>JAYKKT010000088.1:1287500-1822500 GCA_036023115.1 Brasenia schreberi | reverse complement strand
CTGGTCATGCATGGTTACCAACCTTAGTTTGGTCTCCTCTTTGCCCTATTCGGGTGAGTCTTCTTTTCTGAAAATGGGCACCAAAATGGGCATGAAATCAAGCAATTAATTACCTGTTTTGTCAACATAAGCATGTGGGGGGTTTTGTAGTAAAATTGTGTCACTGCCTCGTATTCAAAAAGGGGTTGCGGATGAAGCAAGTGCCCACTTTCATGCCTAGATTAATGGCGACATATTATGGGTCCGGGTCGGATGGATGCCCGACCCGATAACCATCGCCGTATGCAGGCATATGATAAACTTAAACCAATATCATAAATCACATATACTAAGTTCTGATAAAGGTTAGGTTCATTTATGTGCAGTACCATCTCAACCCTCAAAGGCATACGATCAACCGTATGATCAAGAAAGCCATTCAAGATGCAGATGCAAGAGGCGTGAAGGTCATCACTCTAGGGCTTTACAACCAGGTAAGCTTTTCAACTATATTGTGTCAGCAAAATCATGTGAAGGAGTATATCTTTCTAATGATAAATTGGGTTGCCAATTTCGTGTTTGGGTTTACTTTCGTGTCATGTCATTTCGTGTTCATGTAAGAAACAAGTACAACCCAAAGACCCGGTGATCAACTTGGGCTCCTCTTCCAGTGTATTCATCAGAATCAGGCAAATAATCCAACATTATCATCCCGAAAAGATAGATCGGGTTCAGGGTGGTGAATCACGCTAGGTTACCCGACCCGATGCGGGAATTCCCCCCTTGTGTCCGGTTCAACACGGTTGATACATGGACTTTGTTTGGGGAGGTTGCTTGATCCTTGGAACCCTATCTAGTCTTGGGAGTTTGTATTGAGAATGGCTTTCAAGGGTGATAACTCATCCAACCCAACTTCTTTTGATGATTCTTTGGTGGACACGATTACCGACTCCTCGGGTTGTATCTATCTTGTGTTTCCGTGTTGGGTGTCATAGTGCCAGCAGCATAGTGTTTGAGGTCGTGTTCATAACGTGTCATTTCATCTTCCTACCAAGAACACATCAAAATGAAAACAACCCGATTCCTTTTCTTGTTATGTGGACACGAACACAGACTCTTTGGGTTGTAGGGTTGTGTTCGTGTCAGGTTTTCGTGTAGTCTTTGTACTTGTCACCCCTAATGGTATATAGCTTTCATGATCAAGGGCGATAATTAATGGATTTATTTTCTACACGCGATTATCAGAGTGATGAGCTGAACCAATATGGCGAGATTTACTTGGATGGTGATGAGAAGATGAAGGTGAAGGTGGTGGATGGTAGCTCCTTAGCGGCCGCAGTGGTGATCAACAACATCCCTCAAGGTGAGAACCAGGTTATGGTGTGCGGCAGGCTCACCAAGACCGGCTGCGCCGTCGTACATGCTTTGTGCAATCGCGGCACCAAGGTAAAGAAATCCTTATTTCCATGAATAAAACTAGACATGGCTTGTTTGGAACCGGATCATAAATCAGAATTGGATCGGGTCCTAAAATGATCGGACCCGGAACCGTCAAAACCAAAACCGGAACCGAGGCTCCCCTCGGTTCGGTTGTGGGTTTCATTTTGGAGAAACCAGTTTTAGTTTCAGTTTTTAAATAAAACATTAGTTTCTAATTTAATGCTTTACATTTTTTATTGTAACATTGTTACCTTGGTTCGGTTGCGGGTTTCATTTTGGAGAAACCGGTTTTGGTTTCAGTTTTTAAATAAAAACATTAGTTTTAGTTTCTAATTTAATGCTTTGCATTTTTTTTATTGTAACATCGTTTATAGTAACATTTAAAAATATGACAGTTTTGACATTTAATGCACATGAAGTCATCGTCTACAAAGCCATTAAGTCTTTTAATAAAATATGATTTAAGTCACGATGACTGATAATTTCATCGTAACAACCTCAATTCGATAATACTACAACAACAACTAAGCTTTTTTCCATACTAGACGGGGTCGGCGTCAATTCGATAATACTACTAGTATTTAATATTTTTTATTTTATTTTTAATTTCAATTTTAACTCGAAACCGACAATTTTAGATCCGAAAGCCAGTTTGGTTACAATTCATGGTTTCGGTTTACATGTCTAAATAAAATCATGAAACCAGTGGTTAAAAGTGGCTACCGTCATTTTTCATTACATCAAAGAAGAGATTTAGTGACGGTCATGGCCTATGAAGGGGCTGAATGGAAACAAGTGGTTTTTTACATTTTTTGTTTTAGTGACACTCCTAAATCGAATCACTGACGACAGTTTCTCTTGCTATCTTCCACTACATGAATGTAACGAATAGGATCAGTGGTGTATACAGTGACGGCCACAGAAAAACTATTTTCTTATAGTATCCTTGCTTATGATTTTACTTTGAAAATAGTTTCATAATAAAATGAGGGTATTAAATAGTCTAAAGGCTGTTTTTGTTATAAAATTATTAGAAAACCTCGTAAAAACTATTAAAAGGAACAAATGTCATAAATAAATAGTTTAAAATATATTTAACTTTTAAGAATTTGCGATTTCTCACAAGATTTCTTCAAGAAAGATCTTACCAACATATTCTCCCTGAGATGAAAATATGTCACAACATTTTATCAAGAACTATTTTTGTAAAGAAAAACTTGAGGAATTTAAAATTCTTTCTGTGATCGATGATTATGGTTCAATGTCTAGCCAGGTTTGGTCTCGTAGTGAACTAGATACTTCATTTTCTAGATGTTCATATAAGCATTAAGTTTAAGCACTTGCTTTTAACAAAGTTTAATTATATATATATATATCACGTTGAGAGGGCCGTCGGCCCCGCCGACGGTTAGGGCGTGACAAAATTATATATATATATTCTTAAGCTTATATATATAAACATTAAACTTATATATTCTTAAAAATAGCTGATAACAGGACTTACATCATACACCTCTGATGTGCCCCAGGTTCTTACAGCCGCGGAAGATGAGCTTAAAGTGCTCAAGTCTAAGATCCCAGCTGACCTCCATAGGCATCTCGAACTCGATACCTACTATGACTGCAAGGTACATTTTAGCTCTTTTTGAAGTCAAAAGTATTGGAAAGAAACTATAAAAATCAAATATGATCTTTGCTTTTGTTAAAGATAAATGTTAATGCACTGATAGCGTAGCACAACAGTAGGACGCTCTAGTGTCGTTATTGCTGGTGGGGAGTTCGACTCTGAGAGGGTACATAGGTGTGTGTGTTAGGCTTCGGTCTCCTCTTAACAAAAAGAAAGAAAAAAAAAACATTCATATGATATAAAATAGAAGGAAAGGGAACTAAAAATTTACGTAGCCAACCCAAACTTAGTAGCATGGGACAAGGCTTGTTTTGGTTTGAGTTTATTTGTTAATGCATTGAGAGTGTTAGTTTAACGACAGGGCGCTCTTACTTGGGTAGGGAGTTCGACTCTCAAAAGGTGCATATTTGTGTGTGTTAGCCTTCAGTCTCCTCTTGTAAAAAAAGAGAGAATAATATTAATATGATAAAAATAGATGCAACAGTAAATACAAAAATTAAGTAGCCAGCCAAACTTAATTTGGGTCAAGGCTAGGTTTGGTTTTAATTTATTTGTTAATTTTTTTTTAAGGTGTGGCTTGTGGGAGAGGGGTTGTGCACCAAAGAGCAGAGGAAGGCGCCCAAGGGGACGCTCTTTATTCCATTCTCGCAGTTCCCTCCCTCGGCTGTGCGCTCCGACTGCACTTACCAAGCAACTCCAGGCTCATTCCCAAGGAGTTCGAGAATGTGCATTCATGTGAGGTGAGTCCTGCCTGCTCAGTCACTGCTTATAATCTTAGTGAGGAGTGCTTGTGACGAGCAAACAAGGGTTTGCTTCTCATGAGGAACCAACTCCCTTACAATCCCATGAGAAGCATAGGCCTTTGTGCATGCGTATATACATATACATATATACATACATATGATATTCAGCACATCGTATCCTTCACTTTGCTCAGTATATTTAATGCCGCTTCACTTCGTTCAGGCCTAAAGTACCTTCATTCAGCACCTATAGTAGTGCCGCTTCACTTCGTTCAGTCTATGTATCCTTTACTTTGCTCAGCATATTTCATGCCGCTGAACTTCGTTAAGGTCTAAAGTACCTTCGTTCAGCGCCTATAGTAGTATCATTGAACTTCGTTCAGTCCATCGTATCCTTCCCTTTGCTCAACATTCAATCGCTGAACTTTGTTCAGTCCATCGTATCCTTCGCTTTGCTCAGCGCCTATAGTAGTGCCGCTTCACTTCATTCAGTCCATCGTATCCTTCCCTTGGTTCAGCACCTATAGTAGTGCCACTTCACTTCATTCAGACCTAAAGTACCTTCGTTTAACATATTGAATGCCATTGAATTCAGTTAAATGTAGCCTCCATGTGTACCTTGCTTATACATATATTTTATGGTACATTAACGTTCATAATCTCCAAGTTGATATAGTTCCAATATTTCAATGATCGACTGCAGCTATCCACCACCTACTGGTACTCTTCTACTTTTCAAAACTATCTTTTACCGATTAAAATTGCCGTTGATATTTTCAAAACTACCTAAAAACTTATATACATACATAATTGTATGGTTTATACTAGGTTTTCTTGATGGTTTTGATAGTGGTAGCGACGGTTTTGACTCGTAGAAGATAGTTTTAGAAAGTGAAAGAATATCTGGAGACGGTAGAGGATGGTGACCGGTGGTTGATGCAGTAAAACTATGTTAAATAGGAATTATGCACGACTATGCATCATGAAACATTATGTATATAAAACTATCCCTCTATATATATAGTGATTGGATATGCCCACTAACATTGCCAAACTTTTTGATATCATGAGTAATAAAATTGTTTTTTGTTATTTTATGCCCCAAAAAGCAGACAGACATGAGTAGGGAGGGTCAGTGATAGGCAGTTTCCAGATTTCATATATAATATATATATATATATATATATATATATATATATATGTATGTATAGAGAGAGAGAGAGAGGGAGAATTCCACCTCTAATCGTTTGTATATGGTGTAGAACTGGCTGCCAAGAAGGGTGATGAGTGCATGGCGTGTAGCTGGAATTGTGCATGCACTGGAAGGGTGGGACACGCATGAGTGCGGCGGCGAGATGATCGATATGAACAAAGTTTGGGATGCTGCACTACGTCATGGCTTCCTCACGTTATAAGTATATTATGTGTGAGCTTGATACTATGGAATATTAAGATGTTTGTTGTGTGAACCTTGGCCATAAACTGGACTGTTTCTGCTTAGGTTTTATAGTATTGTAACTCCTTTTACCTTTGAATTCTGAACTTCGCATGAATATGAATGATTCTTGGTGAATTCTTTGCGCTATGACACTGTTTCGATCTACTAGGAGGTCCTGAACATGGGGCATAGTTCAGCTGAAGAATTGTAGCTACTTGTACTGAAAAGCATAATCTCCTCCTGACAATGAAATAAATCATGAGGAACATCCGCAATCACTTGAATCTCGTGGCACTAAAAACATTTATGTACTTATCGAACCAAAGGGATCACCCTGAGAGTTCTTCTCATATTATAGCTCAGGTGAAAACACGCGAAGACAGGTTCTGATTGCAATGTGAAACAGAAAAGAGTTATTTGAATAGACAATTTACTTGATTCAATCTCTTCGGACCATAAGACTTAAATTTTCCTCATGCCACCTATGTCAAATTGGTTTGTAAACTTAGAGAGTAAACACAAAATAACTTGGTGGAAAATCTGAATTTTATATTAGGAGTACAGATCTTGATTTCCATGAGTTTTCTACTCTTTGTCATTTGGTAAGAAAAAGTATGACTAGCAGTTGACGTAAATCTACATCAATAGACCATTACAAAATACTCTGGTAGTGCAAGCATGTCAGAGCAATTTATACAAGATTCTCTGTAAATTTAGGTCTTGAACATCTGAAGAACATAGTTGTTTCTGCTGCCGCACTTAAGGTGAGCTGAATTATGTTACATGAACCGATCAGTATTGGTAGAAATGTGATGGAAAAAATATTTCACAACACGAATGGATCTTTCTGATGCCTCGTGGTGTAAATCTGGAGTAATAATTGGAGAGAATTCGGTCATCTGATTCCAAAATCTCTCTTTTTAACTGGTAAATTTTACATGACAGTTTCTTATGAAAGAATTCACAATCAGAAGTAAAGGGTGCTATGCTGATACGAGTGATCTTCCTTGGTCGCCATTGAGAAACACTAGTAAAGTAGAAAGCTGAACTAGGGCCAACCCACACTTCCCTTTTTAAATGAAGTTAAAGAAGCCCTTAGAGTAATATAAAGTTAATCCCTTCTAGTCTTACACAGAAACACTAAAATAGAGATTCATAAAAGCTGCAGATTTTTTAGTTTCCAGCAATAAAAGTAGCGGCATGGTTTTACATACATCCAAAATCTTATCATCTTCATTCTGGTGGTCTTCCACAATGGAGTATGGAGAATTGACCATGATACAGCTGATCATGTTCCACTATAAGCAATGCATCCATAACAGAATCAGAGAACCAACTATATTATAAATGATCCATGCACAAATCAAAAGAAAAGATACTGCTACTTAGTATCTACAATGCTCATAAGCCGTGAGAAGCAGGCCAGCAACACTACTGATCTAAGCATGTTTCAAGTCATTCAACATCTGTGATCTTCTAGGCAACAACATTAGCTTACTACCTAAGCTGAACAGGATAAGTTTTTGGAAGTGCCAACTAGCAAATTACATTGTAGATTTGATTTTGTTGCAACAAATGGAAAAAAAACAGAACTAAACAGTATAAAAGAGTTCTCTTTCATATCTCTAAATTGAACGAATCACAATTACACACTGAAACATTTAGAAATGATTCATACGCTTAAGCTATAGCTTCCTGTTTTCATACAACAATTAAAAGAATGCAGAGTACTAAGAAAGATAAAACTGTAATCCTTTATCACACCTCAATCTTCGAGTGGTTCCTTAATTAATTTCACAGCAAACCTTCAATCTAATGATACAACAGTCGCAATGAAACTCATCATCTAGATTCCTGGTGCACACAAGGAGGAAAACTCGAGTATGCTTTAGCTGAACCTTTACATAAGGCCCTTTCTAATCTTACTTCGAAGGGAGTTGAATGCCAGTTAACTCTCCGATCCTGCAACAGAAATTGCATCACTTTTAGTTTTCCTTTTTTGTCATAACCAATTATTTAAGCCAGCATTGTGTTCAGACTCGGTACCTCTCTGTATTTACTGGTTGTATTTGGTATTCCTTCGATATCAATACTAAATTTTGACAAGAAATCATCCATGAACAAAGTCTTATCCAAGTTCCTACCAGGAGATCTGCAAGGTGACCTTTGAGGAGGTGTTCTGTTGATCTGTTCATTTGTCAGTGCACCAAAAACTTCACGGGTTTTGCCGCCCTTCAGTTTCTTACAAAAATCTGCATCACTAATGCTTGAATAGGCACCTGTAACTGTTTGACTGGGAATTAACCAGTTTGAGAGACTAGCATCTACAAACATTTCCCGTCTTGGATCTGTATTGGATTTTATTAGTCCTTCTACATTGAATGGGATATTTTCCTTCCTTTCTTTCAATAATGGTGGGTTCTTCGGGTCTCTGCTCTTCAATGATTTCCACTCTGAAACATTGGCAACCGAGTTTAGCACAGTATGAACATATGGACTACGATCTCGAGCATACTCAACCCCCATGGTTGGTTTTTGTTTGGCAGCATGGGCTTCTTTCTTGATGGATGGAGGTGAAACACCTGTTGCCTCCGACTCGATCGAAGATGAATACCATTCAAATAACACATCGCGTTCAACATCCATATTGCTGTCGTCGTCTTCATCTTCCTCGTCCTCGTCAACATCATAGCCATCAACATCTGTAGGATCATCAGCATCTTCCTCATCACTGTCTCTGCAATTTTGGTACCTGTAAGAAGCAGGCAATAAACCAACAGTAGAATTTCCTCTTGTTGTTGTCGATTTTCGGCATTCTTTCTCTTCTATTTCATAATCTGCACTCTCTTTCTCCGGCAAAAAGTTTGGCACATCTTCAGGGGGAATTTCTGAATAAGTTTTCACTTGAAGATCAAAGCTGACCTTCTTTTCGGGTCTAGGTTTCAAATCGTCTAAACTTTCTGTCTGACCTGCCTTCTCTCTGAAAAATAAAAGCGCTCTCTGTCACGGAAATCCTCCAAGAAGAACAATAATGCAAAAATAACCGAGTATAGACACAAGTTTAATCGAACTGACCGTGGATCTAAAATTGAAATTCGTTGGATTTCTTCGGTGGGAGACTCGATCGGGACGATCAAGGAGCAAGGTGGTATCTGAGATTCACGGCGTGCATTGTTCTGTGACCAAAATAAAACAAGAATCAAGCCAAGAACAGAAAGAAATTAAAAGACTCGATACCCACAAAAGATTTATTTGGAGAACCAATGGAGAAAATGGAATAAGGGAGAGATTACCGTGTTTCTTGAAAGGTTCTTGTGTATTGGGCTTCTCCCTTTTCTTGATTTAGAACCACCGAAACAAGCAAGAAAACACCCCATGTCTGAATCACAGAGAGTATCTGGGTTTATGAGGGATTTTGATATCTCAGATGTGGAAATGATGATTGATGTCCATGGGGGAATCAGAAGAAGAAGAGAGGAGAGAGCGGGCTGCGTCGTCAGCTAGTAGCCCTGTGTGGCTTTGGAACCCTAGGGATGCCATGGAGATGACAAAACAGTCAAATATTTTGGGGAATACGACCGTTGATGGGTATTTGAATTTAAAGTTAAGAATTAAAGTTGTTCGGTTCTCTCTCTCTCTCTACATATATATATATATATATATATATGAAAACTGAATGATTAGTATATATATATATATATATATATGAAAACAGAATGATTAGTACAAATCTATTTTTTAGTTTTTAGATTTACATTTCAATTATACATCATTTAAAAATGAATTTAAAATTTGTTTGAATTTATTAACACCTAAGGATGCTAGCATATATCAGTTTAATATATATATATATATATATATATATATATATATATATATATATACTTCAGAAAATGGTATATGAAATATCCATTTCATCTATCAAACTTTTAAAAGAAAGCTTCAATTTACAGCTAAATCCGTGTCTCATGTTTTCTTCTTATACAAGAGTTGAGTTAGCATACTCCTACCAAATACAAACACCTCTATCCAATAGCGAATCCACATTGAGCCGAGGTGGGACGTTCCCTCCACCCGGAATTTCGAAAATCACTGAAAGAGTTTGCCCCACCCGAAATTTATCCCATCCCAAAAGAGTTTCTAGATTCGTCATTATGATCACTCCTTTCCTTTTTAGTGATGAAAGAGTTATCCCTCCCTTGTGCACTCTAGCTTGGTCTTTTGGGTCATCTCTACATCTAAATCAAGAGGGTAAAATCATGTCTTCAGTCTCTTTGACAGCAAACATCCTGACATATCGCACCTTTCATCATTTAATAGTCTTTGATACATCATTATACATAACTTAGCAGCAATATAGCACCAACTTCTTTTCTAATAATTTCATCATTGGAACACATTTACTACATTAAAATATCCTTAAACAATGAGAACTCATGTAGAGGCAACTCTCAAATCCTACTTTGAGAAAACAAGAAAACTCTAAAGGCTCTTTTGACAAGTTTTCCACCTAAAAGAACCTTCAAATGTAGAAGTATCAAGTTCAGTCTCAAGTTCAATACCACTGGGTGTGGTAGGAGGTCCAGCTTGCCGACAACGAAAGAAAGACTCGAGTCTTACTGCCTATCCAGCCAGAGCCCAAGGGTCATGTCTGATCGATGCTAATTACTTAGTGGATGCACCTCTCAATGCGTTCGGATGAATAATTTTCATTCTCAAGGATGTAAAAATTAATGGAAATTCTTTAAGTTTTTCCTATGAAAATCTTTCACTAGTCTAAATAACATCGCAAAATTCTGTTCTCCAGACTCTCTCAATTTCCAGCAAGGCTCAAGTTATGGCTTTCTTTAATTTAGACTGCACTTGATCGATGGCGACGAGCCCTGTAAAATCCAAATACATATGGGTCTGAGATCGCGCATTTAAAGCAAACTCTGCTTATGTATGAAAGCATAGAAGATCCATTTGCCTCTTGTCGTACCCAAAAGCTCAGCTTTTACATTCCCAACCAAAGGAGAGTTCCAACTGACCCCAAATGCAGCAGCAAGTACTTGTCATAGGTTTACAAAACAAAAGGCAACACAAAGCACTCTGAACTCTGTGATGAATCGTCAAATGATCATGATGGGCTCAAGGGAGTCGTCTCTGTTTGTCCAAAAGAGAATAGACTCAAATCTAGAAGTAAGCTTGCTGAACAAAACCAAAACTATGTGCACGCATACATAGACTATAGAAGCCCACCTCCGTGAGGCCAGAACTTGGGTGGCATCTGATTTTACGAAGTCAAAATTTTCTACCGGTAGCAACAGGAATATAAAATATACTGAGAGATATATAACATAATTAACCATTATAGGTAAAAGAAGAAGTACTGCAAGAGCCATCCAAGATGAAACCACAATTGAATATGTTGGATTCATTTGTCAAAGTGGAAGTGAAAAAGTTGTATTACGGAAGAGATAGGGCCGAACAGAGTCGAACTCTGTCTGATGAAGAAAGGGAGTTGTCAAATCGTCCAACTTTGTCATCTGTACATAGTTCCTGAAGATTCTCAAAATAAATGTGCATGCCAAAGTATAATTACATTCATAATCGAAGATACATTCATAATCGAAGATGAATAGTTTCTCTTGCAGTGATGCAGTTTGCCCACCAAAGCATTGTTGCCGAATTCGGAGTTTGCTGATGATTGATCATCAAAACCATCTAGTTCAGTAGTTCTCATCTGTATTCAGTTGTGATCATGGATACGCCGCAAAAGGAGCACTCTTTAGAGATATCTCCAAATAAGCAACAACGAGATTGGATACTGTAATGCCGACAGTTCAACATAAATGACAGCTTCTGCAAATCATCCAGTTGGAATGCCTAAAGATTCACCAATGAACAAGTACCAGAATTCTCTGTTAACATCAAACAGAAGAGCATCGTGAACCCCTCTACTTGTTAGCCTGCCGCCAGTACTGTTACTTTCAAGTCAAAATCAGCCGGAGATTTACATCACGACACATACACATGAATCTAAGTTGTCGTCATCATAATCATCATCACTTGAATCACTACAAACAACAAAAGAATAAAGTGAGACAACAGAAAGAGAAAGACTGCAATATAGATACAACAGATTTAGAAACCAGAGAAGCAGGGAACAATATAACAAGCTTGCGCAACAAATGCCTTAAAGTCTTCATTTCTTTAGAATTGCAGTATGTCAAGAAAAGAACACAAGAATACCTTATCAAGCATATGAATAATCACTAGCAACTTGAAACATTTCTGCATAAAAATTTGTGGGCGACTAATGGGTTTCAAGCCTCGATAAAGGGGGCTTGCGTTAGGTAGCCAAGAGTCAGGGGCAGCTCGTGGACAAGGCCACTAAGGCAACCAACCGCCTTAGCCCCCAAATTTTAAACTCATACATAGTATCAATTATGTACGCCCTAAAACCATTTAACGTGTAATTTTAGACCTTAAAATTTTAAGTCACATATAGTAACCAATTTTTGCTTTAGGCCTCAAGTTGTGCTGAGCCACCGAGAGTCATCATAAAACTTGGTCAAATTTACCAACGATTTACGATCATTCAGACACAAAAGAAACGATTCTACAAGCCAAAGCTCTTCACCCATAAAAAAAAAATGACACCTGTAGCATACAAGCAGAGGAGTTCACAGGTTTTCCTTTCTCATCCTACTGAGGTTGGGGTTTGAAGACAAAAAGAAGCGAGTCAAGAGTGGACAGTGAGCAAAGGCAAGTGAGCGAGTATGTGGAAAGCACTATCAGTTTACCTTCTGAGATTTCTGGTGCTAAAAAGTATCCTTTCCTCTAGCTTAAACTTACCTAAGCCAACAAGAAACAACTGACTTGATGATCAGGAGAACCATGGTTACTCCTTGCATGTCGAGTGAAGATGATTGGCTCAGCTATTGTTCTTCTATCCTGAGGCCATCATTTTGCTATATTGACAAGTCTAAAATGGCACGGGTGGATGACCTCCTTTGTGATCATGTTGCAACAACTAGCTGAACCCATGTCTAGGAAAAGGCAAAAGGCTTGGCCTAAGGTTAAGTTTTCCAGCAGGCAGTAACATATACCATTTATTAGTGGGCTCTCGTTGATTTAGTTTGAAAGGAAAGAAAGAAATTGCTAATAGAATAGGCGTATTTGTGACTTCTTAATCCTAATGCACAAAAGTGCGTTGCTGAAGCAGCAACGCACAGATAATAACAGAAGTTTCCAAACCATGATTGCAGCACGCATCCCAGCGTTAATGGCATGTCTTCCATTCGGAATTAATTATCCAGGTTCGGTTCCTGCAAAGCTCTAGCCTTCACTTCTTAACCTGTTCCATCTTTTGAGCATGCATTTAAAACGAATTTGAAATCCAAGGCACCAGGGGCAACCATGAGGAATGGGAAGTGTTTCACCAATGCATTTTGACCACTGTATCCATGATCCTTTTAAAAAAATAGTTGTCAGGCGTTTTCATTTCATTTACCTATGGAATTACTTTATGTATGAAATGCAAGTATCTGGCATTCAATTAGGCCAAGATTCTACATACATAGAAATCGACGTTTCATGATCCTGGCCCAAACCTCACAAGCCTAGACACCTAAATCGACGTTTCAATCACGTAGGATCATTCCAGCAACCTACTTCGACTGATCAATTCAATCTCAATCTCAAACTGCATACTGATTCGAATTGCCAATCAACTATTTTTCATGTTTTCAATGTGCAACCCTTTGACAGAACAAAGAACCAAGCGGCTACCAAACTGCACCAACAAACAAAGAAAATTTTGCACTACACTGGCCAAGATAACTACAATTCTTGCAACAGTGTCTCTTAAATGATGATATCCAAAATCACTGTATTATTAATGAACTACCAACACTATAACTAAACGCATAGGCACGTACGCACAAACCATCTTCCCAAAATCAAAGGAGAAGAAAAAGACTTGCTGCCAAATCTAAATTATCCTGTTGTAAATCCACAAATGTAACCTTAGAGCCCGTATTCTATGCTAACAATACAACATTAGCAGTTCAGAGAAAATGAAAACGGTATCAAGAAAAAACAAGAAGTCAAAGTTATCCATAAACAGGAATTAACAAGAAAACAGATGAACCTTTTTCTAAAGGATTTGAAGGAGATTACCTTGGCACGAACTCGCGGATTTGCACAAGCTTGTTGCCAAGCTTATCATTCCACTGAACTCTCCGGCCGGCCTTTGGAGGCACGTCGCACCTTCTTCCCGAACTCCCGTTTTTCTTCGAAGGCAACAAAGAATCCAATTCTCCCGCAGCCCTCCCCAACTCATTCTCTTTATCTTCCTGCAACCATTGCACGTCGTCAATACTCACCGTTTTCTTCTTCTTCTTCTTCCTTTTCGAACCGCTACGACTCATGGCACCAATATCCATCGTTGCACGAGCAATTTTTCCCATGCCTCATCCGGACCCCGAGGGGCGCAATTCACTCCTCCGATTCATCAGAACCGCATTGACAACCGCATATAATGAGGGAAAATTAAGCACTAAAATTCAACCACCCATCAAGAATCCAATCAAAGAGAACTCAAATGAAGGAAATCTGAGGCACCCACATCCCCATTCACCCAAACAACTCGAACCCAAAAGTGGGTTGTGGGAAAAACGGCCTGATTCTGTCGTCTGACGAATCTTCCCCAACGAATCTCTCACGAAAAATGACTACCAACATATAATGAACAACGCTTGTGCATAATTATGTCTTCGAACTCGGAATAAATCCAGGAACAAACCAATAAAAAATGGCGAGGATCAAACCTACAAATATTAGTGACAGAAAAGCGAAGTATTATTGGATTCTTAATGAAGGATTGAGCACTTCAACCGAACGATGAATAACAGTAACCAACATATGGCGACTAAATAGCTGACAGATGGACTCGAGGAGAGAAACGGAACGGACGTTAGGAGAAAAGGAGGGATTCACGAAAAGGACGCGATCTTAATAATGAAAAGGGTGATAGGGAAGATTAGAAGGTTTAGTTATCATACGCAAGAGATTGCGGTAATTAGAAAACGATTAACCAGATAGTAAAACAAAGAGTTTCACAGAGAGAAGGACGAGAAAATCAATCGAATTAACAAGCACAAATGGAGGCTTGTTTGATGGAAGGAAAGAGAAGTCGGAGGTTTGTTTGCGAGGGGAGGTAATCACGAAATTCTCGGAACACAATTAGCTTACCTCATGTACGCTTTTGAATCAGATTGTGACGAAAGTGTCCTCATTTCGTTTTCCTTTTTCCAATTCTGAAGTTTTAAATTTAAACTTTTCTTTTTCTAACAAGCTTGGCTTGGTAGCGATGGCTGGCCTGGACCGGGCCCGACCCGACTGATTGAACGGGACGCAGACCGATTGGAACCCCAAGTGGGGGAACGAACCCAGGATGGATCCAAACTGGAGACCTCTTCATTCGGTCACGCTTAAACCGAACCAGAATGGAATCAGAACCAACAATTTTGAATAAAATATTTGGGTTTGGGTTAAAAAATGTTGTATGTGATGCATACTTTTTTTATTGAATCCGGAGCCAATTGGATTCATAAAACTGAAATAGTTGTAAAATCAGACTTGGAACTCGCAGAATTAAAACTGAGGAATAGTCAGTTTCAGTTCCACATTTTGGTTAAAAAAGAACGACAGATTAAAACCGCTAATTTTGGTTTACCCAAAACCAGTGGAGGAGTTGGGTTAGGCAGAACAAACCATACTATAGACACACTCCCACGGTAGATCATGAAAGTTGAAACCTTCAACCAGGGATGGCAATATTGACCCAACCCGTGAGGCCCAAACGATTCGAAGAATGCCCAATCAGATCATATTCGGGTTTGAAGGTAGAGATAAGATGATGATAAAAGAAAAAATATTTAATGTTTATTATTCATTAAGTACAAAATATAAAAAATACAACTATACCTTTTACTTTTAAACTTAAATATTTACTTTTGATCATGTCAATCTAATGGTGGAGATGTTTAAGTGTATTGAGTATGTATGAATTTGCAGATTTAAAACGGCTCCACTGCTTTACCCATTTTTTGTTGTCTTTCATCACCTATTACCATTTATTTACCTAGTAATGGTCAAAACATTGTCGTCACATTCAAAACTACCTATAAAACTTATATATGTGTATATGTTTGTTTGTTTTGATGAGTGAAATGTGATTTAATTTAAAGAATATTAGAGTAGTGAAAGGTGGTGTTGGACAATGGTAAGAAAGAGAGTGGGTGGGAGGGAGAGGTAGACCTCCTTCCCCCACTCTGTTTTCTCCTCGTAGCCACAGCTGATGACATGAATAGCCTCCTTTATGAGTGAACTGGAATCGGTGCCGGCTGGAAGGCCGCCGTCTTCCATGAGCGTCGATGCAAAGAAAACCGGCGACTGCCCCAATCTCTTCTCAAAGTTCTTCTGTGACATCAACGAAGATTTTTCAAGCTCTTCAAACCCTTCAAGCCTTTCCTCAATCTCTTCAAGCTCTTATGACTCTTCTTTGAGAACTTGGAACTGTTCTTCTTGCCGAAAAATCCCAGTATGCAACCGTCTCTCTTCGACTTGGATTTGGACTTGGACTTCACTCTGGATTTGTTAAAGCAACAGCAGCAGAAGCACCATGAAGGCCATCAATCACAACCCATCTTCGGAGGCTTCTCTGAAACTGGAGGATCATAACCGTAGAGTGCCTGGCGATTAAACACACATACAGTTCCCACATAAACTGGACCTCGAATTCCATCAAGACCTCTCATATTGATCTGCACATCAAGAACCAATAACTTGTTATGATTCTTCATGCCATCATGAATATAAATATCTACCAAATGATCGAGAAACATGAATTATTTCATAATATACACCTACTAATGTTCTTCATCTGCTACTATTAATAATTGTTGTTGCTGCTATAATGGACATGGTTGGTTCCAGGTAATTGGGCAGGTCGCTCGAAACCATCGGGTTTCTGGTTCATTCAGAACCGTGAACCGTAGCCAAACCAGGTTCCATCTGGTTTCAGTGATGGTTCGTGGTTGTTGGTTCCAGTTTACACCCAAAAAAAAAACAGAAAAAAGAAAAGCAAAAAAAGGTTGAAAAAAAGTTTGCATAAAAGAGCTTATAAAATTGGCCGGTTTCATAGTAAGAGGAACCTTAGGGGGTGTTTGATTGCGAAGCTTGGACTATAGAACTGAAACTCCAGTTCCAGTTCCAGTTCCAGTTCCACTTGAGCATCCTACCTTTAAGGGTGGGGCATTGATAGGCCTCGTAATAGGGTAAAAAGCAAGGTCACGGCCCAGCTTTTTTGCTGCGCACCGAGGCCCATGGTTGATTACAACGGAAGCTAGAATATAGTTCTAGTAGTTACATAGTCCCCGGACTCGTAATCAAACACTCTCTAAGCAAACAGGGTGGATCCCCAGTACGGTTAAGGTTCTGGATCTGGTTAGGCTTGTTCCAGTTTCTATCGATTTTGAAGATGGATCTTATGAACTTAGACATGCATATAATTAAATCTCTAAATACTAAACAGATTGTTGAAATACTTACGTCGAAGAAGACGACATTTTGATTCGCATACCGGTCATGGAGATTGATCCCGTCGAACCATTCAAGATTGAGCATGAAGGGTGCATTTGTGAGAACTGCCGAAACCCGGACCTGCGTTCATGCTACCTGGGTTCAGTATTCATTATTTGGTTCAATGAGCTAAGATCAATTAAGGACTGCATTATATGAGAATGATGTCATAAAGCATGTAGAATATTTCATATTATCCTACATTTCTAGATAATTGTGTGAATCTTTTCCAGCTTTGAGGTTTAATTTGGCTGGTAAACGAACCAAAATAAACCGAACCGGCGACGTTAATGGCTCGTTCATCAACTCAAAATCTTATTGTATGTTCTACTGATTCACTTGTCGAATTGAGTCGAACACAAGAAGGTTAATCGATCTGAACACAAGCAACCCTTTAAGGCTGAAAAATAACTTTTAGCATATTAGAATTTAAGTCAAAATTTAATTTGTACAATATTTTGGATAGTTCAAAGATTTGATCATTCAACTACAGTATGGGCATACAATTAGTTTGATTAACATGGTTTTTTAGTATAAATGCACATAAAAACTATATATTTACTTTAAGTATACGAGCTAATTACAAGAGACAAGCTGAAACTGAACTGAGCTGTTCATGGTATTTAGATCAAGAACCAATGAACGAGCCTATCACGAGCTGAACTAAGCCAAACATGAGCTAATTACCAGGCTTAATTTTGGGTGATGTAGAAGTAGACATGGCTGGTTTCGAGTAAAAACAAAACTGTTGATTCTAGTTTCAAGCATCAAATATATTATATACTATATATTATATTTTCAAATTATAATATAGTTTGAAATTATATTATATTTTTAAATTATGTAATATAGTATTATTCTTGGCTGATCATTTGAAGTTAGGCTGACATCTGATTTGGGGGGCAGGTGCCAATGAGCACCCGCCTTTTTTAGACATTATTTTGTCTTCAAAGGCAGGAGTGAGCCACGGGGGCCATATGGTAACGCTGTTCCGGACCAATGGGACTGCGGTTCTAGGGTGATTTGAGACTGACAGTTCAAACCAAACTGAAACCGCGGGGTTCATTCCCAATTCCAGTCCGGTTCACACAATCATGGAACCTTAATGGAACCAAGGGGTTCTCCAGTTCCAGTCACAGTTCAGGATCCAGTTTGGCTGGTTTGGTGCCCAATCCGCTTCCGATTCGAACAGTCAGTCCGAGTTCAAATAGGCCATGTCTATGTAGAAGAGGGCACTCACCAAGGCATTCATGGCACCAGCCTTCTTATGGTGTTGATGTCCAGGGCGCTTCTCACGTGATACATACACAAGTCGGGGGAGCTCATTGCCTTCTATGTCACGGGCACCTTAGCTTCCCAAATGGACCTAAAACAAACCCCAAGAGTCTTTATTTTTGTTTTTTCATAAAATATAAATAAAGGGTCTCGAGACCCCACAAAAATGTAACAAATTCATGTTCTTTGGAGTTCATGAACTTCGAAAATCCTGATTAAAATCACAAACAGAAGGGGGCTTGTAGTTCTTGAATCATTCCAGGGTGATCGCTGGTGTTGTTGCTTGACCAAGGGGTGCCATCCTGCATGACCCAACCCTCTTCTGGTTTTTTATGGGCCTTGGCCACCAATGCATTTATCCTCACCTTGAACTCCTCATATTCCCTCTAGAACAAGATAAAAAATTAAGCATTACATTAGGAATCCAAGTCACCACAACTCATGTACACACATGCACACACACACATATAACGTCATAAATACTCACACCCATTTGCATGTATATATATAATGTCATAAATATGTAGTCATTTATATATATGTGTGTGTGTGTGTGTAAGATCATATAATATATGGTACTGGATAGTCGGGCTGTGTGTGTATATATATATTCGATACTCAAACATTAATATGGTACAAGATCAGGCTCTAGGGCGAACCCATTATAAACCAATCGTATATGTAGGGGGAAGACTTAGTTGTGGTTGGTTCTATTTGATCTTAACACAGTACATTCAGCTTAATTATATAATATGTGTGTCTATGCATGTGAGAAAGAGAGACCATTCTTTTACTAGTGATTTAAACGCTTAATCTACTATATGTGTATGCATGTGCACATATATACTTATATATATATATATAAGTATGTACGTGTATGCATAAGGAGAGAGAGAGAGAGAGAGAGAGAGAGAGAGAGAGAGAGAGAGAGGGAGAGGGAGGAAATAGTCCATATTCAATACTCAATCGCTCGTTTTGCATAGTTCATCATTTCAACCAATAATTGTTGCTCGAAACATCCTTCGTCAGTTAAAGCCACCGTCAAAACAACCTTAAAAAAACCCAATATTTATATATAAGTGGTTTGTGATTTTATTTAGGTTTTATAAGATGGTTTTAATAGTACCATGATAGTTTTAAATAGTGGAAGGTGGTTTTTGGCAGTGAAAGAATAATTAAAAGTGGTAAAATATGACAGCCGATGGTTGAAACAGTTGAACTATATAAAACATGCCATTGAATACAATTTAGTATTAAATATGAACTACTTACTATATATATATATATATATATATATATATATATATATATATATATATATATATATATATATATATATATATATATATATACACGCGCGTGCAGACCTGATCAGCTTCCCCTTCATCGTCCCTTCTATTTCTGTCTTGGTGCACCAACCCTTTATTCTCCTGCCGAGCTTTCCATTTCTCCACCCTTTCTTTCCACTCTGCACTGCTGCTCATCTCCTTCTCACATTCAAAATCCTTGCCTACAACTGCGTTGCACATGCAATGTGTTAGGGTGACGAATGACAAGGAAATTCAATTCTCTTTATATATATATAAACTGAGAGTTTAGACACTTTTTCATATGAGACTCTACTAGACGATCTATACCGTTCATGCAATCTCACGAACGATATAGATCAAGTCATCCATCAACATAGATACAATGATCGATGTCATTGAATGCATATAAATCCATTAAATGCAACACTACATGAGTACCTGGATTATCATCATCCAATTCATCACACGAATGATAGTGATCATGAAACAATGTTTATCATGGGAACCTCTCTAGCAACTCTCTCTCTTTCTCTCTCTCTCTCTCTCTCTCTCTCTCTCTATATATATATATATATATATATATATATATATATATATATATATATATATATATATATATATATATTGTGTGTGTGATTTTACTTACTGCTTCCAGTGATTGATGGGAGAGCAGCAGGCTGCCACTGTAACATGTGATCTCCATTGTCCTGCTTCCACATTAACAATGTTATTACTTTACAAATATATTTTCATGAGGAACTTAATGAAGATACTAGTTAAAACTGCTATTGATGATGATTGAAAAACAAATCAAATTAGATATTGACATGATATAATTACCGATTAATAAAGAGGCAGAGATGGATGCTCCTGTGTTTCTTTGCTGTTCTTAATCTGAAATTCATCTTCCAAGTTATCGTATTCTACTGCATCATCTTCATCTCCCGCAACCCTTTTTGATCCTGTGGTCATTAATATTATGTAAAATTCTTTTCTTTCCATACAATGGGGAGGCCGAACTTATATGCACTCACTCTGGGTATCGAACTCGTGACCTTTGACTTGTGAATTGACCTTTTAGTCAGGTGAGCTGTGCTGGAACTCAAACCAGAACCAAAAGTTTCAAAACTGAAACCGATCCAAACCAATTCGGTTATGATTTCAGATTCCGGGCTATCCAGAACCGAACATGTCAAGCTCACAATATACCTCTGGGCCAGCAGGCAGGCTGAACCATGGGTTCTAAACCAGCACGGTTCGAGATCGTATATTGTCTTGCGTTTCACCGAAGACTGAATCAAGGGTTGTGGTAGTTGAATACCTTTGTAACGTTTGTAAAGAGTATGGCAATTGGGGCAGGCCTGATTGCCTGATTGCCTTCCTTCCTTTCATATTCATAGCATGGCCGGCACACCGGAAAACTGCATTCACGGCAAGCCACGAACACTTCTCCGTCATCGTTCCTGCTGATCATATCTCCACAGATCCTACATCCCTTCATTGATGAATTGGTTACCATCCATTTCTTCTCAACATGTTCAAGTAAATTTTGATAATAAGTATACATAATGAGGTTAACACACACGCAATGTATGTGTGTGTGAAAGCATTGAAAGGAAATGATAAAAAATTGTTTTATTTTTCCAAAATTAAATGCAATATGAAACATGATATACCAAGCACAAGGAACACTAGGAACCCATGTACCGACAATAATTAGTCGATTAAAAGGCTTGGTTTTAGTTTTGATTTTAGGTTCGGGCATTATATTTTTGTGTACTTTTCTAATAAGAAAAGATACAGCGAAAAAGAAAAAAAAGAGTATAATATTGGAAAACTAAGCATACAATGAGCAATAGCTCTCTCGGCTAGGAGGTGGGCTCACATTTTGGAGGTCATGAGTTCGATACCTGAAACATGCATCTGGCTTGTGCCTCCCATTGTATCACAAGAAGAAAGAATAATGGAAAATAGGCACAGTTCATCTTCTTCCCCAAAACAATGAGACAAACTTATATATACTAGTACTGATCACGAAGTCTTCTTCCTGAGCCTCCGTTTTATGACGTACACGACACGAGCTCTAGCGAATCGCGAACAAAACGAAACACTTGCAAAAAAAATGAGGATGTCTTCACTTTTTTTTACCTCTTCATGATTGTGGAACGAAAGCAGCTCGTCTCGTCCACGAGATCTGGCATTGATGGCAGCCATGGCTGCCGGCTGAGTTCAGGTAAGGCCATTAAGCTTAAGGATCAATGGCGTTTTTATACATGGATGGTTGTAGACAGAAGAAGGTGAGTGGTTCCTTTTCCCTACCTAACAGTGAGTTGGGAGGTCGAGTTGAGTCGAAGAGAAGTCATGTGTGTGTGTGTGTGTGCAGCGGGCGGTTCCACCTCAAGACGTCCAAAATAAGGAGCTTCTGAGGGTTACACTCAAACTACCTTTTTCAATTCAAATAAACGGGTCCACAGGTCAGAGTTCATGGACCCAGGTCCAAATTGATATCCAAGCTTAAGGACAAGTTGGAAATTGGGATGGCAATGAGGTGGGTCAGGGACAGGTTTCGGTTTACCTATACATAGCCCCAACCCGAACCTTAGGTGCAGGTATTTGTTTAGGTTCTCCTTTTCCCAAATGCGTAGTGGGGCAGGTAAAAGGCAAAAACAGGACATATGTATTTGTTTCTATATATCTATATATAATAGAGAGAAACTGATATATGCTAGAACTCTTATATTTATAAATTCAAATAAATCTCAACTATTCATCTTTGATCATGGATGGTTGAGATTTGAATCTATAAAGTAAAAGGTAAGGTACACTTTATTCACATAAACATTTTTGTTTTTTAAATTTTAAATCTCAATCATTCACCACCAAAGATGAAATGGTTGAGATTTATTTAATTTGTTAGCATCTAAGGGTGTTAGTATATACCAGTTTATATATATATATATGTGTGTGTGTGTGTGTGTGTGTGAGAGAGAGAGAGAGAGAGAGAGAGAGAAAGAGAGAGTCGTTGACATGATTAAGGCACCGTATTAGAAGTGTATGTGTGAACAAGGCATATACATAAAGCACAACATATTAAACTTATTCATGAACTACAAAGAATGGAAAGAAAATACGACTTCCCCCCAACTTGGCCTTGATCATTGAAGGCAAGCCATTTACTACTTGGACATAGCCTCAACCTCTATTGTTCTGTTTGTTTATGGATTTCTATGGATATGTAGCTTTTGTTGATGTCGGTATGTTCATGTTTGTTGTATACAACATCTCTCAAGCTTGGTGTTGATCAATAAAGCAAGCTAATTACTTCAGTATTTTTTTTTATGAGAAAGAAATTAAGAAGAGAAGACTGCACTAGTTGGGAGTTACTTGGGCAGAGTCATCTCAACTGTTGCTCGGTTTGTCTGGATTTTTATGAATTGGCTTTTGTTGATGTCAGTATGTACATATTTGTTATATACTACTTTATGGATATATGATTTTTTATGGATATATGATTTTTGTTGATGTCCATATGTTCATATTTGTTACATACTTGTTTATGCATGTACCATTACATGCTTGGTGTAAAAATCCATGTAATAAAAATCCATAAAGCACAACAGTTGCTCGGTTTGTCTATAGATTTTTATGGACATATGATTTTTGTTGATGTCGATATGTTACATACTTGTTTATGCATGTAATTATTTGGACAGAGTCATCTCTAACATCTGGTGATCTGTTCCAACTACTCACCCCTCCATGCTCCAGCATCTTAATCGGGCAAAAGTTGGTTCCTTTTACTAAAAGGATTCTGCAGAAGTACTGATTCGATCCAAAATCCAGAAAATATCCAATCCATTTACTTGCTAAATAATACCAAATGTACATTTTGGTTGAGTTATATGAATCTGGGTCGGATCATTATCCTAATCCAGAAAATGCTCAAATGTAGTTTACCTTGAAAATCTCAGAGCCGCTGTGATTGGGACAAATATACTGTGACTGAATCTGCCTAATCGGATGTGAAGGTATGGATATGAATGCTAGACAAGATAAATACAAATTAGTCGGTTTGAATCGCATTCAAGTAATGAATATCTTTAAACATGTCCCAAACTAAATATATATATATATATATAGAGAGAGAGAGAGAGAGAGAGAGAGAGAAAGGAGGGAGAGCCTTGGCAACATTTTCACTGTCCAATCAAATGTACCATTATAATTGGGTGCTTACACTTAATATAAATGAGTACATTAAATGTAAAATGATTCGAATTTTTTTCGTGGATCTTAAAAATCAAACAATAAAGATATTGATATAAAAAACATACACAAAAATAAAGTATGCATCTAAGGTGTCCTATATAAATAGAGAGAGAGAAAGGGGATGAAAGAGAGAGCGTGTTTTTAGCGGCATAAAGTGTTTTAGTTTATAATCTTACACAATTATTTAAACCGTTGGATGTCAGATGAATGGTTGCTAATTTTACTTTGTTCAACTCAACATTTTCTTGGATAAGCACAGAAGAGTTTTAGATAAGTAACCGCCCCTTTTAACAGGATCTCCTTCACGTAATTGGATTCTCCAAATCTGCTTGCCTTGCCCCTTATAAATACATCGAGCATCCACCCGCCTGCTCAGTTTTGACGTGCATGCTTCGTTGCAGAAAGAGAGCGAAAGAGAAAGGGTCACGCTTGAGCAGGTAGGCCAAAACCATCTGTTTTATTTTCTCGACGTCAAGAGGATGGTGAATTGTTTTATATTTTCTCTAGTTCTTGTATTTTTTTCCCACTGATGCAATTTTGTTTATTGAGAAATTCTATTGTTCCTGGATTATTTTACTGTTCAATTGACTCTGGCATGAAGCTTTTCTTTTTGCTCTTTTAAAATACAGGAAGGCAGAAGGGTGCCCTTTGTTCGATCGATTGGGAAGCCTTTGAGATTGATCTGTCGTCTATCAAACTCTAAAGATAATAACGCAACAAGATAACCATGGAGGGCGGAGTTGCAAAGCCAAGCAAAACAGAGTTCAAGGAATTCAGATCTTTGATATGGAAGAATCCTTATGTGCTCAGGCTTGCCTTTTCCGCCGGCATCGGCGGTCTCCTCTTCGGCTACGATACTGGTAAGTAATGCTCTTAGAGGTGTAAAGAACGTTGTTAATAGCGAGCTACATAGCACAAACACATTGAGCTTGAACTTCATGTGTGTTCGTATTGACAGGAGTGATCTCCGGTGCTCTTTTATACATGCGAGATGATTTCCGATCTGTCGATCGGCATACAGTCCTTCAGGTGAGCTTCTGGTTTAAAGGATTTTTGAGTTCCCATACTAGATGGGTCGGTACATGTATTTTTTATTTTTTTTGTAGAATTCATGAGTTTTACGTTCTCGTTCTCGATCAAAGCCTAAGGCAATCCTACTCTTTTATCCGGGTTTGGGACCGATCATGCAACGATGATACTTGAATTAAAAAACAATTTTAATCTTTGACAGGAAACAATCGTCAGTATGGCTACCGGCGGTGCTATAATCGGTGCAGCATTAGGCGGAACTCTCAACGACAAAATCGGCCGGAAAAAATCGATACTGATTGCTGATGTTCTGTTCTTCATTGGCTCGATCGTCATGACGACAGCACCAAATCCCGGCGTGATAATCCTTGGGAGGATTTTGGTGGGTCTTGGTGTTGGAATGGCTTCCATGACATCACCTCTCTACATTTCAGAGGCCTCACCTGCTAAAGTGAGAGGTGCATTGGTTGCCACTAACGGCTTGCTTATTACTGGAGGCCAATTCTTGGCGTATCTGATTAATCTAGCTTTTACTAAGGTGATCATAGTTTTAGTCAAATTCTCTATAATGATATATATATATATATATAAGTCTCTTGATGTACATTGGGTTTGATACATTTTCTGTGTTTTATTTAGGCACCCGGAACATGGCGCTGGATGGTTGGAGTAGCAGGATTGCCTGCTTTACTGCAATTTCTGCTGATGTTGTTTCTCCCTGAGTCTCCGAGATGGCTTTTTAGAAAGGTTGGTTGCCAAAAGGTTACAACCCCACACATACACTCACACACGTATGTGTGGTATAAAAAATTATTTCTATTTCCTACTGCTTAGGTCAATTATTTACTTTTTCTCTCATGGAATAATTTCAGAAAAGAGAGGAGGAAGCAGCTGCGCTTTTAAGGAAAATATATCCCCCATCTGAGGTTGATTGTGAGATTGAGGCTCTTCGTAAATCTGTCCAAACAGAACTTGAAGAGGAAGGCTCCCTTGGGAAGATCAGTCTCATCCAACTATGGAAGAATAAGGTCACACGCCGCGGACTAACAGCTGGGATTGGAGTTCAGGTGGCTCAACAATTTGTGGGCATCAATACAGTCATGTATTACAGCCCAACCATAGTTCAGTTGGCTGGATTTGCATCAAATAAGACGGCTCTGGCTCTCTCTTTAATCACGTCCGGTCTGAATGCCGTCGGGACGATAATCAGCATGTTCTTCGTCGACCGATCAGGAAGGAAAAAACTTATGCTAATAAGTCTAGTCGGCATCGTATTAACACTGGTATCACTCACTGTAGTTTTCCATGAAAGCTCGACGCACTCACCAGCCATTGGAAGCATAGAAACAGCTCACTTTGGAAATTATACATGCCCCGACTACAAGGCATTAATGCCACCAGCAAAATGGAACTGCATGACATGCTTGAAGGCTTCTGCTGGATGCGGGTTTTGCAGCAGTGGCTCAAACAAGGTCAGTTTGCAATTCTCTTGATAAGAGTCATTTTCACTTCAAGAGCAATCTTTGAACTGCTTGGTTGATTTTCTAGCCAAATTCTTATCTTTGTACGTTTGTTACAGCTCAATCCAGGAGCATGCATGATGGTGAGTGATGGAGCAAGGGATACATGCCACAGCGAGCACCGCCAGTGGTACACCAGGGGTTGTCCTAGCAACTTCGGCTGGTTCGCCTTGATCTGCCTCGCTCTCTACATCATCTTCTACGCACCCGGCATGGGCACCATCCCCTGGATCGTCAATTCGGAGATATACCCATTGAGGTACAGAGGAATCTGTGCAGGAATCGCTGCTACTGCAAACTGGGTCTCCAATCTCATCGTCTCCCAGACCTTCTTGTCATTGACACAAGCGGTAGGAACCGCGTGGACCTTTCTTCTATTCGGCGGGTTCGCGCTTGTCTCTCTCGTGTTTATCTCCCTGTTCGTGCCCGAGACGAAAGGATTGCCTTTTGAGGAGGTGGAGAAGATGCTCGAGCATGGAGGAGTGGGCAGTTGGAACAAAACAGCAGATGTTGAGATGACTCTGCCCAAGTGACTCCCAACCAGTGCAGTCTCCTCTTCGTAATTTTGTAATTCGAAATACTGAAGTAATTGGCTTGCCTTCATTGATATTTAGTTTCAATTCTTTGTAGTTCATGAATAAGGTTCAAATGATGTGGTTTATGTACCTTGGTCACACAGACACTTTTAATACAGTGCCTTAAGCTTATCTCTCCCTCTGTGGCGCGGTACTTGATATTTTTAGATATATTTTAACTAAAAAGTCCTAACTATATATAAAGATATACAGTTATGTGTTAGTTCTGTGTTATCGTGACATAACACAGAACACAGAAGAAATACTGATAGATTATTATTACTTTATAAACACAATTATGTAAACTAACCTTTCACTTATTTTATGATAAAGTAATTCTATAAACTAATACAATATATATATATATATGCCACTCAAGTCATACCGGTTTCACTGTTTCACCTGAAAATAAGGGTATGTATAGGGATGGCAACAGGTAGGGGGGGTGGGGCAAGTTTTCACTCAACCCGCACCTGCCCCGCTCCGCTCCGCTCCGCCCCACTCCACTTCACTTAATAAAAATAATTTGTAATAAAGATATATTTATATATACATAAAATATAAAATTTGTTTATGATATTTAATGTTATTAAACTAAATTAAACAAATCTTATTTTTATTTATATAAATAATATATAAAATACTTACAATAAACATATATTTTATATAAATAAATACTAATATATGTATTATGTGCATTCTAGAATAGAGTGGGATAGGTCTACTCCGAACCCGTCCTGTTGCGGAACAGGTCGAGGCAGGATATGATTGTCATCCTTAAGTATATAGAGTTTCCTTATTATCCTCTCTCTCTCTCTCTCTCTCTCTCTCTCTCTCTCTCTCTCTCTCTCTCTCTCTCTCTCTCTCTCTCTCTCACACACACACACACACACACACACACATATATATATATATATATATATATATATATATTGTAAGGCACAAAAGAGGAGAGAATAAATGCAAATGGTTGTATTGAAGAGCATCCACAAAAGCTTCTCTAAGGTAGTTTTATGAGCAACATATCCACTGTCCTCGTAACACCCAATACCGGGAGGCACGGGCTATACTTTAACTAAAAAATCCTAACTATATATAAAGATATACAGTTCTGTGTTATCGTGACATAACACAGAACACAGAAGAAACACTGATAGATTATTACTTTATAAACACAATTATGGAAACTAACCTTTCACTTGTTTTATGATAAAGTAATTCTATAAACTAATACAATATATATATATATATATACCCGCTCCGCTCCGCCCCACTCCACTTCACTTAATAAAAATAATTTGTAACAAAGATATATTTATATATGCATAAAATATAAAATTTGTTTATGATATTTTATATTATTAAACTAATTTAAACAAATCTTATTTTTATTTATATAAATAAATATATAAAATACTTATAATAAACATATGTTTTATATAAATAAATACTAATATATGTATTATATGCATTCTAGAATAGGGTGGGATAGGTCTACTGCGAACCCGTCCTGTTGCTGAACAGGTCGAGGCAGGATATGATTGTCATCCTTAAGTATATAGAGTTTCCTTATTATCCTCTCTCTCTCTCTCTCTCTCTCTCTCTCTCTCTCTCTCACACACACACACACACACACACACACACACACACACACACACACACATATATATATATATATATATATATATATATAAAAAATTGTAAGGCACAAAAGAGGAGAATAAATGCAAATGGTTGTATTGAAGAGCATCCACAAAAGCTTCTTTAAGGTAGTTTCATGAACAACATATCGCCAAATTCCTTCAATATAGCATGTATTACTCTAGGAACCATGACCGTATCCACCATAGGCTCGTTCTCTAGGTTTTACCACCTTGATGACCGATAGGAAGGCAACCATATCCATTATCCTCGTAACACCCAATGCCGGGAGGCACGGGCTATACTTGAGCCATCAATGGGGTGTGCCCCTTATGTCTCCCATAGAGGGGACGGGGCACTAGTGTCAAGGTTCGGTGGGGTGTGTGGCCTTGCTGCAATTGGCGCTCGAAGTTAGCCTTAGAGGGGTACCCTGGTGCTCCTGACGCCAAAGATCCGGTAGGAGCACTGGTTTGGATATTGGTGCCTTTGTGAGAACAATATTCATTGTCGTTGTAGTCATGATAGGTGCCTTGTCGAGGTCATACTAGAACACAAAACTATCGTCCCATCAGATCTCAACAGGGCATAGGCGGGTTAGCACTAGGTGCCAACGCTTGTTACCACCAGTATCAAAGCTTAACACGAGCTAAAATGAAACTTATTTCGTGAACAACACCCGATGGTGTTGAAAAGCAATTGCAGTCAAGTGATTGACTTTGGTACTGAAGTTGAGATATTAGGCCAAGACTCTCTATCGGGTCCCTTCTACTTCGATCATGGTGCAAACTAGGTCGAGTGCACAAGTACTTGACTATAGAAGTCCTGCAAGTCCTTCTAAGGTCACCAAACCATAATATTGCCTCTAATGAAACTAACGTGTAATGATCTAAGATAACAGAATCTAAGAAGTTTTCTAGCATAAGAGATGTCAAAGTTCTGAAAAACTTTATCAATAACTTAGACACCTTCTTTGAAGCCACCCAAACTTGAGAAGAAGAATGACTCCTAACCGTAATGCTTTACTTAGAGGATGGTACAAAGTTATGGTAGAGAATGAAGAAACGGGCGACCAGGCCTCACAGACTCCCTACCATCACCTCTTGGGCGAGACTAAAAGAAGAGATCCTATACTAGTTTATGCCCACTTGCACAGATTAGCAAGAAAGGGAAACCATAATATAGGTGAGACATATTGGTACCTTAAGGGAGTATATGAGGAAAAAATTTCTTCACTCTACTTGACATTGAAGATATGAACGTGAAGGATCAGTTGTTCTTATTTCTTGTATGAGCTCCAACGTTGAGCTCATATTGAGATGATCGTCATCATCCCATGGATGTCTATGAAGCCATGACTATTATAAAAGGTCTAGTGGACTTATATGAAAATAAGAGAGATTGTAAGGATGAAGGCACTTTTGGAGGAGGTGGTCAAAGTAGTTGAAGAGGTCATGGACTAGAACAAGGTTGAGGAGGACTTTTAGCCCGCAGTGGATGTGGAAGATAGGTTAATGATGGGGGAGCTAAAGAAGGTCACACAATTAGTTTGATTAACATGGTTTTTTAGTATAAATGCACATAAAAACTATATATTTACTTTAAGTATACGAGCTAATTACAAGAGACAAGCTGAAACTGAACTGAGCTGTTCATGGTATTTAGATCAAGAACCAATGAACGAGCCTATCACGAGCTGAACTAAGCCAAACATGAGCTAATTACCAGGCTTAATTTTGGGTGATGTAGAAGTAGACATGGCTGGTTTCGAGTAAACACAAAACTGTTGGTTCTAGTTTCAAGCATCAAATATATTATATACTATATATTATATTTTCAAATTATAATATAGTTTGAAATTATATTATATTTTTAAATTATGTAATATAGTATTATTCTTGGCTGATCATTTGAAGTTAGGCTGACATCTGATTTGGGGGGCAGGTGCCAATGAGCACCCGCCTTTTTTAGACATTATTTTGTCTTCAAAGGCAGGAGTGGGTCACGGGGGCCATATGGTAACACTGTTCCGGACCAATGGGACTGCGGTTCTAGGGTGATTTGAGACTGACAGTTCAAACCAAACTGAAACCGCGGGGTTCATTCCCAATTCCAGTCCGGTTCACTCAATCATGGAAACTTAATGGAACCAAGGGGTTCTCCAGTTCCAGTCACAGTTCAGGATCCAGTTTGGCTGGTTTGGTGCCCAATCCGATTCCGATTCGAACAGTCGGTCCGAGTTCAAATAGGCCATGTCTATGTAGAAGAGGGCACTCACCAAGGCATTCATGGCACCAGCCTTCTTATGGTGTTGATGTCCAGGGCGCTTCTCACGTGATACATACACAAGTCGGGGGAGCTCATTGCCTTCTATGTCACGGGCACCTTAGCTTCCCAAATGGACCTAAAACAAACCCCAAGAGTCTTTATTTTTGTTTTGTCATAAAATATAAATAAAGGGTCTCGAGACCCCACAAAAATGTAACAAATTCATGTTCTTTGGAGTTCATGAACTTCGAAAATCCTGATTAAAATCACAAACAGAAGGGGGCTTGTAGTTCTTGAATCATTCCAGGGTGATCGCTGGTGTTGTTGCTTGACCAAGGGGTGCCATCCTGCATGACCCAACCCTCTTCTGGTTTTTTATGGGCCTTGGCCACCAATGCATTTATCCTCACCTTGAACTCCTCATATTCCCTCTAAAACAAGATAAAAAATTAAGCATTACATTAGGAATCCAAGTCACCACAACTCATGTACACACATGCACACACACACACATATAACGTCATAAATATGCACACCCATTTGTGTGTATATATATAATGTCATAAATATGTACTCATTTATATATATATATATATGTGTGTGTGTGTGTGTGTGTGTGTGTGTAAGATCATAAATACCCACACTCATTTGTGCTCAAACATCATTAAACATTTCAACCATTACATAAGTGAGATCAATGGTTGAGTTTTAAATTAAAATACAAAAGAAACTATTATACTTTTTTGTAGAGTGCATTTAACGCACCTAGTAATATTTTATTTTTTCTTTAAAGATCTCAACTGTTATATGCGTGCGGGCACTTATATATAGATACATAGATAGATAAAAATATAGATATACATATATATTCAATCAGTTCGGTTATGTTTCAGGTTTGCATTCCAAAAACCAAACCCTTTGAATTTGAAAAAAAAAGAAGACAAACCAAACAAACCCAAAAACCAAATTGAAATGAAAGCTTAGATCGGTTTTGTTTCATTAATCGATTTTGACCCAATTGTGCTCAACCCTACGTGCATCTGGTTTCGGCCTCCCATTGTACCCAAAGAAAAGGGAGCCCTCTAACTATATACCAATACATAAGTTTGACGAGCTAGCTGAAGAGCAAAATTTGTGGTTGATACCTTGATGGCCCTTCGTTCCTTCACAAATGTAGGTTGCACCTTGTCCTTAAGATAGTCGATTTTTTGCGAGAAGTAAAATTCCGGTGGCCGGGGCTCGATGCCGAACTTCTTGCAGAACGGAACCCACTTCCTCGCGAACTTGGCCATCTCGGTTAGAGTATCTAACAGGAGCATGGATGCTCCATCATCAGAGACATAGCAACTCACCTTCTGTACTGGATAGTCGACTCCCAGTATGGACAGGACTGTGTTGGCTGTGATCAGGGGTGGCTCCTTGGTTGGGTCCACTGTGCTCACAAATACATCCACAGGGGCAAGCCGGTTCGGTTTACCCTTGTGCTTGAACCGTGCCGAGAGAGCCGGTCTAGGTACGTCTCCCAGTTGATCGGGAACCACCTGGGGAACTGGTCCAGGATCCAGGAGAGCGCAAACCAGATCTCACAGATCACCGAGGCGATCCACAGGGAGTAGGCATCCTTAGATGGGTTGAGGATCCGAAACCGGAAAAAGAAGTAGAGGATAATGAGCCGGAGCACGATCACAATCCGGTATGGACTGACCATGCTCGAAGGAACCGGGACTTTTCTCCATAAGGGCTGGCGAGCTTCTGCCATCCTATTTGATTTTTCTGGCAAAGCAATTAAGCATTCATTTTTGTGATGGAAAATATTTTTATATCATGAAATTAAATGATTAACGATAAAACCTTAAAGGTTTCAAGAGTGCTGAAAGAAAGAAAACTTTACAATATAATCTTGCTCTTTTTAGTCATATTTTAGAGGATTTTTTACTCAAACATTAATATGGTGGAAGATCAAGCTCTAGGCGAACACATTGTAAACCAATCGTATATGTAGGGAGAAGACTTGGTTGTGGTTGGTTCTATTTGATCCTAACATAGTACATTCAGCTTAATTATATAATATGTGTGTCTATGCATGTGAGAAAGAGAGATCATTCTTTTATTAGTGATTTAAACGCTTACTCTACGATATGTATATGCATGTGCACATATATACTTATATATATAAGTATGTACTTGTATGCATATGTATATATATATAGAGAGAGAGAGAGAGGGATGAAGTAGTCCATATTCAATACTCAATCATACTCAATGGCTCATTTTGCACTGTCATTTCAACCAAAGATTGTTGCTTGAAACATCCTTCGTCGGTCAAAGCCACCATCAAAACAACCTTAAAAAATCCCAATATTTATATATAAGTGGTTTGTGATTTTATTTAGGTTTTTGAAGATTGTTTTAATAGTACCATTTTAATAGTACCATGATAGTTTTAAATAGTGGAATGTGGTTTTTGGCAGTGAAAGAATAATTGAAAGCGGTAAAATATGACAGCTTATGGTTGAAACAGTTGAACTATATAAAACATGCCATTGAATATAATTTAGTATTAAATATAAACTACTTACTATATATATATATATATATATATATATATATATACACACGAGTGCAGATCTGATCAGCTTCCCCTTCATCGTCCCTTCTCTTGCTGTCTTGGTGCACCAACCCTTTATTCTCCTGCCGAGCTTTCCATTTCTCCACCCTTTCTTTTCACTCTGCACTGCTGTTCATCTCCTTCTCACCTTCAAAATCCTTGCCTACAGCTGCGTTGCACATGCAATGTGATTAAGGGTGACTAATGACAAAGAAATTCAACTCTCTTTCTCTCTCTTTTTATATATATTTTATTATAAATTGAGAGTTTAGACACTTTTTCATATCACTCTACTAGGCTATCTACACCATTTGTGTGATCTCATGAATGATATAGATCAAACCATCCATCGATACAAGGATCGATGCTATTGAATGCATATGAATCTATTAAATGTGACATTAGATGGGTACCTTGATTATCATCATCCAATTGATCACATGAATGATGTTGATCATGAAACAATATTTATCATGGGAAGCACACTCTCTCTCTCTCTCTCTCTCTCTCTCTCTCTCTCTCTCTCTCTCTCTCTCTCTCTATATATATATATATATATATATATATATATATATATATATATATGATTTTACTTACTGCTACCAGTGATTGATGAGAGAGCAGCAGGCTGCCACTGTGACACGTGATCTCCATTGTCCTGCTTCCACATTAACAATGTCATTACTTTACAAATTTATTTTCATGAGGAACTTAATGAAGATACTAGTTAAAAATGCTATTGATGATGATAGAAAAACAAATCAAATTAGATATTGACATGATATAATTACCGATTAATAAAGAGGCAGAGATGGATGCTCCTGTGTTTCTTTGCTGTTCTTAATCTGAAATTCATCTTCCAAGTCATCGTATTCTATTTCATCTCCCGCAACCCTTTTTGATCCTGTGGTCATTAATATTATGTAAAATTCTTTTCTTTTCATACAATGGGGAGGCCGAAGTTATATGCACTCGCTCTGGGTATCGAACTCGTGACCTTTGACTTGTGAATTAACCTTTTAGTCAGGTGAGCTGTGCTCGAACTCAAACCAGAACCAAAAGTTTCAAAACTGAAACCGGTCCAAACCAATTCGGTTATGATTTCAGATTCCGGGCTACCCAGAACCGAACATGTCAAGCTCACAATATACCTCTGGGCCAGCAGGCAGGCTGAACCATGGGTTCTAAACCAGCACGGTTCGAGATCGTATATTGTCTTGCGTTTCACCGAAGACTGAATCAAGGGTTGTGGTAGTTGAATACCTTTGTAACGTTTGTAAAGAGTATGGCAATTGGGGCAGGCCTGATTGCCTTCCTTCCTTTCATATTCATAGCATGGCCGGCACACGGGAAAACTGCATTCACGGCAAGCCACGAACACTTCTCCGTCATCGTTCCTGCTGATCATATCTCCACAGATCCTACATCCCTTCATTGATGAATTGGTTACCATCCATTTCTTCTCAACATGTTCAAGTAAATTTTGATAATAAGTATACATAATGAGGTTAACACACACACAATGTATGTGTGTGTGAAAGCATTGAAAGGAAATGATAAAAATTGTTTTATTTTTCCAAAATTAAATGCAATATGAAACATGATATATCAAGCACAAGGAACACTAGGAACCCATTTACCGACAATAATTAGTCGATTAAAAGGCTTGGTTTTAGTTTTGATTTTAGGTTCCGGCATTATATTTTTGTGTACTTTCAGCGAAAAAGAAAAAAAAGAGTATAATATTGGAAAACTAGGCATACAATGAGCAATAGCTCTCCCGGCTAGGAGGTGGGCTCACATTTTGGAGGTCATGAGTTCGATATCTGAAACATGCATCTGGCTTGTGCCTCCCATTGTATCACAAGAAGAAAGAATAATGGAAAATAGGCACAGTTCATCTTCTTCCCCAAAACAATGAGACTAACTTATATATACTAGTACTGATCACGAAGTCTTCTTCCTGAGCCTCCGTTTTATGACGTACACGACACGAGCTGTAGCGAATCGCGAACAAAATGAAACACTTGCAAAAAAAAGGAGGATGTCTTCACTTTTTTTTACCTCTTCATGATTGTAGAACGAAAGCAGCTCGTCTCGTCCACGGGATCTGGCATTGGTGGCAGCCATGGCTGCCGGCTGAGTTCAGATAAGGTCATTAAGCTTAAGGATCAATGGCGTTTTTATACATGGATGGTTGTAGAGAGAAGAAGGTGAGTGCTTCCTTTTCCCTACCTAACAGTGAGTTGGGGGGAGATCGAGTTGAGTCGAAGAGAAGTCATGTGTGTGTGTGTGTGCAGCGGGCGGTTCCCCCGCAAGACGTCCAAAATAGGAGCTTCTGAGGGTTTCAATTCAAATAAACGGGTCCACAGGTCAGAGTTCATGGACCCAGGTCCAAATTGATATCCAAGCTTAAGGACAAGTTGGAAATTGGGATGGCAATGAGGTGGGTCAGGGACAGGTTTCGGTTTACCTATACATAGCCCCAACCCGAACCTTAGGTGCAGGTATTTGTTTAGGTTCTCCTTTTCCCAAATGCGTAGTGGGGCAGGTAAAAGGCAAAAACAGGACATATGTATTTGTTTCTATATATCTATATATAATAGAGAGAAACTGATATATGCTAGCACTCTTATATTTGTAAATTCAAATAAATATCAACTATTCATCTTTGATCATGGATGGTTGAGATTTGAATCTATAAAGTAAAAGGTAAGGTACACTTTATTCACATGAACATTTTTGTTTTTTAAATTTTAAATCTCAATCATTCACCACCAAAGATGAAATGGTTGAGATTTATTTAATTTGTTAGCATCTAAGGGTGTTAGTATATACCAGTTTATATATATATATGTGTGTGTGTGTGTGTGAGAGAGAGAGAGAGAGAGAGAGAGAAAGAGAGAGTCGTTGACATGATTAAGGCACCGTATTAGAAGTGTATGTGTGAACAAGGCATATACATAAAGCACAACATATTAAACTTATTCATGAACTACAAAGAATGGAAAGAAAATACGACTTCCCCCCAACTTGGCCTTGATCATTGAAGGCAAGCCATTTACTACTTGGACATAGCCTCAACCTCTATTGTTCTGTTTGTTTATGGATTTCTATGGATATGTAGCTTTTGTTGATGTCGGTATGTTCATGTTTGTTGTATACAACATCTCTCAAGCTTGGTGTTGATCAATAAAGCAAGCTAATTACTTTAGTATTTTTTTTTATGAGAAAGAAATTAAGAAGAGAAGACTGCACTAGTTGGGAGTTACTTGGGCAGAGTCATCTCAACTGTTGCTCGGTTTGTCTGGATTTTTATGAATCCATGGCTTTTGTTGATGTCAGTATGTACATATTTGTTATATACTACTTTATGGATATATGATTTTTTATGGATATATGATTTTTGTTGATGTCCATATGTTCATATTTGTTACATACTTGTTTATGCATGTACCATTACATGCTTGGTGTAAAAATCCATGTAATAAAAATCCATAAAGCACAACAGTTGCTCGGTTTGTCTATAGATTTTTATGGACATATGATTTTTGTTGATGTCGATATGTTACATACTTGTTTATGCATGTAATTATTTGGACAGAGTCATCTCTAACATCTGGTGATCTGTTCCAACTACTCACCCCTCCATGCTCCAGCATCTTAATCGGGCAAAAGTTGGTTCCTTTTACTAAAAGGATTCTGCAGAAGTACTGATTCGATCCAAAATCCAGAAAATATCCAATCCATTTACTTGCTAAATAATACCAAATGTACATTTTGGTTGAGTTATATGAATCTGGGTCGGATCATTATCCTAATCCAGAAAATGCTCAAATGTAGTTTACCTTGAAAATCTCAGAGCCGCTGTGATTGGGACAAATATACTGTGACTGAATCTGCCTAATCGGATGTGAAGGTATGGATATGAATGCTAGACAAGATAAATACAAATTAGTCGGTTTGAATCGCATTCAAGTAATGAATATCTTTAAACATGTCCCAAACTAAATATATATATATATATATATATATAGAGAGAGAGAGAGAGAGAAAGGAGGGAGAGCCTTGGCAACATTTTCACTGTCCAATCAAATGTACCATTATAATTGGGTGCTTACACTTAATATAAATGAGTACATTAAATGTAAAATGATTCGAATTTTTTTCGTGGATCTTAAAAATCAAACAATAAAGATATTGATATAAAAAACATACACAAAAATAAAGTATGCATCTAAGGTGTCCTATATAAATAGAGAGAGAGAAAGGGGATGAAAGAGAGAGCGTGTTTTTAGCGGCATAAAGTGTTTTAGTTTATAATCTTACACAATTATTTAAACCGTTGGATGTCAGATGAATGGTTGCTAATTTTACTTTGTTCAACTCAACATTTTCTTGGATAAGCACAGAAGAGTTTTAGATAAGTAACCGCCCCTTTTAACAGGATCTCCTTCACGTAATTGGATTCTCCAAATCTGCTTGCCTTGCCCCTTATAAATACATCGAGCATCCACCCGCCTGCTCAGTTTTGACGTGCATGCTTCGTTGCAGAAAGAGAGCGAAAGAGAAAGGGTCACGCTTGAGCAGGTAGGCCAAAACCATCTGTTTTATTTTCTCGACGTCAAGAGGATGGTGAATTGTTTTATATTTTCTCTAGTTCTTGTATTTTTTTCCCACTGATGCAATTTTGTTTATTGAGAAATTCTATTGTTCCTGGATTATTTTACTGTTCAATTGACTCTGGCATGAAGCTTTTCTTTTTGCTCTTTTAAAATACAGGAAGGCAGAAGGGTGCCCTTTGTTCGATCGATTGGGAAGCCTTTGAGATTGATCTGTCGTCTATCAAACTCTAAAGATAATAACGCAACAAGATAACCATGGAGGGTGGAGTTTCAAAGCCAAGCAAAACAGAGTTCAAGGAATTCAGATCTTTGATATGGAAGAATCCTTATGTGCTCAGGCTTGCCTTTTCCGCCGGCATCGGCGGTCTCCTCTTCGGCTACGATACTGGTAAGTAATGCTCTTAGAGGTGTAAAGAACGTTGTTAATAGCGAGCTACATAGCACAAACACATTGAGCTTGAACTTCATGTGTGTTCGTATTGACAGGAGTGATCTCCGGTGCTCTTTTATACATGCGAGATGATTTCCGATCTGTCGATCGGCATACAGTCCTTCAGGTGAGCTTCTGGTTTAAAGGATTCATGAGTTCCCATACTAGATGGGTCGGTACATGGATTTTTTATTTTTTTTGTAGAATTCATGAGTTTTACGTTCTCGTTCTCGATCAAAGCCTAAGGCAATCCTACTCTTTTATCCGGGTTTGGGACCGATCATGCAACGATGATACTTGAATTAAAAAACAATTTTAATCTTTGACAGGAAACAATCGTCAGTATGGCTACCGGCGGTGCTATAATCGGTGCAGCATTAGGCGGAACTCTCAACGACAAAATCGGCCGGAAAAAATCGATACTGATTGCTGATGTTCTGTTCTTCATTGGCTCGATCGTCATGACGACAGCACCAAATCCCGGCGTGATAATCCTTGGGAGGATTTTGGTTGGTCTTGGTGTTGGAATGGCTTCCATGACATCACCTCTCTACATTTCAGAGGCCTCACCTGCTAAAGTGAGAGGTGCATTGGTTGCCACTAACGGCTTGCTTATTACTGGAGGCCAATTCTTGGCGTATCTGATTAATCTAGCTTTTACTAAGGTGATCATAGTTTTAGTCAAATTCTCTATAATGATATATATACACACATATATATAAGTCTCTTGATGTACATTGGGTTTGATACATTTTCTTTGTTTTATTTAGGCACCCGGAACATGGCGCTGGATGGTTGGAGTAGCAGGATTGCCTGCTTTACTGCAATTTCTGCTGATGTTGTTTCTCCCTGAGTCTCCGAGATGGCTTTTTAGAAAGGTTGGTTGCCAAAAGGTTACAACCCCACACATACACTCACACACGTATGTGTGGTATAAAAAATTATTTCTATTTCCTACTGCTTAGGTCAATTATTTACTTTTTCTCTCATGGAATAATTTCAGAAAAGAGAGGAGGAAGCAGCTGCGCTTTTAAGGAAAATATATCCCCCATCTGAGGTTGATTGTGAGATTGAGGCTCTTCGTAAATCTGTCCAAACAGAACTTGAAGAGGAAGGCTCCCTTGGGAAGATCAGTCTCATCCAACTATGGAAGAATAAGGTCACACGCCGCGGACTAACAGCTGGGATTGGAGTTCAGGTGGCTCAACAATTTGTGGGCATCAATACAGTCATGTATTACAGCCCAACCATAGTTCAGTTGGCTGGATTTGCATCAAATAAGACGGCTCTGGCTCTCTCTTTAATCACGTCCGGTCTGAATGCCGTCGGGACGATAATCAGCATGTTCTTCGTCGACCGATCAGGAAGGAAAAAACTTATGCTAATAAGTCTAGTCGGCATCGTATTAACACTGGTATCACTCACTGTAGTTTTCCATGAAAGCTCGACGCACTCACCAGCCATTGGAAGCATAGAAACAGCTCACTTTGGAAATTATACATGCCCCGACTACAAGGCATTAATGCCACCAGCAAAATGGAACTGCATGACATGCTTGAAGGCTTCTGCTGGATGCGGGTTTTGCAGCAGTGGCTCAAACAAGGTCAGTTTGCAATTCTCTTGATAAGAGTCATTTTCACTTCAAGAGCAATCTTTGAACTGCTTGGTTGATTTTCTAGCCAAATTCTTATCTTTGTACGTTTGTTACAGCTCAATCCAGGAGCATGCATGATGGTGAGTGATGGAGCAAGGGATACATGCCACAGCGAGCACCGCCAGTGGTACACCAGGGGTTGTCCTAGCAACTTCGGCTGGTTCGCCTTGATCTGCCTCGCTCTCTACATCATCTTCTACGCACCCGGCATGGGCACCATCCCCTGGATCGTCAATTCGGAGATATACCCATTGAGGTACAGAGGAATCTGTGCAGGAATCGCTGCTACTGCAAACTGGGTCTCCAATCTCATCGTCTCCCAGACCTTCTTGTCATTGACACAAGCGGTAGGAACCGCGTGGACCTTTCTTCTATTCGGCGGGTTCGCGCTTGTCTCTCTCGTGTTTATCTCCCTGTTCGTGCCCGAGACGAAAGGATTGCCTTTTGAGGAGGTGGAGAAGATGCTCGAGCATGGAGGAGTGGGCAGTTGGAACAAAACAGCAGATGTTGAGATGACTCTGCCCAAGTGACTCCCAACCAGTGCAGTCTCCTCTTCGTAATTTTGTAATTTCGAAATACTGAAGTAATTGGCTTGCCTTCATTGATATTTAGTTTCAATTCTTTGTAGTTCATGAATAAGGTTCAAATGATGTGGTTTATGTACCTTGGTCACACAGACACTTTTAATACAGTGCCTTAAGCTTATCTCTCCCTCTGTGGCGCGGTACTTGATATTTTTAGATATATTTTAACTAAAAAGTCCTAACTATATATAAAGATATACAGTTATGTGTTAGTTCTGTGTTATCGTGACATAACACAGAACACAGAAGAAATACTGATAGATTATTATTACTTTATAAACACAATTATGTAAACTAACCTTTCACTTATTTTATGATAAAGTAATTCTATAAACTAATACAATATATATATATATATATGCCACTCAAGTCATACCGGTTTCACTGTTTCACCTGAAAATAAGGGTATGTATAGGGATGGCAACAGGTAGGGGGGGTGGGGCAAGTTTTCACTCAACCCGCACCTGCCCCGCTCCGCTCCGCCCCACTCCACTTCACTTAATAAAAATAATTTGTAATAAAGATATATTTATATATACATAAAATATAAAATTTGTTTATGATATTTAATGTTATTAAACTAAATTAAACAAATCTTATTTTTATTTATATAAATAATATATAAAATACTTACAATAAACATATATTTTATATAAATAAATACTAATATATGTATTATGTGCATTCTAGAATAGAGTGGGATAGGTCTACTCCGAACCCGTCCTGTTGCGGAACAGGTCGAGGCAGGATATGATTGTCATCCTTAAGTATATAGAGTTTCCTTATTATCCTCTCTCTCTCTCTCTCTCTCTCTCTCTCTCTCTCTCTCTCTCTCTCTCTCTCTCTCTCTCTCACACACACACACACACACACACACACATATATATATATATATATATAATTGTAAGGCACAAAAGAGGAGAGAATAAATGCAAATGGTTGTATTGAAGAGCATCCACAAAAGCTTCTCTAAGGTAGTTTTATGAGCAACATATCCACTGTCCTCGTAACACCCAATACCGGGAGGCACGGGCTATACTTTAACTAAAAAATCCTAACTATATATAAAGATATACAGTTCTGTGTTATCGTGACATAACACAGAACACAGAAGAAACACTGATAGATTATTACTTTATAAACACAATTATGGAAACTAACCTTTCACTTGTTTTATGATAAAGTAATTCTATAAACTAATACAATATATATATATATATACCCGCTCCGCTCCGCCCCACTCCACTTCACTTAATAAAAATAATTTGTAACAAAGATATATTTATATATGCATAAAATATAAAATTTGTTTATGATATTTTATATTATTAAACTAATTTAAACAAATCTTATTTTTATTTATATAAATAAATATATAAAATACTTATAATAAACATATGTTTTATATAAATAAATACTAATATATGTATTATATGCATTCTAGAATAGGGTGGGATAGGTCTACTGCGAACCCGTCCTGTTGCTGAACAGGTCGAGGCAGGATATGATTGTCATCCTTAAGTATATAGAGTTTCCTTATTATCCTCTCTCTCTCTCTCTCTCTCTCTCTCTCTCTCACACACACACACACACACATATATATATATATATATATATATATATATAATTGTAAGGCACAAAAGAGGAGAATAAATGCAAATGGTTGTATTGAAGACCATCCACAAAAGCTTCTTTAAGGTAGTTTCATGAACAACATATCGCCAAATTCCTTCAATATAGCATGTATTACTCTAGGAACCATGACCGTATCCACCATAGGCTCGTTCTCTAGGTTTACCACCTTGATGACCGATAGGAAGGCAACCATATCCATTATCCTCGTAACACCCAATGCCGGGAGGCACGGGCTATACTTGAGCCATCAATGGGGTGTGCCCCTTATGTCTCCCATAGAGGGGACGGGGCACTAGTGTCAAGGTTCGGTGGGGTGTGTGGCCTTGTTGCAATTGGATCTCGAAGTTAGCCTTAGAGGGGTACCCTGGTGCTCCTGACGCCAAATATCCGGTAGGTGTTAGCCGATGGTGTTCAAAAGCAACAAGGTCCCTTCTACCAGTATCAAAGCTTAACACGAGCTAAAATGAAACTTATTTCGTGAACAACACCCGATGGTGTTCAAAAGCAATTGCAGTCAAGTGATTGACTTTGGTACTGAAGTTGAGATATTAGGCCAAGACTCTCTGTCGGGTCCCTTCTACTTCGATCATGGTGCAAACTAGGTCGAGTGCACAAGTACTTTACTATAGAAGTCCTGCAAGCCCTTCTAAGGTCACCAAACCATAATATTGCCTCTAATGAAACTAACGTGTAATGATCTAAGATAACAGAATCTAAGAAGTTTTCTAGCATAAGAGATGTCAAAGTTCTGAAAAACTTTATCAATAACTTAGACACCTTCTTTGAAGCCACCCAAACTTGAAAAGAAGACTGACTCCTAACCGTAATGCTTTACTTAGAGGATGATACAAAGTTATGGTAGAGAATGAAGAAACGGGCGACCATGCCTAACAGACTCCCTACCATCACCTCTTGGGCGAGACTAAAAGAAGAGATCCTATACTAGTTTATGCCCACTTGCACAGATTAGCAAGAAAGGGAAACCATAATATAGGTGAGACATATTGGTACCTTAAGGGAGTATATGAGGAAAAAATTTCTTCACTCTACTTGACATTGAAGATATGAACGTGAAGGATCAGTTGTTCTTATTTCTTGTTGAGCTCATATTGAGATGATCGTCATCATCCCATGGATGTCTATGAAGCCATGACTATTATAAAAGGTCTAGTGGACTTATATGAAAATAAGGGAGATTGTAAGGATGAAGGCACTTTTGGAGGAGGTGGTCAAAGTAGTTGAAGAGGTCATGGACTAGAACAAGGTTGAGGAGAACTTTTAGCCCACAGTGGATGTGGAAGATAGGTTAATGACGGGGGAGCTAAAGAAGGTCAAGCTCTTATCGACGCACCCCAATAGGGTGACAAGGTTACTTAAAGACTCCAGAGGAGTTTAGGACGTGGAACGGGCAAGCACCAACGACCCGCCTTATGCAACCAAGGTTGTTTCGAGTGCGGAAGACCAAGGTGATTGCATGAGATAAAAGATTGAAGGCAGTAAATGCTCATATCGGTAGCATGGATGGAATGAAAATGACAGTGAGGCTAATTGTGAGATATTGGAGCAGTCACATATGCCTCATCATATCAATATTAAATAGTTTCTCTCTACTCCTTGGCATTGACTTCTTACGGAAGGTCAAAATCATGTTCACTCATCATCTCGGTGGCTTGTTGTTTACGGATGAGACATAACCTAGTTTTGTACCCCAATATGACCTCAGCAAGGCAACTAATATTACTCCAATAGTAGTGAGGATTGTTCTTGTAAAAGCATTGGTATCTAAGTTGGTACCCCTACACGACCTTTTGTATCAGAGTGTAGGGTGCCCTTCTAAGGCTAACTCTGGGTGCCAGCTATAGTAGGGTCATGCCCCCACCACCCGACCTTGGCACGAGTGTCTCGTCCCTTCGACAAGAAACAAGGGGTGTATGCCCCACTGATTGGCTCGTCTACAATCTCGTGCCCTCGACTTTGGGTGTTACGAAAATGGTAGATATGATGATCTTCCTATCGACCATCTAGATGAAAGACGGGTTGAAGAAGGGTTTGTCGACCCTCTTGACAATAGACCAAGAGATTGAGTTTATGATGGATACGATCTTAGTCCCTAGAGTGGTAAAGGTTGTATTCAATAAATTTGACGATATATTGCTCTCATAATTATCTAAGAGATTATCGTTGCGGATAGAAACCAACTATATCGTCGTGTTGGCACTGATTGTCCGACCCCCTTGTAAAAGTGCCTATCAAATGGGTCCTTCTGAGCTTGCCGAGTTGAGGTGACAATTAGTTGAACTCGTAAGCATAAAAATGATTCGGTCGTTAAGAGTCATTGTGATTCACCTATGTTGTTTTAAAGGAAACAAGATGCTACTCTACCTAGTACTTAACAAGATAACGATGCATGATCGATACTCCCTCTTCTTTATTTCGGATCTTGTTGACCATTTGAGTGAGACTCACTAGTTTTCAAAGATTAACCTATGGTCTGGGTATTGGGAAGTGAGGATCGCACCTAGAAATGAGTCTAAGACGATGATACTCATCCGATATGGGTTGATGAGTGTGTTGTAGTTTATCTTGATGATATATTGGTCTACAATCGGTCCCTACATGACCATGTTGAGTATCTTCACCAAGTCTTTGGCCGGTTAAGGGAATATCGTCTCTTCATAAAACAAGAAAAGTGAGAGTCCTAGCCCAAGACAGCTATCCGATGGCTTATGAAAGTCGAAAACTCAAGGATGCAAATCACCACTACTCAACACATGAGAAAGAGCTATTGTGAATGTCTTTCATGGTTGTGTCTAACAATATCACTAATACCTTCCTAAAGACTCATAAAAAGTTAATGGTAAGGTAGGCCCGTTGGTTCGAACGGGTGAAAGAATACAATTTTCAGTTTAAGTACATATTTGAAAAATAAAACTTAGTTACAAATACACTAAGTAGAAAACTGGTATAGGAGGTGTTTGTTGCCCTACACTCGATCAAAGGGGAGATATTGGACCATACAACTGCTCTTGTTGAGTTTAAAGTAAGTTTTTCCTTAACACGAACTTTTTCGTTAAGCCAAGCAATGTGTCTCATGGCTAGAACATGTCAAATAGTCGGCCAAGATGCAAGTCTCTTGTGTTATAAAAGAGAGTTGGAGGGCGAGTGTGAAGAGGTCTTTGGGTAGCGAGTATGAGTAGTGTGTTGAGGAGAGAGAAGCTTCAGAATGACTTAGACGAGTTGTTGAGGCATCCCAAAGAGTACTCAAAGCTGTTGAAGAATTGACAAGAGAATGTAAGGAGGTGTATGGTGTAAGTCTCTTTAAATCAACCCCATTACCATCAAAGCCACTCTTGGTAGAGTCAGATTGCCAAAAGGAAAGACCGTTGGGCAATTCCTTTGGATAGTTGCGTGGATTCCCTTCGATAGGTCTTGCGGTAGGTCGAGCATGAAAAGATGTGTAAATAAAGCTGGATCTGAAAGATGAGCAAGGTTGTAAACACTATAAAAGACTAAAATGATGCCATAGAACAAGTTCTATAGGATAAAATTTGATTGATTCTTGAGTCGATCCCTCTAGCCAAAAGGTTATGTGATAACTTAAGGGTAGACATGGTTGATTCACGGCAAGCCGGAGACCATTGGTTCTTGTTACTTTGGAATTGAACCGGCTGGCGATCGATTTTGATTATGGTTTTAAGCCTAATTCTAAAACTGATATCAGAATATAATATAGTATATATTATATAATTTATTATATATTAAAAAGCTTAAAAGCTTAAATACACGACTTATGATGTGGACAGATGCTAATTGATGTATATCATATATTATATAATACATTAAATATAATAATTTATAAGAGAGAGTTGATTGAAATGAACGGTTATGATGCTTATAATTTTATGTCAATCTAATATGGTACACCTTGTGCCAATGAGTGCCTGACCTTTTTTTTGAAGTTTTTTTTTTCACAAGCATGTTAAGAGACCGGTTCAGAACCGTTGGCAGAAGACAGTTGTGTGATGAACGGCTTGAACCGGATCGAAACCATCAAGTTCCTCTTAGGTTATGGTCTTGGTCCTGCTCACAGAATCACGGAACCATAACCGAACTGGGGATCCCAATTTTGAGTCCGGTATAGTATGGGCTCGATCCAGTTCCAGTTCCAGATCGATCTGGTATGTCTTATGTACAGGGATATCCTCTTTGGATTTTAAATCGGGTTCGATCAAAACCGACCTGAATCAGATCCAGTTACACCCTAATTCTGGTCATTATCAAGGGCAAATATGACATTTTCAAGACAAACCAAAAACCCTAGAACCGAGGGCAGAACTCCATTTCTCGTTTTCCTTTGTAGGTAGAAGAAGAGATCAGTGTAGGAGAGGAGTGCGGTCGTCTGCAGCCATGTCAAAGCGAGGTATTGCTGATCTTCCCTTCCTCTCTCATCTCAATCTATTTCTCCTTTTCGTTATCGTGGTCATTCGATCTCATGATCTTCTTCGTTTCGTTATCGCCGGAAAAAGGGCGCGGAGGTACCGCTGGTAACAAGTTCCGGATGTCGCTGGGTCTTCCGGTGGCCGCGACGGTGAACTGCGCGGACAACACCGGCGCCAAGAATCTGTACATCATCTCTGTCAAGGGAATTAAGGGCAGACTGAACCGTCTCCCTTCGGCTTGCGTTGGTGATATGGTTATGGCGACCGTCAAGAAGGGTAAGCCTGATCTCAGGAAGAAGGTGATGCCGGCCGTTATCGTCCGCCAGAGGAAGCCGTGGCGCCGAAAGGACGGCGTCTACATGTACTTCGAAGGTAACTAAGATCCTCTGAACTTTGAGTTTTCAGCATTTGTTTCGTTGATGGTGTTTTCCTCTTGCTGCTTGCGGATGGTTGGTTTTTATTTGTGTTTATTTTATGGTTTTTTCTTTGATTCACATGGGAGATTTTCGGTGGGCTGTGTTTGTTTTTCTGGTTGTTCCTGAATCCTTTTTGTTGGTCAGTTTTTGTATTAAGACATTCGATTATGTGTTTATTTTGAGTTGATCTTGTTGTTTGGGGGTGATTTAACTTGCCCCATTTACGATTTAATTTGTTGCTGTCAATAAGTTTAACTTTTGAGATGCTTTAATGTTTTGTAGATTGTCAATCGCATGTGGATAGATGTCTTCTTAGGTCAGAATGAGCTGCTTCTTTGGTATAAATTTTCATTGTTGAATTGCATGTAAAACTCCCGTTGTTGAGGTGTTAGTTAGCGACTGATAGATTGTGGTATGATTTCGATTATTGATTTGCATGTAGAAACTTGAAAGGAGATCTCTTTGGGTATTACGGAGGGCATGTCTTCCATGTTATGTTGGTTCTAATTGTATCATTGTGTGATGTAGGGTGTGTTGTGCGATGATCTCTTCTGCAGCGTGCATTGTTTGATTTGGTTAGTTGTGTGATTTATATACTTATAAATCTCAAGGTAATTTGTTTTAGTGGAATTATGTCTGTTGAACCGAAGCAATTAGGAGCTAATGTAGGTATATTATCGATTTAGCAATTTTTAATTGCATCCGTCTATATCTCACATGAGTTATATTGCTGAAAATTTTACCTTCAGTGTCCCTGGGGATGTACTAACAGATGTCAATGATCCACGATTGATGACACTGATTCTGCAAGTTCACTGGTCAGTCCGTTCTTTTCTTTTTTTGCTGTTATGCACAGAGTCACATGAAACTTACAATGTCCTTTTAGAAAGTCATGGTGGAATTACCAATGTGAAATGTCGTGCATGTGACCTTCATGACTCCAATTTGCATGAAGCTGGTGCTTGACAAGATATTGGTTATTTGTTTTGGCATGTAACTCTTTGGAGTTCTCAAGGGGTTGATGGTTACGCTTTTCTGAAGTCACGCAGCCTATACTAATTAAATATGCCTTTTGCGTTCTGGGTAGAAAGATCTGTAATCTATGTCCACTGCTCCAGAAAGTGGCTGCATGCACTCTGGTTCTAAAGGTCTGGTATTTTTGTCCACTGCCCTGGAAAGTGACTGCATGTACTCACTTTACATTGTCTTGCAATGAAATGAAGGTGCTTCAATTTTGTTGCTTGCTTTGAAGATAATAATTTGATGTGTGTTGAACCATCTAATTGTTGCTGTGTCCTTAGTTTATAGATACGTAGGGCTATTATCTGAGTTGCTTTTGGAGGTTTGTGGTTAATAGTTGTATATCCAGGGATAGGTGTATGTCGTCTTAAATATTTGTTGGTTAATTGTATTGGATCTTTAGTGTTTCTATTGAATCGTAGCCTTATCTTTGGTTAAAGGAGTTTGGATTAGATGAGTCCCAACATTCCAGCTTGTTTCCATTTCTTACATTCCTTGGCTTGCTTCCTGCCTGCAATGACTGACAAAATGTATGTGACTTTTCTTATTGAACTGTCAGCCGAGCTCTTCAAGAAAGTTGATAGTGCTGATATTAAAAATTTTAAACCTTGTTCTCTAGACTGATGTCTTGTCCTGCTTCTGCAGATAATGCTGGTGTGATAGTGAATCCAAAGGGAGAAATGAAAGGTATTTCTTTTTCCTTCTTCTATCGTAACATTGAATGATCATGGTCTTGGTGTGGTAAAATCTGGTCTTTAGAAAAAACAAAGGATGTTGGGTTGCTTTCTCATCCAACTGAGCTGTAGTTTGAGGTTAATTTCAACCCATCATTTATTTGATCCTCTTAATAGGTTATTTGAGAATCCCAACAAATGACACTTCTGTTTACTAAATCACCGTCTGACCCAAGTGCTTCAGTGGCTTTGTGTGGAATGCTAATTGCACTTTTTTTGCACTTGAAAACAGGTTCAGCAATCACTGGACCTATCGGCAAGGAGTGTGCTGATCTATGGCCGAGGATTGCAAGTGCTGCCAATGCCATTGTCTGACCTTGGTGCTTTTGATAGCGACATTTTTTGAGTTCTATTTGCTTGGTTCTTTTCATTAAGTTGTTAACACTCACTGTTGAGTTTTGGTGGGTGCCTTGGATGACAACTTTAAGAATTTTGGTATTAAGCTTTAGACTTGGTTATGGTTCAGATTATGATGGTAGAATTGTCTTGTTTCATTCTTAAATTAGAGAAAGTTTTTCGCTATATAACGTCTTAGGGGAGATCGGGTCTTATTGTATGTTACACGTCTGTTATATACAATATGACATTGGCTGTGAGACCTGGTGAGATGACACCTTACTGAGATGTTTGATTGATTCTCACCGTATAAAGCATTCTCACACTAAAGTTCCTCATCCTACTTGCGAGAGCTTGCAGTTGATCTGTCTGGTGTGCAGTGGTGGTTGCCTATTTGTCTATGCTTTCAAAAAGGGATGAGAGAATTTGGGATTTGCGCTGCCGAATAGAAAGGGTGAGAGGTCTGCTGAATCTAGTTGCTCCTTTAGGGATGTACTATTATTACAATTGGTGCTCTGTTTAGCTTTGCCCAGTGAAACGACGTACCATCACAGTTGACTTAGAGTAGATCGTCTGTTTTGGAATCTTATTGTCGTTTGATAAGTCATTTCATGGAAAAAAAATGTTTGGGATGACCGTAAACTCCACTTTTTTTTTTACTTAAATCACCAATCAGGATGTTACAGATAACCATCTCAAGAACAACTCGGTTGACCAACTCGTTGAGGGTATGGCGATGCTTCAGATGAGCTTCTTTCCTCTTAAAGCCATAGATAATCACTGAACTTTTTATAGATTAAGGGTTATGAGATTTTTCATGAAGGCAGAGAAAGAGGAGGGGAGAACAAATACAAATCTAAAAGAAGGCATTTTTTGTCCACAAATTTGGAAATCTAGCATGAATATGAAAAAGAAATAGGGAAGAGACGGAGAAAGAAGAAAGGAAAAGTTGGTTCTAGCTATCATCTTGGCAGGCAAAGGGCAAAGGTCGAGCTATTAACGTTCATTCTGAAAAGTTTGCCAGGGGGTGAAGTCTTTACATCTGAAAAATAACCAGTCATTTGTTGACGCATCTTTGCAGGCGTGCTGGGGGCCCTTACAGAAGTAGAAAAGAAATGTGAAATGTGGGTTGTCACAGAGGGCAGAAGCCCTTGAACCATGAACAAAGTTACTAGGTTGTCTCACGCAAGGAGCCGCTTCGTTACACAATATAGTTTCGCCATCACTCATCTCAGTGCTTGCTAAATCCAAAGCACACCAGGAACACGCATGAGGCGATGTGATCCCTCCTGTTTTTGTGCTTAGTTGCGAACTTGGCTGCACACAAGGCCCCGAATCAGTCGCTGAGATCCATTTTGAAAAATCCATTTTGTTTTTCAAAATGCATCCAACTATCCAAGGAAGTACAATCAAAGGAGACAAATCTGGGGGCGTGCAAAAAATGAAGGTTACATATAAAATGGCAATAGACAAATAACCTAAGCCCGAAAGGGAAAACGATCATGAAAGCCCCACCTGGAATGCATTCTTGCAGTCTATATTTACAACTTTCTTAGAAATACCAAAAAGAATTGCCTGGTCATTTTTTATTGGAGCAACTCTTGAAGCATTGCGATGGATGTCATCTCCCGGTCAATGCTATCTGCCGCTGCTTCATCCCTTGAGATCAAACATGAGGTTCAAGTTAATATTCAACAATGGAAAGTATTAAAAAAGAGCATGGGTATTTTGTCAATGATTAACTGGTGCGACGATTAGGGTCACGACAAACTTGGCTTCCGCAGCAGCACTGGAAACACTTGATAGGATGGTCATCATCTTCGAAGTCGATCCCATAATCCTGCAATGGTTCCAGATGGAGTGGTAACAAGCATATGAAAGGCAGTCAACTTCATGAATGGCATGCCCACAGAGTACATAAAATTTTGTAGTACACAGTAAGCACAGAGCAGAAATGATGCATAGTAAACACTGTGCAAGTGAACCAGACTCATTGAACGGACTCCCGTGAGGTTCTAGAAAGAACTGAAGATTTCTTAACTTTCATTCACATAAAAGGCTATACAAACTTGTAAGAGTATAAGAAACGAAAGTGAAACTGGAAATCAGCATCATGGGCTGTTTTTTTTTCGCAGCATTTTGGTTTGCTTTCCTCAAGTACAAAGCAATGATGCATATTAAAAACTAAACAAATCACACCTACGGAGGCTCAGCACTCACATACTTGAGTTTTGTCAGTTGCGTGTCACCAATCAGCTCCCTAGAGTACCACATCTACAGTAGGAACTAATCTATCTCCAACAGAAACTTAACTCGTACACATGCAACAACTAAGCATTTTCCCCATATTAGATGGGTTGGCTACATGAATTCTTTGTTTCCATAGAGCTCGATCATATGCCATGTTAGCATTTATCTCAACATAAGCTAAATTATTATTGTTTCCTTCATCATCCTCTTTTTCTTTTAACATTTTCACATTTTAGTTTTTCATACTTTCTTACCGAAGCTTCCTTAAGTCATCTTTTTACATATCTAAACCATCTTAAACAATTTTCCTCCATTTTATCATCTATTCGTGCCACTTCCAATTTGTTTCTAATAATCTCATTACATATAGTCTGTCTTTCCTTGTATGACCACTCATCCATCTCAGCATCTTACATAACTCATGACCATAACACCATCCTATTTCTTACAACTCTTTTTTCTCCTTTCTTTCTCTTCCCGTTTTATTCTCATTCTTTTCTCTTCTTTCCTTTTGATTCCATTCTTTCTAACTTGTTTAACATAGAAGAAAAGAAGAAAAAGAAAAGTAAAAGAAAAGAAGAAGATGAACAATCTTATTTGATTCCAATTTGTTTCTTATTTGCCTCCTTGATTCCTTCCCTTTCTTCCTTCCATCATTCGTTCTCCTACCCCACCACAATCACAATCACAACCAACATGAGCTACCCGTCATCACTAACACTGTAGTTTATTTGTCTTCTCTTGAAAGACAAAATTTTAAAATTGAAATGTCAATCAAATAATGATAAACTTTACCTTTTCTAGATTTTGTTAATTGATATAGACTCAAATCTCTTAAAAATGGTTTTGATTCCTTTCTAGCTTGGTTCTTTTTGGACTAGATGATGAAATTGATGGTAAAGATAATGTATCTATCAAGCATTTTGATCGAACAAAAGAAGTTAAGACCACGAGTCCATTGAACCCCCAACACAAATGAATATTCTAGAAGAAATGGATCCACTAACGAGTTTGCATTAAACAAGTCATTGATTCAAGAAACCACTAAATATATGCCTCTAGAAGATCCACTAGAACTTCAGGTAAAGCCAATATATTTTTCTTCTATGAGCACATTGAGCTTGTTTAGCTGGCATTCATTCATATAGTGAACCTACCAGTTTTTCAACTTAAACAGCACTCAGAGTGGATAGAACCATAACCCTGAACTTGTGACTTTCAAAAACGGGTACCAGTTGATAGATTCAAAATATTACTTCTCATAGAAAACTTATGGATGTGTGTACAAAGTCAAAACCAAGATCAGTGGAAGGATGAAGAAATATATGGCGAGTTTAGCTACTTGAGGACATCCATAGAAATATGGACTTGACTATGAAGGGCCTTTTGCTTGTAGCTGGAACAACCACACTTTGTACTATGAAAATTATTATCACTGTAAACGTTTGAAGAATCTCGGAAATGAATTATTAACAGATATTTCAATGAGAAAAGTGTATCTTTATTCCTCAAGGTATGAAACTTTTCCCGAATTATGCTTTAAGAGTTTACACTCAAATACCCCAAAGCCCTCTATTGATAAATTTGGTGGTTTTATGACTAAAAAAAAAAAACTTGCTATAATGTCATTGCTCTCTTAAGAGAGAAAAGTGGTAAAGGTATTTTTCTCTTGTTATTACATGATGACACATTGATAGGGAATGACAAATTTGAGATGGAAGCTGTCGAGGAAGGCTCGAAAGTTCAGTTTTAAAAGATAATTGGCTTACATCATAAAACAAATGTTTGGATGGAGGTTTCTCTTAAAATTGCTTCTGACATTATTGAATGAACTAGCATTGTTAATAACAAGGTTGTCAAAACAGCAGAACTTCTCAATGTAAACTGAAAGCAACTCATATGTACCTTTAGAAAATCCTACACTTTCTGGATAATTAGTTCAAGTCTTTACACATTTTAATGATCGTTAGCCTAGATATCTCTCGGGACATAGTGAGTCAATTCTAACGTACTCCCATCACGCATGAGGGAAACATCATGAGATTTATTCAAGAGATTCCATTGATAACGATTGCATTTGAAATTTAACTCCTGCTTGGAACTTATTAAAAATGCAAATGCTTGCTAGAGAGGTGACACGCTCAATAACTGTTTTTGTGCTTTTCTAGGTAACTTATTAATAGCATGGCAATGTAAGAAACAGTAAAAAAATCTCATCCACTAAAACTAAGTGCAAAGCCATGACATTACTGCTACGGCAGTCATTTGGATGAGGAGTTTGTTTAAAGATATGGATTTTTGTTGAAGGACTTCATTCAGAGATAATCTGCACCAGTGAGAGTCATCTTTGCTAGAAATCACACTTTTCATCAACAAACTAAGCACATTAATGGACAAAGTACTTTGTTAGCAAGTAGTTCTTCAAAAACACCCTTAAACTTCCTCCCAACAAAGTATCTGCTCACTGATTTTTCCACTGTTTAGATGCATATCCTTTCAAGCACACTTCTATGGTTCTCAAATTAGTTTGAAAGGCATTAAAAATGTAAATATCTAGGTTGATTAATATTAGGTCAATGCAAGGATAAATAGGTTGTCTTTGATGAGTTTGTGGCATCCTTTATGCTTATTGGCTTTGTTCTATTTTGGCTGCCAGTGGCTAACTAAACTAGGTACTGGTTGTTTATCTAACAGCCAATAGATGCCTTTAATGATTAGTAGCCTTTTCTTTAATGACTTTTGGCTTTATCCCGTTTCATCTGACAACAGCTCGCTAAGCTAGTTATTAGCTCTTGTCCTAACAGCGACAGTAGTTGGCTGTTAGAACAACCATCTCCAACTCTCTAAGATTTACCTCTCCACTCTCTAAGCATATGCACTTGCACACAGAATTTTTCTCATTATTGATATGCCTTTTGGGACATGTACTTTTGAGTGTGCTTCTATGTGTGTGTGTGTGTTGTCCTTTCTAATTCACTGAATGTCTCAACTACTTCAATATTTCTTGTCAAACCTCTCGTTCATTTAGGCATTTTCTCGTGTATTCTTACACACCGTACTCTGCCACTGCCTTCACCACAACCTTTGCTATCACTGTAATCATCCATTGCCCAACATAATTCCAAATTTCCTTGAAGGACTTTCTATTTAAATATATCTTCTTTCTCGCTTTTGAGGTTCCACCATTTAGTCCAAATAGCTCGATGCACTCTTTTCTTCTTTGTCTATTTTTTTATTTGTAAATCCATAACTAAAAGTCGATGTTGGGTGGTTAAGTTTTCTCCTGGAATTACTTTACAATCTTTATAACACGCTCTATCTTTTTTTCTATAAATAAAATAATTAATTTGTGTTTGTGATAAGCCACTCTTATAAGTAATTAAATGTTCATCTCGTTTTTTGAAGATTGTATATTGACTATAAAGAGATCAAATGCCATAGCAAAATTTAAAATCTTCCTACCTTTCTCATTTATATCCCCAAAACCAAAGTTTCCATGAATACCTTGATATCCTAATGTCTCTTTACCAACATGTAGAATCTTTTGAATCACTTTATCTATCTCTTCCCAAAAAGCTTTCTTTATACTATCTTCTAGTCCTATTTGGAGTGTGTAAGCACAAACTATATTCAAAACCTCTGCTCCTAACACTAATTTCAACGTCATGATTCGATCACCATATCATTGTACGTCTACTACACTATCCTTTAAATCTTTATTTATAATAATACCAACTCCGTTTCGAGCATTTTCTTTACCTGCGTATCATAATTTAAACTTATATCCTCTATCTCTTTTGCTTTTTCTCGAATTCATTTTGTCTCTTGTAAACATAGAATATGAATCTTTCTCTAAATCATAGTATCTACCACCTCCATTAGCTTACCGGATAATATTTTGATATTCCAAGAACCAATACGAATCTTCTTATCTAGGACTAGCTTCCTTACCCCCCACATCCGTCCATATTCAAAATGCGGAGACCCTCTCTAAAATTATTCACTACATTCGGGCGGCAATGTAGCGGGACTAACTTCTTTACCACACTCGTTCATAATGTGAAAACCCTCTCTGTAATTAATTCACTACATTCATGCGAAAATGTAGCGACCCTTGCTTACTTATCACTGCATTCGAGCTCTACAGTGTATCGCTAGGCGGGGATGCCCCAAAGTAATGCTCATAATTTTTGTAATCCATGTACTTAGCTAGGACTTACTAATCCATGTACTTCGCCACCATCATCCACCATTATTACCATTACTGTACTTAGCTACCACCACCATATTTTGTTACAACCCTAAACAGAAAGGCATCCAAAGATTCCAAACAGGCCTTCGTATTGTAGGCATTTATGTTTGTAAGTCATACATTAAAAGAAACATCAAAAGATTCCAAACAGGCCTTGATTAATAAAACAATGTATCCTTAAATACTCAAATAGCACGGCCAAAATTATGCAAAGCATGTCCAGCCAAACAAATTTAATATGCAACGCCAAATGTCACAAGGAGGGAAAATATGATCAAGTCCAACAGTCGAACAACTTGAGAGCGCTTTACAGTAGGTTACTAAATCCAAATTTGCGTACCCAAGTAAGCTCTTCCAGTGGCTCTACATCTCTTGTAGTGAAAAAGGAAAGCTGCATAAAATAGCACACTGTATGGTCAAGGGGGTACACAAACTCATAACTCAAATATAGTCAATACAGAATACACAATAGACGCATCTACATACATGATAATAATGGTGATCTGGAGTCTCAATTTCAACTGGTATCCCAACCAATGTTGCATCATAACACCTACAGTGTGTACAAAATTGACAAAAGAAGTCAGAATAATGATAGGGACAGCACAGCTATTACCTAGATATTTACAATTCTAGTAATTTCAATGTATGAAACATGACAATGCACCATGCAAGAAATAATTCAACCACGTTTAGAGACATGAACACCAGGATGTAAACCAGATCCTAACATCATTTGATTAATAAACAACTTCTAACAATGTAATTTCTCAGAGACTGGTAGATATCTACAGATCTCGGACCACACTGGGTTACATTTTCAGCTTTGTTTTAGGTTTCAGACAGATTTCTTGCGGCATCATTCTGCCTGGACCAATGGAATGTAAATCACCAATTGACCTTCTAAATAAGAGAAAATTTTGTAGCACTTGCACCAATGTCTAGCACATTAGGTAATTAATGAATTGATCCCTATGACAGTTGAAATATGCAAATTGCAACGTGCATATTATAATATATCAGTACTTGAAGTTTAAAGAAACAATTTGATGGAAACAAGGAACTGCAGGTAAAGATAACTGATCCGTACGTGCTTAGTGGTTCACATCAGGGGTACATCAAAGGATTTTTAAGTTTTTAACCCTTGAAAAAAAAATCGATGTCATAAAAAATCAACCAGAAAAGAAGAAATGGAAGAAATAAGTGACTAATGAATTGATCTCTGTTTTACCAATTTGCACCATAAAAATACCTGTGATTAATGAACCTGGCAACATTCCCATAATATGTTGCATCTAGACAAAGGGCTTCTTCATCTTTCAAAACTCCTTCTGAACCCCAATCAGCATCCAGTAGTACCGGATATGTGTGTTTCTCATGACCAGTGCGTTGTTCATTTCGGTAGAACAATTCAGTGTTTGTTACAATCTCACCAACGTATTCACAAACAAATGCACCTCTGGGTAATCTCTCTAATGTGCGTAGACCCCATCCCTTTCCTTCTCGAGCCAAAAACACCTGAAAATTTAGACACACTTCCTAACATAAATACTAGAAGCATAATTCCAGAGACAAACAATTGTATAAGCCGTAAATGTTGAAAATCATGAATTGTCTTTTGGAGCATTGGAAGGTTCCACTTTTGTTGTTCAATCATAGTCTAGAATATCCGGCTTAGAAGCATTAATAAAGTTACCATGTCCATTTGGAACTCGAATTTAGTGAAGCAAATGTGGATCCATCACTCCATTTTTGAGTATGCATGTTCGGTCCACATAATTTTCAACCAAGAAACTACTCTAAGTCAACCTGTTTGGTCAAATTATTTGTAACAAAAAAGCTACAAATGACATAATTTTCAACCAAGGTTGGAGACAATTAACTCTTATTGTTGGGTCGTTTGGCTCCTATTTGGATCAGTTATAAACCATTATATATACTAACCCAAGTTATAAACCATTATATATACTAACCCTAATTGTAATCTTTTCTTTAAGTGAAATAAAGAGAGAGAGTGAACGGCTACACAAAAGAGAGGCGTCAACTCTCTAATCACTTCAATGATGGAGATTTGCATGTTTTTGATATTTTTATGTTTTGGGTTGTTTACCAACATGGTATCAAAGCCTAATCTCTGTCATTAGGGCATTTTTTCATGATTCTACCGCAGTTTCCAACGAGAAAAGGTGTGTAGGGCAGTGTGAATCAGTTACACTCTGCAAAAATTTGAATTAAGTTAGTCTTATCTTCAAGAATAGTTGTTACGAAAAAGAATTTTTGGAAAAAAAAAAGTAAATTTTTTTTCAACCCTAGAAGAATATGTCTGATAAAGGTAAAATGGTAGACTGTAGAGAAAATATTATTTTAGAGAAGGGAGAAGGATTTCAAATTACAAACATCAAATTAGATGGCAGAAATTACCTACAATGGGCCAGATCGATTGAATTGGATGTTATGACAAGCGAGCGATGAGATTATTTGACTGGAGACATTCTCACTCCCCACTTAACTGATCTTTCATACTCTAAATGGTGTAGGAAAAATGCCCTAGTAAGTACATGGCTTATCCAGTGCATGACACCATCTATTTCAAGTACCTTTATGTTTTTAGAATCAGCCAAAGACATTTGGGCGGCGGTTCATGATGTTTACGCTCAGAGGAAGAATATTGTAAAAAGAATTCATAAATGCAGACAAGGAAGAATATCAGTGAGTGACTGTTATGTAGAACTTCGTGGCTTATAGGAAGAATTACAATACTACTCAAAGATAAAATGTCAAAGTTGCATGAAGGAACAAATAAGTGAGCTTGAAGAACGGAAAGTGTTTGATCTTTTGTGGGGCATCTATTCAGAATAGAAAGCAGTTAAGAATAATATCCTAAGCATAGAAGAATTTTCTTCATTAAATACAGTATATTCCTTACTACTACGAAAAGAGGATAAAAGATGTTTAGAAAAAGAAGGAAAAATAAGCCAAGAGATGACTACTTTTGTGGGGGAAAATGTACTTAATTATTCAAGATCTCGTGACAGAAGAGGTTATGGAGGTTGTGGTAGAGGTCGGTTTTAATCTACTCTAGATAAGAAGGATAAGTGGTGTTGTTAACACTGTGGGAAAACCCGACATACAAAGGAAACTTGCTGGGAACTCGTGGGCAGACCTAACTATAATCAGAACAAACCGAATAGAGCATGTTTCCGTGATCAAGTTGAAAGACAAAATCTAGAAACTGGACTGAGTTCATTGGCTGATATGAAAAAGAAAATCGAAGAACTTAAAGTGAGACTAGCTGAATCACAATATGCATCTACATCTTCTAGTGTTGATTCTCAAGCTACCATGGCATATCATTTTTCATTAATAGCTTCTGGTAATTCACTTATTCCTAATTCAAGAATATGGATAGTTGACTCATGCGCAATGGATCATATGGTTGGCCATCGAGAATATTTCTATGACTATCAGTTGATTCAAAATGGGGTTGGCATTAAGGTGGTTGATGGGTTTAATACTCCTATCGTGGGAAAATGAAGTATAATCACTATTTTTGGGACTTAAAAATGTTCTAAATATTTCCAATATTTCAATCAATCACTTATCATTTTATGCTCTAACACAGGACTTGGATTGTTTGGTCACATTTAATTCTATGTGTTTACTTTTCAGTAACTAAGGACGGAAAGGATCTTTGGCCAGGGTAACTTAAGGAGAGGACTTTACTTTTACGAGAAAATGATCAGGACAGCTATGCAGTCTACTCATACTACAAAAGGGAAGAAGGAAGAGATGATATTATGGCATTGACGATTAGGTCATTTACCTATTTCTAAGATTAGAATTCTATTACCTGAATTTTTGAGTTGTAGTGATTTATTTTTGCAATGTAAAACTTGCCAAAAGGCCAAACATCATCGTGCATCATTTCCTTTGAATGAAACTAGAGCTTCGAAACCATTTGAAATTATCTATTTTGATGTTTGGGACCCATGTTCTATTACTTTATTACATGGTCATAAATACTTTATTTCTTTCATCAATGACTGTACTAGATTTGCTATGATTTACCTTATGAAGACCAAAGATGGAGTAAAGAATATTCTACCTATATATTGCAAATTTATCCATACCCAATTTAAGGTGTCAATTCAAGTTATTCTTAGTGATAATGGAGGGGAGTATATGTCCCAATCACTATATTTTTATTTCCAAAGTCAAGGAATCCTATACCAAACATTTTGTTCTCATTCCCGATAACAAAATGGAGTCTATGAAAGAAAAAATAGACATATTTTATGTGTTGCTAGAACATTGTTTATTGGGTATAATGTTCCTAAATTTTATTGGGAGGAAGTTGTCCTAACCGCAATATTTCTTATAAACGCATGCCCACTAGAGTACTTAATGGTGACTCACCTTTTCATGCCTTATGACCTAAAAAAGGCAATTTCAAGTACCTCTTAAAGTATTCTGATGCACCTTTTTTGTGCACATTCACAGTATTTCTAGAGATAAATTAGATACTAGAGCTATTAAATGTATTTTCTTGGGTTACTCTTTCACTGAGAAAGTGTATAAATGTTATGATCCTGAAAAAAAAGAAACTATATATGTTACGATGGATGTTACTTTCCATGAAGACTCGTTGTTTTATGGTGTTAATGAAAATAAATCATCAGACAAGCTTGCTTCGATTGTACTACTGATTCCACCATTGGAAGAACCTCACAAGGTTAAAGAGGAAGAAAAAACTTCAGAAAAAAGAAGATGACAAACATATTCAACAGGCGAGAGAAAGATATTCCTCCCAAATCCTAATGCTACCCTAGATGATAATTCTCGCCCTGAATCAGCTCCTATTCCAACTCAGGTAACTCCTTTAATCTTGTCTAATGATTGTGATAATTTACCTATTGCTCTTCGAAAGGGAAAACGTGAAGCTGCTAGATATCCTATACATAAGATGGTTTCATATACTAATTATCCAAAAGAGTATCACTTGTTTGTGATGAATGAAGATAATATCTATATTCCCAAAATATTTGAAGAGGTCAAACAAAATTCAGATTGGAGGATAGTTATGAAAGAAGAAATTACAACATTAAAAAAGAATCAAACTTGGAAACTTTCAGATCTACCACCAGAAAAGAAGACTATGGGTTGTAAGTAGGTGTATACAGTAAAGTTTAAGGCTGATGGACAAATAGAAAGATCCAAGGCGAGATTAGTAGCTAAGGGTCATAGTCAATCATATAGAATTGACTATATAGAGACATTTGCTCCTGTTGCAAAAATGAATACCATTAGAATCCTCTTAAGTGTATCAGTTAATCAAGGATGGGAACTATGACAACTAGACGTGAGAAATGTATTTCTTTAAAGAGATCTTACTGAGGACATCTACATGAACTTACCTCCAGGATATTATCAAGAAAAGATGTCATCAAAGGTATGCAAACTAAAAAAAAATCTATTTATGGTTTGAAGCAATTACCTAGAGCTTGGTTTGAAAAGTTTAGTAATGGCATTCTTGGTTTGGGTTTCACACGATGTATTAGTGATCACACTTTATTTATTAAGCAGGACAAGAAGACTATTATCTTAATTGTATATGTTGATGATGTTATTATTATTGGTGATGATGTGGAAGGAATTACTTATTTGAAAAAATAGCTACATGCTTTATTTGATTTGAAAGACCTAGGAAAATTATACTATTTTTGGGGGATTTAGATTGTTTGAAGCAAGGATGGCTTGTTCTTAAGTCAAAGAAAGTATATCCTCGATTTATTGAAGGAAACAACGATGGAAGATTATCAGGCATGCTCTATTCCCATTGAGATTCAAAAGGAAGTTGCTAGAAATTCTAATGAACCCTATGAAGATGTAGGGAGATATCAAACATTAGTGAAAACATTGATATATCTCAGACCCGATATAAATTTTACGGTCATAGATGGATGCATTCACCATCAAGACACCATATGAACATTGTATTTCATATCATCAGATATCTGAAATAATCTATTACCTACGGTTTATCGTACTCTCCACATGGATCACTTGATATTGAGATTTTTTTAGATATTGATTGGATAGGTTCCACAAATGACAGAAGATCTACTTCAAGGTATATTATATATCTAGGAGGTAATATTATTTCATGGAAGAGAAAGAAACAGTATGTTGTGGCTAGATCAAGTGAAGAGGTAGAATATCATTTTATTACTCTTGGTATGTGCGAGGGTTTATGGGTAATATCATTAATAGAGGAAATTGGTTTTGAAAGAAACACTCCGATTAACTTCTTTATTGATAGTAAGGCAACTCTTCAAATAGCCTCCAATCCAGTACTTCATAAAAGAACAAAGTATATTTAAGTAGATTATAACTTCATTCGAGAGAAGGTGTACCAAAAAATATTCAATATCATCTATGTTCATTCACAGAATCAATTAACAGATATTCTTACCAAACCAGTGCTTACAAACGGATTAAAGAAGGCTCTTTTCAAGTTGAGAATAGACCCAACTTGAGGGGGCATGTTGGAGACAATTAACTCTTATTGTTAATTTTTTGTTTTGGGTCGTTTGGCTCCTATTGAATCAGATTCTGATCCAATAGGAGTCGTATGTCATTTCTTTACTTATTAGAGGTAGATTAGTCTTTCAAGTTATAAACTATTATATATATTAACCCTAATTGTAATCTTTTTAAGTGAAATAAAGAGAGAGTGGACGACTGCAGAAGAGGGAGGCGCCAGTTCTCTAATCACTTCAGTGATGGATATTTGCATGTTTTTGATATTTTTATGTTTTGGGTTGTTTACCAACTACTCCATAGGTTCTAGAAATAATTTGAGAGCACACATTTGGTGTAGCCATTCATAGCAGTGTTGTCCGTATCGTGGGCCACCACGATACGATATGGGGGCTCGTATCGCAGGTGCGGGCGTATTCGCACCTTATAAAGGGTCCCGGGCCGACTGAAACCCACGATTTTTCGCGGGTTTCCTCTCTCCTCTTGGGTTCCTCAAGCTCCCTAAGAGCAGGTTTTCGCCTCCTTAGTGTTCAAAGCTCCAAAATCGTGCCCTACGGTGTTCGTGCAAGCCTCCAAACTCGGATTTTGATATATTTTTAATATTTTTTCCATTTTTTTCCTTTATATTTATTGTTTTTTGTGTTATTTCAGTTTTTTTTTAATGACAAAATATGAAGTTATTAAGTGTGTGTATACGATTTTTATTGCATTCATGAAGTGGGAGACACTCGATTTGAGTGTTATTTGAAGATTGGGGGATTTACGAAGTGCTTTTATTTTCAGGTTTTTGTTTGAATTAAAGTACTCCATTGAGATGGCAGGAAGGGGTGGTAGAGACTCTCATTCAAAGTCTGATGATCCGGCATGGCAGTGGGGTATACCAATTGAGGGTTCAAGGTTAAAAATCAGATGTTTATTTTGTGAAAAGGTGGTTAGTGGTAGAATTTAAAGGTTGAAACACAACCTAGCAGGAACCAGGAAAGAAGTTGCTCCATGCACAGGCAGAGTTAGAAGTTTGCCAGAAGGTATTAAATGGCAATGCTTGCAGATGATTGAGAGCATGCAGGAAAGGAGACAACAAAAGGATGATTTCCAGATGTGTGAAGAAGCTGATGATGCTACTGCCACTGGAGTTGGATTCACTGATAGTTTGCCTTCAGATGCTAGAACAGATATTGGTAGTAGCAGTTCGCGAGCACCTAGCAGAGGAAAGAGGGTTACTGCTGAAGACTTTGGAGGTGGTAGAAGAGGAAGTTCAGGAAGGAGTAGAGGAAGAGCTTCTTCTTCTAGCATACATTCGTTCTTTCCTCCTTCCACTACACCTGGTGCTCAGCCAGGAATTCGTGTTGCTGTGGCTTCAGAACAACTGCATGATCAAGCAGACCTTGCAGTGGGCAGATGGTTTTATGATTCCTGCATTCCATTTAATGTAGCAAACAGTTTTCATTTTCAAGCAATGGCAGATGCAATTGCTAACATTGGTTCAGGATACAGGATGCCCTCTTATCAAAAGTTGAGAGGGAAGATATTAGATCAGACTGTGATTGAAGTGCAGCAATACTGTTCGACTTTGAGACAATCGTGGAAGGAAACAGGATGCACTATCATGGCAGATGGATGGACCGATAGGCGAGAAAGGACATTGCTAAACTTTCTTGTATATTGTCCTAAAGGACTCATGTTTTTTAGATCTCTAGATATGTCAGATAAGAGACACACTGCAGAGATCCTACGAGAGAAATTTGATAAGGTTATACAAGAGGTTGAGCTAGAAAATGTAGTCCAATTGATTACAGATAATGCAGCTAACTACAAAGCAGCTGGAAAGGAGTTAGCTGATATTTATGGGACTTTCTACTGGACACCATGTGCAGCCCATTGTTTAGATCTCATCCTCGAGGACATTGGTGAGATGGATGAAATAAAGGCAGCAACTACGTGTTGCCAAGATATTACAAAATTTATTTACAACCATGCATTTGTTTTGTGTATGATGAGGAGATACACAGAAGGTGCAGAGCTTCTTCGCACAGCTGCAACTCGGTTCACAATAAACTTCTTATCTGAACAGAGTATTGTGAGACAGAAGCAAGCTTTAAAGATAATGTTCTCCTCAGATGAGTGGCAACAATTTGCAGAGTTGCCTCAAAACAGAAGGAACAGAAAGTTAAATGAGATTACAGAAACGGTTTTTAGAAGTTCATTATGAATGCATGTATCAGATTATTGAAAATTACTTGTCCTTTAGTGAAAGTTTTGAGATTGGCTGACAACAAGAAGAAACCATCTATGGGCTACCTTTATGAAGCCATGGACAGGGCAAAAGAAGCGATCAGAAATAACTTTAATGGAAAAAAAAGAGATTATGTGCCCGTGTGGAAAATAATTGATAGTAGATGGAATAAACAATTGCATCAGCCTATTCATGCAGCAGCCTACTATCTAAACCCATCATTGAGGTACTTAGCAACCTTCAAAAGGGACGGTGAGGTTAATCGAGGAATCATTGAATGCATCGACAGATTAGTCCCTGATGAGAGCATAGTAGATGCGATGCATCGAGAGATGGAGATATATGATAATGCTCTTCACTTGATAGGTTTGCCTGTTGCAATTCGCAACCGCTCTACGATGCGTCCAGGTACATTGTTTATTTTCATATTTAAGTTGCATCTTACATTACTGTGGATTATTATGTCTCTAATGTTTATATTTTTTTTACAAATGTTTGGTGGAAAAGGTTTGGAAATGATTGTCCAAACCTTAGAGATTTTGCAGTTAGAGTCTTAAGCCAAACCTGTAGTGCAACAGGTTGTGAAAGAAATTGGAGTGTTTTTTAGCACATCCATACAAAAAAGCGCAACAGGTTGGAACACAAAAGGCTTAATGATTTGGTTTATATTCGTTATAACATGCGCCTTCGTGAAAGGTAATGTTGTATTACTTTCAAATTTTCAATTCAATATTATTTAACTTCAGTTTTCAATTGTTAATATTACTTACTAATTGTTTATCTTTGTTTGTGTCGTAGGCAATTAAAAAAAGTAAATAGAGAAGAAACTCAGTTCGATCCAATAAGTTTGGATAATTTTGATATATTAGAAGATTGGGTTATGGAAGACACTGAAGAAAATGCCCTCCTAACAAAAGAAGACGTTGCCTGGATTAATTTGGAAGGAGCGCAACAACATTATGGAGATGAAGAATTTGATTTTGAAGAAGGTGTGGGCGTGGCTGATGATGATGAGGATCTGCAACAAGGAGAAGATGAAGATTATTTAGTTGATGATCCTGATTACAATTTGTAAAATGTAACATTATATGTAACTCTAGTGTACTGTAAATATGTAACTATGTCTGTATTTTATTTTTTGGATTTAAAATATGTAAATTTGGATGCAATTGTTCAATGCTGAATGCTCAATCTGTACTAAACTTACATTATATGAATTTAAAACAATTATCAGATTTTTTCTGATTTTTTTTTATTTTTTACTAATTTTTATTAATTTTTAATTAATTTTTGTATTATTTTAATATTAAAGTACGATACGATAAGATACGATACGATACGCCCGTATCGTGGAGCCCAGCGATACACGATACGATACGTGTCAGACAACACTGATTCATACATCTTAAAACACAAGGAAATTATTGACATAGGAGAAAGCATTTATTACTTGCAAATTAGTTGTGATCCCTGTCTGAACAACCCTATTCCCACACTGTTTACTGCAACCGCACTTGCTCCAACACTCTTTGATGAATCTTCTAACCAGATGTCCCTTACAAGGCCCATCAGACTTTGACCTCTCAAGGGGGCAGTCTTTACAATAGAACATCTTATGTTTTTCAGGCTCACGGTTCAGGGAAATGACTTCGTCCAAGAACTCTTTCTTCACCAGACCTTCGAGTGTATAAGCATACTCGCCACCTGTTTCACGAGCGCAAGCACAAGGTATGGATTCTAATAGACAATTACCATAACAACTTGCACAGCAGTCCTCGTCCCCTATGCGAGCAAGGGAAAAGTTAACATAGGCGTTCTGGTAAACAAGATTATTTGGTATGTAGTGAAACAGAGGAGGATAAGGTTCATTGTTCACTTCGTTTACAACTGGAATTCGGACTTTTTCTTCACCTTTGGATATATCATATACGTCATGCAAAGGCTTCTTCGCCCCAAAAAAATCATGACTTTCTTTACCGAGAACTATCTCTGTGTTGTGTTCGAATGTCAATACTTCAGCTTCCTCCTTTCTCATAAGTTTTGCCCTTTTTCTCAAACTCTCAACACCATTCACAGCAATGTGCTGTTGAACATCTGGCAGCGTCCTCTCTAAAGAGCTTTGGCGATCTTGTGGCGTTGAACGATTGGCAGGCAGAATGTCATTAGTCTTCATCCGGCCATTTTCTCCATCCTCTTCATTATTTTGAGAATCAGCAAGCCCATTCTCAAAATTTTCTTTATCTAAAAACGAAAACCAAATAAAAGAGCAAATGTAACTGAGTATGTCTACACCGGAATCAAGAGAAGGCAATGACGCAAGGGTTCTAGATTATAAAATTAACAAATAAGAGAGGATCCTCACCGGGTTTTTCCAAAGTTGAAGGGTGTACTATGGAAAGAGGAGAATCAACACCAACCTCATAATAGTCATTAGCAAAAGGCTCGGCTTCCAGAGTCTGCTGAGAAAAGTGGCTGGGATAGTCGTCATGGCCAAGAGAAGAAGGCCGAAGATTGTTTGTGCATGGATTCAGAAGATCATTAATGGATGAAATCGGGAACTGATCCATTTCAACAACTTCAACTTTTGGTTTCTTAATAGCAGAGGAACTAGAGACTTCGTCCCCACACATACTCTTCTCCCTAGCACCAGATGAAGGTAAAGCAATCTCCGAAATTGGCCGCTTTGAAGAAGATGCTTCTTCATATGGCAAGCATGCAAGAGTTGCAGGCAACGAATCGGGGGAATCCTCCAATCTCAATTGCCGTCGTCGTTTCAATGGCGGCGATGGCTCTTCCACAATGGATTTCTTGGACAAAGAGGGTGTGTCATGATAAGGCAATAAGGGAACAGAAGGTGGAGAAGAGAGGGGCTCCTCGATTCTCAATCGTGATCGTGTTTGTGGCGGTTCATATTCAGAGTAGTCCTCTTCCCTCTGTTTCATACATAAAGTTTGCTAAAGCAAAAGATTAACAAATTATATACAACTAAATCATCATGCCTCATAGCATGTCTTTCTTAAGCGACAGAGAGGCGTCATTCATTACTCAAACGAACACAGAAGCAACAAAATACTCGTACCTCACATGCATCGCCGATAACATTCTTTTTTTCCTTTTCCTGGTCAATAGTTCGATTCAATCAGAGTTGAAACTTGTACAAAAATTAAACCAGTAAACCGAACAATTGAATGGCGGTTTTCGACTTAGTCGAGCAAAAATAAGAACCCAAAAGGAAAGAGCGAAACCTGATATTCTTGCCATTCAAAGATCGCATCTGCGAGAGTTCTGTAGCTCTCCCCCTCAATCAGATCCCACTCATTGTCGTACAGTTTGAGAAGGTTTTTAAGGACGGGTTTCGCCATCTTCGGCGGGATGCCGATGTCCTTCATCGCCTCGATTGCGGCATTGAACCGCGACGACGACGACGACATTGCTGATGATTAACCCTGCATACTGCGACAAGCAAACAACCAAGAAAGCCTCAGAAACCAAACATGCATGAAATACCCAATAACCAGGAAACTCTATTTCAAGCAAAACTCTTGTTGAGAAGTAAACGCTCATCCAAAGATGACCGAAAATGAGGTTTTGGGTTTAAGAGATTTAACCAGACTGTGGGTGATAGGCTCGCCAAACACCCATCAGAATCCAAGGAAACTAAACAACATCACTCTAATAAGCAAAAGGAATCACCATAAGGTGGAGAAGAAGGAGAGAGAGAGAGAGAGAGAGAGAGAGAGTTGATTATGCCTCGCCTCTCCGTTTACCGTTGGTTTCTTCTCCGCACACGTAAAATCATACGAACACTAAGGCGCTTCCTCTCCTCGGAGTTTGTGACTCCAAGTTGATTCTTTGGCCGTCAACCGATGGTTTCTTCGACAGACACACATACATAGAGAGGAGAGAGAGAGAGAGAGAGAACCCCAACTTCTTGGAGTTCGTGCCGTATGCTATAAATGAACCCTTTCGAGAATCGGAACAGTTCCGGTTCGAATCGTTTTATAAATTGTACGATATTCTCCAACATCATCGGGTCTCTGTGTTTAATAGGAATGTTTGATGGATTGAGAAAAGAAAAGAGTCCTTCTAAGGGCGTACTCTTTATTGTTAAAAAATTTCATATTACTCTTTGTTATGTAAATTATAATTTTTCTTTTCATTACTTGCATTAAAAGAGACGTGTTTAAAGTATTTTCTTATATAAAATAGACGCATGAAGTGTGTGTTTCGTACGTAGAGGAGACACATGAGGCGTGTGTTTCTTTTATAATAGAAACCGTGTTTTTCTTTTTGTTTTCTTATACAGTGGAGCTTTTATAGAAAACGGACTTATCATGTCTTCTATGCAAAAGAAAAAGAGATGTATAGGAGGCACTTCGACTTTTTCTTTTATAATGAAGAAAAAGAAGGATAGAGAGGAAGAAAGGAAAGCAAGGTGATGATGAATTCTGATGGTAGAAAAGAGCAAAGACAGTGACAGAGAAGGATACAACAATCGATGGTAAGAGGAGAGAAGAACAAAAGAGTGATGGGTTTTAGTGGCCGATTTGGCTACACGAAAGAGAAGCACCAATAAATCTCTAGATTAAAAGAGAGAGAACATGAAGAAAAGGAGAGAGTAGTGATTGTTGGATAAACTCGAGTATTATAGGAAAAAGGATATTTCTTTAGTAATTTGGAGTGTTTATTTAGTAACTATTAAAACAACTTTTCATGTTTTAAAAGGTAACTATTTATTTTAAAATCAACCCAAAATATATTCAAGACAAACCTTTTATGAACAGTAAAAAATAAACGATTGAAATCGGAATCAGAAACAAAACCAAAACAAGGATTCAAATGTTCAAATATGTTCTCCTGTTTGAAAACTACTTTAGAACTAAAACGGGAAAGAATGACATCTTTGAATAAGGCACTTGGAACCATTAGTTCAGACCAGCGGCTTATGCACATTTGCATTTTCAAGTCCTTTAATTTAAAATATTGTTACACTTATGATAAAATTTTAAATAAACTGATTTAATAATTTTGATTTTATTTAGCTTTTTCATACATTGTAAAAGCACATACTAATACCGGAACCAAACCATGACTGAAACCGAATCGAAATTGGAGTCGATCAAGGGGACAATTTCCTCAAAGCAGCCATTTGTTTTGTATGCTATCTGTAGGACTCATTTTGTATTTTCTGTAAGTAATTAGTTTGGCTTGTTCAGTTTAGGAGTCTTGTAATATTTTTTATGTAAATAATCTGGTTTGATATCTTTTCTTGTAAGTGATATTAAACATTTCCTGAAATCATTAGAGTGTGTGTGTGTGCGCGCGCGTCTCTCTTTCTGTTTATCAACATTGATTTGAGATGCACCCGAGCATTAGCTCAATGGCAAGAAGCTCCAGCACCGTTGCTACTGGCAGAGAGTTCAACTCCTGGAGGGTGCATGTATGGGTGTTAGGCTTCTACCTCCTCTTATAACAAAAAAAAAATGATATTAGTTGAGAAACAAAACCAAGTCTTTTCTCAGATTAAGTGGGGAGAACTTGCTCAATGTTCATCCCTACTGTTGTATCTCGCAAGCCTGGATGAGAAAGGAGAAGTATTTGTAAAGAATCGAGACACCCTGGACAGCAGGGTGCAGTGCGAAAGTCAAGCCGAACTAAATAAGGAGAAGAAGGAGAGACGATAAGGAGGAGATCGTTCAAGGTTACTCGTAGAAATGTTGTCAACCGAAAAGACTTATGTTTTTGTATATATATGTTCTCAAACAAACATATATTTGTTTATATACTAGGTTTTTCTTTCTTGAGTTTTCCATTAAAGTCATTAAGTTATTATGTTTTGTGAGAGTTTTTTGCCATCTTTAGTGAAGCAATTTTTTTTTTTTAAACATCTTACGAAATCCAAAAGAAAGACTCTTCTTTCAGCATTTCATAAACACTTATTATTGAAGCGAAAAGTGACCTCCCAATAACTTACATGAGTGTGTTATAGCAGCTGCTCATAATCATATAATACCACAAGTTTTTTTACCATGAACTCCAGATTGATTGATGATGAACCCAAATGAAGTGACAAGGTGGATCAACAACCGAAAAGTAAATCACTTCAAGAAACCAGCCAATCATTCATCAATTGCCATTGTCCACCAAATTACATAACCATGCCTTTCACTTTATAAGTTCAAGAAGTATGACATCTTGAGTTAAATATAGACAGAATCCAAATCCATTACAATTTTTGTTGAATAAGATATAACATTTGAAATCAAAACTTTGTTAACAATTCATCTCTTCCCACCATCCTCCCAAATCCCAAGTGCCTGAAGCACTATTAAGGGTACCACAATGCAAAGTAAAAGAGCTTCTCATGACTCAATTCGGATTATAGAGTAAAAGGAAAGCCAATATCAAATTGTTTGATACATACATCCAAAGCATGACTTTTTGCAAAAAAATTGTCACACGATTTGGGCCTATCAACTCACATGTTATGTTGGATTTTAATGTTAATTATAGTTGGGTTAATTAAACTCATGTATAATAATAATATTTAATTTATGTTTAGTGTATCTAATTATTCAATTGATACATCATTGATATATGTGAAAGTCCTAAAGTATAAAAAATCACATGTGAGGGACTTGTCCATGAAAAAATCAAGAGAAGACAAAGTTTAGTCTCATATTTAAGAATGAGACAATCTCACGTCATTTTACATAGTTGGTAGCTGATAACCTTAGTTCAAAAAGCTTGGAGAGGATATGTTAGACCACACACATGAGCTGACTTGGGAATTGTCTTCGGTCTATCCTTTTGTACGGAAAACATTTGATCTAACAATCAAAAGAGATGTGTCGTTTGGATCGAATCCCTAATCCACACTTATGTGAAAATATCCTCTCTCCTCCTTTGCACTCTATGTTCCCCCTTTGGTTGTAGTGTTTCCTACTCACGGTGACTCCTCCCTGCCATTCTTCCTTTCCGATCAAAGGCGATTGAGATGTGGTTGAGATCGACCCTAAACAAGGTATGTTGTTTTGAGTTGTGTGTATGCTTTATCCTATGAGGAAAGTACAGATACTCGTACGTACTCGGTAATGAGGTGTTGATTTCTTTAAAGCAAGTTTGCAAGGGTGACTCACACAAATAAGTTTCCTTTTTAATTCTTATTTGCTTGTGTTTTTCATATGGTTTGTTTATGGCTTACTTTGGATCTGTGACTGTATTTGATTGGGCATATTTATAATTATTATATATTGGTTTTTTATGCATGTATTTCTACTGTATTTTTCAACATTCTTAGAGAAATCATCATTAACCATAATAAACATGTCTTTGTCAACTACCCTCTAACTTAAGGTCGACCTCACCTTGATACCGAAAAAGTTTTACGATTCTCATTTCAAATACTGGCAGCACTGTATGAAAATTTGGTTGATTATGTTAGGGTTACATACATATATCAAGTCAGATTGTCCCCAACCCAATGATATTAACCCTAGAAACTCGGATAAAATCGTTCAGTGAAAGGAGGACACCTTGTACTATTGTTGTATAGTATTGGTATTGTCGAATGTTTATTCGATACTTATAGTTCTTTCTCTTCCACAACAACAAAAGATCTATAGGTTGATTTATATCGAAAATACAATACCGAAGACCTTGGTCGTGAAAAGTTTTTCATGCCAAGTTCCTCAAGTATCAAATGATAGAGGGGAAACCAGTAACAGAACATGCTCACGAGTTTAACTTTTTTGTTATGGTCTGAACAAAGCCGAGATGAAGCTTCCTAACATGTTTATTGTTATGTCTACCATTAAAAAAATTATAAGTCTTCGAAGGGTTTCGGCCTAGATCTCAGCATAAAAAGGGTAAGATGACCCTTGATTACCTTATGGTAGATATAGTAATAGAGGAAGATAATAGAAGTCACAAACTCATTATGCTTATAGATAGCATCATGTAGGATAAACCTACCGGTCGAAAAGAAATAGTCTAGTGATCTTAAGGAAAACATGCAAAGCATAAACAAAAAGTCAATATCCAAAAGAAACCCAAGAACACACCGTGATAGCTTTGTGGTCAGTTGGACATTTGACAACGAACTATCCTTAAAAGAAAGCAAAGAAACATGTGGTCGTCGAAGGAGCTATAGTCAACATGGTAACAATTGCGCCTATTAGTGATGAGTATATATCTCTTAAACCCCATCTCCTTTCTATTTGTATTATCAGTCTCTGTTTGTACCTTACAATATAATTTGTGGTACAACTGTAACTTTAAGAGATCATTTGATTGCTAAAGTCAAGAGAAAATGGCATGTGCACCTTAAGTTTCTTTTCAAAAAGGTTCTAACCCTTCAAGGAGTTAGACACATTTCAATGATTCACTGGAATAAACTCAGTGGTCCTGCTTTAGTTAGGAAAGGGTTAAGGTTGGATTGAAAATATTATAAAGTCGTAATTACACGACTTAATACATGGTGTTTCTTTAGGATGGGTTATTTGTATAATGTAGAAGAATTGTTTAAAATTCATATAGAAGAAATTGATTATTGTATGAATTTTAATGTTAATAAAGTTTTTACTTTTACTTTTGCTTCTATATACAATGTTAAATCATTTGATGTATGATATGCTAGGTTGGTTCATGTAAACATTGACTCCATGAAAAAATGATGAACTTAAACTTTATTTCTAAGACTAATAAATAGAAAACACAAATGTGGTATATGTATGCAAACAAAACAACCAAGAAAACCTTTTCATACGATTTATAGAAAATCTGAGATTTTGGATTTGGTGCACACTAATATTTGTTAATTCAATGGAATAACTACTAGGGATAACAAAAGATAATTTATTACATTTATTGACGATTGTAGTACATATTGTTATATTTATTTGATTAATAGTAAAGATAAAGCTTTGGAAAAGTTTCAAATATTTAGAAATAAGGTACAAACGCAAACTAACAAGGTACTTAAAAGATTAAAGTCTGATAGAGAATGAGAGTATACCTCAAACATATTTCAAGTATATTATCAAAACAACAGTATTATTTATTAGGTACTACTCCCTATTCTATTAAGTCTAATGTGATAGCTGAACAAAAAATCGAACCTTATTTTACTTAGTTTAATGTTTTGCTTTAAATTTTGGGTTACCTACCTTCATGTAGGGGAAGCATTGAATATGATTTGTTGTATTCTAAATAAAGTTTCTCATAAGTATAAAAAAGCAACTTTTTTGAGCTTTGAAAGGGTCAAAAGACTAGTCTCAAATATCTGAAAGTGTGGGAATGTCTTTCGAAAATACTCATCCTTTAATACAAGAGAAAGAAATTGAGACTTAAAAAAATGAATGTTATATTTTTTGGTTACGTGAAGATGAGTTATGCGTACAGATTCTTGATCATTAGATTTAAAATATCTAGCATAGATGTCCGCATAATAGTTAAACTCTATGATCCTACATTCTTTGAGAATGTATTTCTCATAAAAATTGGAGTTCTCAAAAGTGTGTCTTGTACAGATCTTGACCCTACTATTGGTTTCATTTTCGATCATTTTAAAATGATGACAAATGTGTGAGGTGACCCTAATTGTATGCTTTCTAAATAAGATGACTTTGAGAAAATAATCAAGCCAAAAAAAGTAAACATTTTAGGATATCAAAAAACTTTGGAAGTAACTTTGTTACTTTCAATGTCAAGAATGGTCTGATCACCTTCCAAAAGGCTATGACCTCACTTAAAGTTAAGTTTTAGAAGTAAATTATTAATGATGAAATTTAATCAATTTTTTTCAACAATACTTGAGAATTGGTGGATTTGCCTCCTGGTTGTTCTACTGTAGGTCGCAAGTGAATTTTTAAAAAGAAACTGAATGCAAATGGAATACTCAACAAGTACAAGGTTAGGCTAGTTGCAAAGGTTACATATAAAAGGAATGAATAGATTACTTCGATACATATTCTCTAGTTTCTAGAATGACCATCATTTGAGTGCTTATTGCACTGACATTTATATATGAGCTCACAATACATTAAATTGATGTGAAAATTGTTTTCCTACATGGTGACCTCTATAAGAAAATTTATATAGATCAGTCAGAGAGATTTATTGCTCATGAGAATGAATCTAAGGTGTGTAGGCTTATAACTCATATGCGAAGTAAGATTGTATTGATAGCAAAGAAAGATATGTGGCCCGCAAAATGCCTATAACTCATATGTGAGACTATTATTGAGTACCATAGCAAAAGGTGTCTCCCATCTAAAGCAGGACCCAAGACTAAATACTAGAAGTTGCCCAGGTGGTTCCCACACAGGGTCCTAGTTACACAAACATGTGTAAACACCCAGAATTAAAATGTTCCCAAACTCCCAATTTCAAAAATCCCAACAATTTAAAACTTTTTTAAAAGTCCAAGTCTTTTTAGAAACATTTCAAAATAAAGGTTTTAAATTCAAGTTAAAAGCCCAGGTGATTCAAGACTAATCAGATGAACAGGCAAAGACCCAATCCAATTCAAGATCGAGATCAAGTCAGAAAGTGATAGACGGACCAAGTTAGAGGCTTATCTTCTTCAAACAAATCAAGTTACAAAGCATATCAGGTTGGATATGAAGATCAAAGATGCCGAGTGGATAAGACGGACTGGTTCACTTCAAACCAAGGGTCGGGTCACTTCAAATCAAGGACCAAGAATGGTCGGCCTTACAAGATAAAACAAATCGGACTTGGAAGTACCGATTTTGAAGGATCATCCAAGCTACATTCAGCCAACATATCAACTTGAATCAAGCCAAGTGAAAATGGGCTACACAAGGAATTGATCAAGCCTAGCTGGCCACTTGGGTTCACCCAGCTAGAACTATACGTGCCCAATAAGATCACAAAACAGCCCACATGGGGCTGGTTCATATCACCAAAAGGGAGACCACCTAAGTTGGATCTTGAGGCTGGATATGGGCCTTGCAAGGCCTGCCCCAAGGAAGGCCCTAGAATCAGCCCCCCTTGACCCTATTTATAGGGCCAAGGGGGGGCATGAATGGCATCTTGGGTCTTGGGAAGAGAGGGGCTGTTCTAAGGGAAGTTCCAGCAAGAGAGTATTTCTAAGAGAGGGGTTGCACCTAGGTAGGTCGTGGGCTGCCAAGGAGAGTGAAGAGAGGGGGGAATTAGGTTAATTCACAGGCTAAGGGCTGCACTTAGAGAGAGTTGTGAGTGATATAGTGAATCCAAGTTGAAGAGGTGGACCGAATTTCTTGTGTACAGATGAGTAGTGAGCCAATAGGCATGTAAGGTATGCAAGGCCTCCGGTTCGACCCTCTTGAAACAGTCGTTCCTTAGCTTTTATGTGAGGTATGCAAGGCTCGTTGGGCATGTCGCTACACTGGGTCGAACCTCGAACCTTTTAAGTCATAGAGGCTTCCTCATCATCAAAAAGTCAAATAGACCATACTTTAAGCTATATATTGTTTAAAGATAAAAGGTGCTGAAACCATATCGCATCAAGTTCCCTGAAACTGAGCCAATGAAACATCAAACCTGCAGTTTGAATGGTTCATTCCTGCCCCGTTTTCCCCATGTGATATAGATGACCTATGAAAAGGAGACTGATTGTGGACCTATGAAAAGGAGAACATGTCCGCATATTGACTCGCTCATTGCTTTGCATCTCCAATGGGGTATACACTTTTATATATGCCTGTGGTATTGCACAAGACCACTCCTTCTCAGTCATTATTGAGGTTGTTTTTCTTATTATGATGTTAAAGCTCAAAGTGAAATGACATTTCAACTTTAAAAGAATGAGAGAAAGACCACAAAAGTATTAGAAAGAAACTATTTAAGTATGATATAGATATTCTCGACATTAATGACTAATATAAGAGTATTATGACTTGAAAGAATTCATGCAGCTGACCATACCTAGTGTAGGAAAAAACTTGGTTGTTGTTGAATGTAAATGCTCAAAATTACTAACTATTTTGATGTTGATCGATAACTATTGTAACTGGTGATGGACTGAAGAATCTTTTTAAGGTGAGGCACACTTGAATTTCATGTTCAGGATTTTTTCAGATTTTAGATGAGGTGCATGCTAAGTAGCGGATCTAAAAAATATTGTTGGAAGGCAGGAGACGCGAAGTATGTATTTCATGGTGTTAGGGGGATTGAAACATGAATCTCGATCACTATTCAACTGTAAAATATAGCTTTTACAGTGAGTGAAATGTCAAAATTTGAGGAGGGGCGCCCCACCACCCTTCTATGTAGATCCGCCACTGCGCATGTCCTATGTCACCTCTATTGTGACTATTTTCAAAGATTCTAAGAGGATCACCAAATCTTGATCGACATATTCATGCCACTGAAAAAGTAATGGTAATGAGCGTGCATGTTAGAGATAGATGGGAACCGGTTTTCACACACACACACACACACACACATATATATATATATATATATATATATATATATATATATATATATATATATATATATATATATAATGAGCAAGAAATTAATAGAGTCAAATGGAATAAGTTTCATTTTGAAGTTTTCATTACATTACTCAATTTCCGGAGTTTGACATTATTTTCTGTCATGCGTATACATAGAAGTTCAGTATACATGACAGAACAAACTAATACAGACCCAGCCAAACCGAACATGTGGTTTATATTCAGCTTGTATAGCTTAACGAACCAGCTCGTGATTAACCTTAAAGTATGAGCTTTGTCACAAGATGAACGAGCCAAAGCCAACCACAGGTCGTGTAGTTTACCGGTCTGTGCCCATTCGTATCCTTGAACAAGCAAAGTAACTTGTGGAGCCATACATAGGTACCATTCGTGTTATTCATTGACAAAAGGCAAGCTTTCAGCTTCATGCAAAGTCATGGAGATGTGCACTTCAGGGCATTAGACTGCCTGGCAGGGCTCTTGACTCCGCAAGTAGGATGCACCGAGTTCGACTCCGGCAGGGCTCTCGACTGCACCGAGTTCGACCCCCGGGGCCGTGCATATATGCGTGGCTTTGGCCTCCCATTGTAACAAAAAAAAAAGGTCTATGGAGATGAATAAAATCACTCTCAGGAGAGGCATTGATACTTCAAATCTATATCCAGAGTTGAATCGGGTAATTTGGCTCCAAAGAGTTCGGACCGTTTATGTCCTCAAATATATGGGAAGAATCGATAAGACCCTGTTCGTTGTATTCAGCATGATCTACCTGCACACGAGATACTCAAATCAAAACTCAGTCATTGCCAAGATTGCAAAATAGAGCATGTTGTAGCCGACCCGACTTGTTATGAAACAAGGGCTGGTTTTGGTTGGTCTAACATTGTTATATATGGCAAACACTTCCAGGTCACATTGTATACATACACTATATATATATATATGTGTGTGTGTGTGTGTAGGGGTCATTTTATATGGATAATGTTTTGGGTGAATAATCTTATATAAACATATCTTTAAGATCAATGGTAGAGATTTGAATTACTTTGCATCATATGCATTAGATGTAAAGTACAAAAATACATTAGTACTTTTAATTCAAATTTCTACCGATAATTTCAAAGATCGAATGAAGAAAATATTTGTACAAAATTATACACTAAAAGATATTAAGCATTTAGGACTCCCCCTCTTCCCCCTCTCCCTATATATATATATATATGTGTGTGTGTGTGTGTGTGTTTATAAGATCGTGTTCATGTCTGACATTTCTATTCATTTTCACCCTTTGCTTTTAAGTGACATGAGTATAATTTAAAACTTTTAAATGATTTTGAAAAAGCACAAAGGACATTATTATTACACTTACTCGTTCTCACCCATTGATTTTGAGTGGCATGAGTATAATTTAAAATTTAAAAAGATTTAAAAAAAATAAAAGATATTATTATTAGACTTACGCTACCAAAAAGCAATAAATGAACATCCTTGATGGGAAAGACCCAATCACTATATTATATATATATATATATACATACATGTATATATATATATATATATATATATATATATATATATATATATATATATATACATACATGTATATATATATATATACATGTATATATGTATATACACACACAATACCATTATTTGTGTTCTAATTCATATTCACTTCACCATACTTAAATAGAAAAAGAAAGAAATCTTACATCTTCGTAGGGGTGCATGCCGTTTGCCACCGTTCTCTCGGTGAATTCGTCGTTCTTTGCGAACCTTCCCCTGATGCGGGGTCTTCTGTCTGCTAATGTTTTCCGGCAGGCATACTGTAAGATCGGTCAAGGATTCATGTCAGTGGCTCATACTTTTGAGCATTGATTAGAAAGGCTTAGAAAGTCTAGTACGCGATCCTTTTACCAAAGATGTGATCTTTTCTGCGAGGGTGTTTGATTCATCGTTCCAGGTGGGCCGGACCCACGAGTATTAGATAGATGTCCCTCTAACGGGTCCTTGTGTTGTACCCTCTCACCAACCCCACCTAATGTGGGGAAACAGAGTTCACAAGGTAAGGTTAATTGGATCTCATTGACTTCGAGTGGATTGTGCAGGATCTGATTGTATTTGGATCTGGATCTGGATCTGGATACCAATTTTTAAAATACCGAGTCTAACCTGAACTCATTGTCGGCTTGTGTTTTATGTGAACAATGTCATGGGTTTGGATTATGTGCTCGGTTAGGATGCAAATAATGAGATTTAACAATTTGGATCTTCTAACACCGACTTGCTCAAGCAGAGAGAGAGAGAGAGAGAGAGAGAGAGAGAGAGAGAGAGAGAGAGAGACCTTGATCTTCTTGTTAAAGTTTCTCTCCTTCCTCTTTTTCATGTATCTGTGGATCCTCTGCTTTCGTTCTTCCAACGAATAGCGACCAACTTTCAAGCCCGTTTCCTCCAAAACGGGCCCTTCGGATGTCAAGGTGCTCCCACACCCACCAGCTACTAGCTGCTTCTCGTGAACTACCTAAACTCAGTGCCAGCAACACAAAAAAAAACGTGGCAACTTAATTAATTCTCAATATATATATATATAATATGCAATCTATGATACATACATACCCAAGCATTCCGTATGTTATTTGGGTTGAATTGCTCTTTATATATTTTCAAATATTTTTATAATTTTTAAAATAATATTCATATCTACAAAAGCAAATGAATGAATGTATAAAAGATGTGTGTATATATATATATATATATATATATATATATATATATATATATATATATATATATAGAGAGAGAGAGAGAGAGAGAGAGAGAGAGAGTAGTAGTTACATAGTGTTGAAATTACATTTCTATCTTTCAATCTTTAAGATCAACGGTTGAAATAATTACATCACATTCAATACATAAAGTAAAAAAGTATAATGATATTTTTAATTTAAATTTCTATCTTTATGCCAGATTATTCATTTAGCATGTTTCCTACATATAATATATGTGGATGGGTATGCATGTAATTCATGATATCGTAAGCGTCTATGCTATGTTAGTATATACTGATGCACCTGGTGATCGAATTAAATATCAAAAATGAAAATGGAAATAACCGAGAAAAGATTAATTAATGATATAGAGAAAATAATTAGAGAGAACGTCTATTTTCTTGGTACAAAGTCATAAATGTCAGGTGGATTGACTATTTTAAAAGATATAAACTTACAGACCAGTAGAAGCAAATTTAATGCTTGTTTAAGAGAAAACGTTGAAGATGCCTCAAAGAACCTCTTCATGTGCCAAAAGTTAGAAAGATGATGATAATCATTTTTAAACGGGGTCGCATGTGTCTCTCCTTTCAAGTGACATACCGTGTCATCTCGTGCACATCAGCCTCTTTTTTTTACAACAGGAAGACGAAGCTTAATACTACTGGAGCGTTTTGTCATTGTGCTAATGCTAAATATTTTATAATTTTGAAAATTATATTTATATTTTAAAAATACAATAACGAAATATGAATGTATGGCAATTATGATATATATATATATATATCACTAACGCTATTCACTCATACTTCATCATTATTTTCTGATTATATAATATAATAAATTTGTCTTTTCTCGTTTTTTAAATATTTTTACTGAAAATTACATTCATGCCTCTAAAATACAATAATGAGTGAGAAATATATATATATATATATATATATAGAGAGAGAGAGAGAGAGAGAGAGAGAGATCCACGTACCTGTATATCTCCGGCACTATAGAGTCGGCGTACCATCTCCAACTCCGGTACCCCGATCACGGAATCCTCCGAGATTAGCTGCATCAAACTCAACGAAGGGTTGTGCTTTCGTAGGTCCACAGAAACCAAAGGACCCAACCCACCAGGCAGCACAGCTCCGAACGCGAAGTCCATGAACGGGTTGTCGAAGGGCAGCCGAGATGCAAGTGGGACCGTCAGGTGCCCGTTAGGCCCGACAGCCGGCGGCGGGAACGCGAAGCAAAGTGCGGAAGTAGAGGCGTTCTCTTCGTAGGGAGAAGATGAAGGAAATGTCTGGAGAGCGGACAGATCGAACTGGTCATTAAAGGGGAGAGCATGGTCGAAGATCGCCGAGAAATCGACTTCCGGCTCCACGACAGGGTAGGGATTCCGGTGGCTGTCTTGGGAGGGAGAGGAGGAAGAGAAGAGCGTGTCGTCGGAGCAGTTGGAGGTAGAGACTTCCGCCCCCAGCTGGTTGCTCAGCGCCTCTGCCAAGAAGACGTCGTCCGCGGTGAAGTCGAAGAGCACGACAGGTGATGCCATCAGATCGGCCTAAAATTACAAGCCAGAAATTACGAAAGCTTCCTATTTTAGCAAAACCTACTGAACTTTTTTTCTTAAACAATGGGAGGATGAAGCTTAACACACATGCATGCGCCTTCCAGGAATCGAACTAACCATCTTCGAATAGACATCCAAGAGTTCTACTCGCTATAAATTACAAGGAGTCAAGAGTTCGATACCCAGCAGCGTGCATCTACCTTCGACCTCCCCATTAGAAAAAAAACTCAAACGGCATTTGCATTGGCCCAAAGGAGAAGCTTGTCATCATATTACCCTTTTTTCTTTTACAATGAAAGCTAGATTCATGCATTACCTTCAATCTGGGAGTGGAGCTATTGCTAGTTATGCTGTTGTAAACCATTTTTGTGTGCATTGGGTGGGTTCATGAAAATCCACAAGAAACAATAGGGTTCATTGACGTGCAAATTGTCACCAGAGCTAACAAAATCCACAAGAGTTTAATGGCCAGCAAAGTTTACAGATATTCATTCTAACAGCTTTTTTTCCGATGGTCTAACCATCAAAATAGTTTTCCGATATATTTCCGCAATTCGAACCGCCGGAATGGTTTCGTTATTGGTTGTAAAAAGTCAATTTTGTATTAATAAAACCTACTAGACTTTCTTTAAATCAATTTGTATGTTATGAATAACCTGAAACATAAATAAGTTTATAAATTGAACCTTGTCTCTTTCTGTTCTTCTCTTTAGACCTAAAACCCCATGTCAAGAGTTCCCTCTCTCCTGGTTATAGCCCGACTTAAAAGAATCTTTTGAAGGTCATGAGTTTGATTCTTCTGTTGCGCAATCGATACGAGTCGATCTAACCCTGGCCTGCCTATTCAAATGAAATTACCACGTCGACGAGAAACCTCAGAAACAACATCAACGCCGAGAAGTTTTCGTCGATCGTCGAGCAAGAGTCGCGGCGAATAGGTCAGGCCATCAATTTGACTTCTCTATTTCTTCATTTGATTCAATAGGACTATTGATCATTCTAACTTCAAAGAGAAAGTCTATCAAAAGAGAATTCACATTCCTTGTCCAAAAGGAGAAACAAGTCTCACTCTCTCTCAGTCAGAGAGAAAGAAAAGATAGTGAAGAAATATTGAGAGAAGCGTGCGATCAAAAATGGAGGAAAAGAAAGAGACGGAGAAATTTACAGATGAATGCGGTTCTGGTGGACGGATCACGTCCTCTAACATCTTCTTCCTGAACTCTCTTCGAATTCAGACGAAGTCGTCCTCTTCCTTCCTTAATTCTTCTGTGTGTGTGTCGGCCTTCGCTATCGGGAGGGAACTTTTATACCCCTCCTGTGCCCTTCTGACGTCAGCAGGACGGCCGAAGGCGCCGACCTTAACGGCCGTCCGCTCGCGGTTGACACGTCGAAATGATTGTCCGACGTGGCATCTGCTTACCTGGCGGTCGATGCGATTCGTGCTTACCTTAACGGTTGGATTGAACTCGACTCGCATAAGTTATATATATATATATATATATATATAGAGAGAGAGAGAGAGAGAGAGAGAGAAAACTATAGAGAGAGAGAGAACTAACTTATGCGAGTGGAGTTCAATCCAACCGTTTCCCATTCATATATATATATATCAAAACTATTTTTTTTTATAAGAGTTAACGGAAACCTAGCACACATGGACACATGAAATCGAACTCTCCACCAACAGCAACAGCCTTAAAGCGAAGAAAACTATTTAAACAGGTTGATTTGGTCGAAATCATTTAAATTATTTTATTATTTAATTCTGAGAAAATTATATCAAAATAAACTTTAGGCTTGATTGCTGATAAGGAAATAAATTTTGAGGAATTTTGAGGAAAAATTTCTTGCGAGAGTTGAACTTGTTCAACTTGCCTCTGTATTCAGTTTGTGTTCAGCTCGGCTCACTGAACAATGAACTGATCGCGAACGAGTTTGCTGTCGATGAATGAGCAATGAACAACCATTGTTCAGTTCGTTCGATTCGTTTACCAGCCTCATCGATTCAGGTTAGGACTCTCTTTTTTCTTGGATCGAATCCAACTAACAACCATTTCGCTCCATATTTACTTTTGGCTAGTTTGGAACCGGCAGCTCTTACCGGAGCTGAACTAGGCCGGGAACCTGAACCAGTGAAAACAAGAACTGAGAGGCCACCTGGTTTGGTTCTGGTTCCATTTCTCGTGGAACCGGAAGCAGCCTGAAAACGGAATTGGCAGTTTCAAACAGTCGGACTGAACCAGTCCCAAAACAAGTTTCAGTTTGAGTCTCAAACTGAAACTTGTTTTGGGACTGGTTCAGGAGATAAAGCTCTACCATCGTTGGTTTTCTTTATTCACAGAACTTAAACACAGTACGTTGCTCAAGGGGATGTGATAGATGAGCCCAAGCCCGTAATGGTGGATCTCCATTGAGCTAAAGCTAAGGTGGATCCAAAATTTCAAAGGTCATCTTGAAGCCTAATAGTCTACGGTTGGATCCATGAGCTATAATACATGGTTCCCCCACCCTAAACCGTTTGAGGTGCTATTTGTTTCACCTTAAAAGAGTTTCTAAATCCACCATTAATAAAACTGGTACTGTAGGCCCAATTCCAGTAACTCACCCGTGAGGGTCGGCCACCCAAAATGAGGTCCATGTTTTGAAAAGCAAAGGGACAACAGTCCCTGGCCCCCATATGCCAGCCTGGGCCCTTGTATCAAACAGGCCCGAAGGAGAACAAGTGCTGATAAGAACATTTGTTCACATAACGAATAACCTTTTCTCTTTTCCCAGCATAAAAAAAAAAGTAAGGTTGCAATAAAAAAGTTTATGATAAGAACATTTGAATTCGCCATCGCCTTGCTACAAAAAAAGTGCACTTTTGTTAATAAATGCTCATGACATGTAAAAATAAATCAAATAAAATAAAAGGAGGAAAAACTGAAAAATATATTATTATTGAAAATTAAGGATGGCAATATTGGACCAACCCGTGGGGACGTGACCCAATCCGACCCAAATGGAGCAGTGTTTATCCAGTTATACTGAGTTCAGGATCCGGCTGGAGGAAACCCGAATATCTTGAACCGGGTACTAGGTGGGTATGGGATAAGATGTACATGACCCGGACCTGAAACACATGTGTGTATGTGCATTGAATTTTCTAAACTTCAGCTACTTACCCATGCAATGTTTCAATTATTTGTATTAGATTTATAAATGATCTGCTTTAAAACGAAATTATTTTTAATTTTAACCATGTTGTGTGTGAGGATTAAAATTGAGCCATGAATCAACCTATTACCCGTGGGAAAAAATAAACCCTACCCGAAACTCTGTTCCCGCAAATAATAGGTGGGTACAGGGTACAAAATTGAGGTTCGGGTATGGGATCAGGGTATAACTATACCCATCCCTAACCTTCCCCATTGCCATCTCTTCTGAAAATATTATCACATAAATTATTGAGGACATTTCTCTTTTTCCTCCTCTTTCTCACCTCCTTTTATCAGGCATCCTTTTCCTGAACTTTAAGGGGTTTAGATTCTCACCGGGTGGAGAGTGCTTTTCAAGTATGAGAGTGCAGAATCTGAAACAAGTTGCTGTGATTTGTTTCACCACCCACCTAGGGTTGGTCGAAGTGCCGACCTGCTCGTGGCCCGGGTTGGTTCGACTCTTAACGAACTCGCAAGTGTTTAGTCGATGATCAAGGTGAGACACGATTTGGCTGGCTCGTGTCGGACTTGGTCTAGAAAATAGAATGTTGTTCTTATGGTTGCAACATCGTTTGATGTAGGGATGGCAACGAGGCAGGTTGGAGATGGGAAATACCTATACATGCCCTAACCCGAACCTTAATGGGGTAAGTAGAGGTTTGGTTTTTTTTTTTCTCCAACAAGTAGGAACTGGGCACACACACACACACACACACACACACACATATATATATATATATATATATATATATATATAAAAACGGGCCCTACCCACCATTGATATACCCATTTATACTTATATATTGTTTTTGAGAGAATGAGTAATTTAAAAACATTTAAGGATTCTTGAAAATCGCGTTATTACAGTCATGTTTGAGCTTGAATGAGCATATGCCAGTGGTGGACAGGATACAATCACTATATATATATATATATATTGTGTGTGTGTATATTGTATGTATATATATATTACATGTAGAATGAGAGAGAAAGAAAGGGGTAGTGATAAATGTTTTTAATTCAAATATCTATTATTGAACATGTTAAATAATAGAGATGTTTATACAAGATTATGCATGAAACAACATTATGCATTTATCATCACCTTTATATATATGCACACAACTTGATAGGGTCGAGTTCGGCTGGGGTTGCATGGGTTGGGTCGATATTGCTGTGCCCGTTTTGAGGCTCTAAGAACTGTGAAACCAAACCAAGGTGTTCCGATAATATAATTGAATGCAAAATCATCAATGGGTCGTACTAATTTTGCTCCTGCTATTAAATAACGATAGTTTAATGAGTCTTTAAGAACTTCAAAAGCAAAGCATATACCAGTCATAAAGTGTCAAAAGATCAACGAAGAGGGTTTTCATGATAGGGCACAATCAATAAAGGGTGTTCCAGCTATATGAAGAAAAAAAAGGCGGTCAGGAATCTAGCTAAAGAAGCTATGCTCATGCTTGAACACAACCCCAACTCTTCAAACAATGAAAAGAGTGAGCTAATTGGTTTCCCTAACATGCAAATATGCCCTACTTTATTGTATTCCTTTTCATATTTTTCCTTTTGACTTATCTTTTCTTCATTCCTTTTTTGCTTTCAATTTGTTTTCTTAACCAACATGATATAATCCATGGTATAAAAATCCGACAAAGTTTTACAATAGATGTCGAAAGCCTAACGCAACCGTCCTCTTTTATCCGAGCTTGGGACCGGTCATGCAAGGGTGATCCCTTACAAGCGAGCACATGATAGGGCCTTGTGGAAATAAAAAATCCATGTAACCGACCCCATCTTGTATGGGAAAAGACTTAGTTGTTGTTGTTATAATCAACATATGTCGCCCCTATTCAGTAGGGCGAAATGCAAAATAGACAACTAGGACCGATAAACGAGCCGGCCAATTTAAACAACCCTTACGTGGTCTTATCATGCTTCTCTCATTTTTTTATACTAGCAAGTAGACATAGCTAGTTCCTAACTGACTCGACGGTTTCAACAGGAATTGAACCAAGCCAGAAACCTTTTGGACCCAAAATCAGTGAAACCTGAACCAAAACTAAACACAGCCGATCCGGCTCCGGCTCCGGTTTCACTCTTTAGCAAACCAAAACCAGATTCAAACCAAAATTGGTGATTCCAATATGTTTCTAATTTTTTTAATAAAATTACCTGTTCCTATGAGAAATTAGAACCAACGCTGGGTCGGTTAACAACTCCGTTTACCTGGAACCAGACATGTCTTCGAGCCAACTTGTATAGTATGAATTTGAACATGTTTAGATGTTGTTTGGTATTTCATGAAGAGATACTTGATTACGAGGCCTTGGACTATGAAACTTGAACTTCAAATTGTAGTTCTTGTCAGAATCAAACACAATCCTTCACATAGTTTGACTGCTTTTACCATATTACAAGGCCAACGGCTCACTCATGCGGTGGCCGTTGAAACTGGAACTATAGCTCCAGTTCTGTAGTCCCAGTCTTGGAATCAAACACTAGCTAAGTCCGACCTACGTTTTAACTTGTGTTCAATGCAATATCCTAGTATTGCATAGAAGAATATGCACAATTTACATGTAAATGACCTATTCAAGAACCAAGCGAGAACAAGCCAAACCGAGCTGATATACAAATGGCTTGCTTAACATCACATTTCACAGTCGAGCTAAGCCGAATACATACTGGTCATGTTGAGCTCAGTTATCATCACGAACCAGCCGAGAACGAGCCAAACCGAGCCCATCTATGATTAGTTTGGTGTTTATCAAGCCAAAATGTATAGATAATAACCATAACATATGATTATGTTTAGCATTTGTCACAAATCATGAGTATGATAAACACCCGGTCCCACATGGGAACGGATTTTTGAAGGGAAACCCGTTTGGTTGTAGGGCGGAGCATGACAGAGAAGACCCACATGTAGGGCGGGTCGGGTTTGCCCACCCCACCTCCCCCCAATATATATATATATATATATATATATATATATATATATATATATATATATATATATATATATATATATATATATATATATATATATATATATAAATGTGTGTGTTTATAACTATATTTTTTATATAAATATAACTAAATACATAATATTAGTTTAATAATGTAAAATATTATAAAGTAATGTAATGTAATGTAATATACATAATATGTGTATAAAACCTGTGTCATCCTGCCCCGTTGCCATCCCTAGCTGATGATATTCTACTCACAACACTGGTTGATGGCTATGTTTGACCTCCTGGACAAAGTTGCACCGGACAATCACCACAAGTAGACCACCCTAATCGACCCATGAAATGAGTCTAGCATCTTAATCATGTTAGAAGCCAATTTTTCATATTTCTCGAGAATCTCCCTAAGTACCCTTTCTTATCCTTAAATGTCAAGAAATTTCTCTAACGAAGCGACGCCGATTCACCACGATTAGTCAATAGTGCCTTGGAGGCGAGCAACTCGAATCCTGTCGTCGACAAAATCTTTACTACTTTGCACTGCGGATTATGTGCTGTCTAGACTTTGATACTTTTGATCATCTCACGTGTTGAAGATTCTAAAGGAGTTCTAAACATGTGATTACAAGATTAATACATGGTTATAGATTCTTGAGGGAGATGCCTTGTGTTCTTCTTTTCTCATGTTGAAGTTTAATCTTCTTGCTTCTTGTTGAGGCCAAAGCTTGTTATTATTTTTCCTTTTTTTTGGGATAGGGTGCGGAAGTCATAGGCACGAACTCCCATGTATCGAACTCATGACCTTTAACTTGTGAGTCAATCTCATGGCGAGGTGAGCCCGGCTCGTCATGCGGCCTAGCCTACTTGGTAGGAGTCGAGCTCGACTCGCCGGGCTCTTGATCCTAAACGAGCTCAATAGAGGCTAAGATGAGCCCGATAACAAGTAGCTAAACTCATTTAATAGTCCTAATTAAACATGACCAGTTTCGGGTAAATCAGAACAACCTCGACATTCCTGCATGTTACGGTTTTGAAACGGTGGGTTTGATCTGGTTCAGTATTTTCCAAACAAAGTTATAGAAAAATTCAGGTTTAAATGGTTTGAAACTAGTGGATCTGGTTAACGTTCCAGACTCCAGTTTGGTTTCTAAACAACATAAACCTTATTTTTTTGTGATCACAGGTTGGGTTGATACTAATCTTGGTTTCATTATGGGTTGAACTAGACATGGCCGTTTTCAAACCGGTCTAGTAACCGGAATTGACTCGAAACCAGAACCAGATGTTTCAAATTGTCAGTTTCATATTTTTCCAATTTTTAAAATTTCAAACTTTTAATATTTTTTTTCTCGGTTATAGGAGGTTTAAACCTCAAAATGGAAGCAACAGTTCTGAGCTGTAACCAGATCCAGCTATGATCCTGTTCGGTTTCGGTTCCTTCAACTTTTTTTATTTGGTCTATGTTCTCTATTATTGTGTTTTTAAATATTTTAATTTGTAGATAAATTGTAGTTCAAATTGTCCTAAACTTGTTCAATTAACATGATAATGACATTGCATGTCATGATGTCATAGATATGCCCATTTATGCGGATCCATCACAGGGGACTCGTATCCTGAATGGGGATATAGTCTAGCATGGCTTCATATGGGTTCCATCATGCATGCATCATCCCACATATCTAAGAACCATGAATAAACAGTATGGCTGTATTTAAACATAATTACGTGTTTAGAGAAACTTAAAAATTGATTAGACAAGTTAATCACTTCGTTATTGATGTAATTTTAGATGAGGGCAGCTGACAGCTGGGAATGCAAGCATATTTTGTGGCAGATTTAGATGCAAAGCATAGATATTTCGGATAAATGCGTATCATGCAGTAATTTTAGAACTTATACCCGTACCGGCTTTCACAAAGCTTACGAAGATGACAGATCATGAATACTGTATACCATCAATAACTTCCATAAGGCGAAGTTATATGTGGGTGCAGTTCCAACAGAACACACACACACACACACACACATATATATATATATATATAGAGAGAGAGAGAGAGAGAGAGTAGTTCATGTGCACACTCATTTATGTTCTAATCTTCTTAAAGATTTCAACATTTTGATCTTTAACATCAACAATTGATATTTAAAAAAACAAATAGTATCGGATGCATTTAATGTGCCTATGAAAAGTATAATTATATTTTTTGCTTTTAAAATTTGAATCCAATCACTCATCTCATTGATAGTACAATTCATATCTTTAAAATTTTAAGTGCTTATGGACTAATCTCTATATATAGAGGGAGCATGGAGTCATAATAGATAATGTCTTTTGGTACATAATCTTAAATATTTATAGTATTTAATCTTTAAAATACTTTATATTTATTTAAATTAAATAATAATTCAAATCTCTACGGTTCATCTCAATATGCACCAAAGACTTTTATACATTTAAGGCTCTCTCTATATATATATAGAGAGAGAGAATAATTCATGTGCATACTCATTCATATTTTAATCTTATTCAAGATTTCAATCATTTGATATTTAAGTTCAACATTTGAGATTTTTAAAACAAAAAGCAAATAATACCGGATGTCTTTAATGCACCTATTAAAATTACCAAGGTATTTTTTTAGTTTTGAAACTTAAATTCCAAGTATCAATTTCATTGGTCGGATGGTTCAAATCTTTTTGAATTTTTAATGAATAGATACACGCATGGGCTAATTTCTCTCCCAGCGAGGATCGAACTCGCGACCTTTCGCTTACGAAGCGAACGCACTACCACTATGCTATGGAATATTGAAATCGGCGTCGTCGCTCATGTATTCTATAAACCGTCTTTCTCTATATATATACATATAAGTTATTGATTCCTACTTACAATTGACGGTGTTCACTCATGTTCGATTATTATTTATTTAAGGTACGAGTATAACAATGCTATACTTTATGCTTTTCAAAAAACCTTAAAACTTTTAAAATTATAGTTATTCTACTTAAAAATATGAGTAGACAACATCAACAATATGCAAAAATCAGCTTTTCACACACACACACACACACACACACACACACACACACACATATATATATATATATATATATATATATATATATATATATATATATATATATATATATATATATATATATATATATATACAGAGAGAGAGAGATGGGGGTTGGGGTTGGTCTAATGTGCTTGTCCCTTTATATGCTTAGTTATCTTTGAGAAATCTATAGATAGTTGAATTTAAAAGCAAAAAATTATATAAATGAATTAAGTACCCCTACTTAAAGTACTTGATTTTTCATTACTTTTGAATACAATCATCTTGAGATGCATGTTGAAATTTTCAAGGATATTTTTAATGTATAAATCAAAAGTATATTAAACTTTTCACACACACACACGTATATATATATATATATATATATATATATATATATATATATATATATATATATATATATATATATATATATATATATATAAAGAAAGAGAGAGCATATTTCATGCGCACATCAATCTATGCTTAAACATTCTCATAAATCTCAATCGCCTCATCAACGGTTGAAATTCAAATTCAAAAAAAGAGTATGATTGAGACCCTTAAGAATATTAGAATATACATTGATATGTGTATGAATTAATCATGTACATATCTCTTAAAAAGCTTAATCATTCAATCTTTAAGATCATTGATTAAAATCTTCAAAGCAAGAAACAAAATAGTACCATGTCCATATAATGCACCTGCAAAAAGTATCATAGGGTGCTTTTATTTTTTAAACTTAAATCTCAATAATGGATCACAATAATCCAACGATTAAGATCTTTAAAGAATTTTGGGTACAGACGTGGTCGTGTATTTATCACGTTCTCCACACAAATACATACATATATATATATATATATATATATATATATCAGATCCTACTCATATTACACATATGTAACATGCACACTATGTTGTTTGTTACTTTTTGATAATATGAATATAATTTAAAAATATTTAAGAGTTTTGAAGAAAGAGCAAAAGACAATTTTATTACAATTTTGTCCTATAAAACAATAAGGATATGAGTGGATATGGTCCAATTACTCTCTCTATATATATATATATCTATATATACATATATATTATGACATAGTACTTTGAGATGAGTCATGGTAGGGTGTAGCAGGTTGGGTACCCGCAACCGAGGTTGAGTTACCCATCCCCAGCTATATGGATCTGGATCCGGGCTGCCTTATCCTTCCGAATCCTTTTTAGATGTGGATCTACAATGTCCAACGCGATCCCGACCCGTTTTGGTATTTTCCGCACTCGCAAATTAGAAAAGAAAAAGGAAAATATCATTAGGGTTTCTAATAACCCAACCCTCCCTGTTTCCCTCCACCTCTCTTTCTCCCTTCGTACACACAAGCAGGCGGAAGCAAGGAGCCATGGTAGACTCTCTCTTTGTGTGTGTGTGTTTTCCCCATTCTCTCTGGTTCGATCTGTAAAGTTCGCTCCTCGCTCTCTCTCTCTCACTCACTCACTTTCTTGTCTCTCATTTTGTCCGTTTTGATGTCAAAATCTGTACCTCTCTATCTTTCCATGATTTTGATAATTGCTCTATGGTATGATGTGAAAATCTCTCGTTCTCTCTCTTGGATTTCGCTCATTTTGTATGGTTTGCTGTGAAAAACGCTCCTATCCATCTGTGTGTGATTTCGCTCATAAGCATTGTCGTTTGACGTTAAAATCTCTCTCTCTATATATATATGATATCGCTTTCTCTGGTTGGATGTGAAAATTGCTCTTTCCATCTCCCTCTAATTTCGCTTATTATCTCTGATTTTTATCTGAAAACCTCTCTCTCTCGCTCTGTAGTTTCACTCACTCTCTCTTGTTTGATGGGAAAATCTGTAGGGCAAGGGAACGGGAAGCTTCGGTAAGAGGAGGAACAAGACGCATACCCTCTGCGTGAGATGCGGGCGCCGGAGTTTTCACCTCCAGAAGAGTCGCTGTGGTTCTTGCGGCTATCCCTCCGCCCGGATTCGCAAGTGTGAGTGGTTCTTTCACCTCGTTTTCGAATCCATCTCATGTTGATGCAGAAGTTCGATTTTAGTTCGTCAGACTGTGAATAATTGTCGATCATCAAAGGTTGATGTTGCACAAATCAATATTACCGAGTCACCGAGAGTCAAGCGGAAGCATACACAAAACGAATTAAGAAGCAGTGCAAGACTGCATAATTTATTCATGGAATGAGGTCTTATTTATAGACACTTTACAAGAGGCAAGTAAGTAGCAAGAAGCAAGAAAGAAAATGGGCTTGGCCGGCCAGCACTAGCCGTTGGGAAGCCAACGGTATTACATTAACACCCCCCCTCAAACTTACGGGGTATACACTGAAAGTTTGTCTAATAAAAACTGAAATCGAGAAGCTAAAAGAGATTTGGTGAAAAAGTCTGCTAGCTGCATCTCAGATGTGACATAACAAAGTGAGATCTTCTTATTTAGACACTCTTCTCGAACAAAGTGACAGTCCATCTCGATGTGCTTCGTCTTCTCATGAAAAGTGTTATCGGAAGCAATGTACATGGTACTTTTGTTGTCACAATACATGATGGCGGGGTGTTTGACCTGAACGCCCATGTCTGCTAGAAGGGCTGTGATCCAAGAAATCTCCATCGCAGCTGTAGTCATGGCTCGATATTCAGCTTCTGTGGATGAGAGGGACACCTTCTGTTGCTTTTTACACTTCCAAGAAACAAGAGATTCACCTAAAAACACACAAAAACCAGTGGTAGAGTGTCTATTGTTGACATCTCTACCCCAATCAACATCCGTATATATAGATAAATCAAAAGATGAAGAGGAAGTTAAGAGGACCCCCTTGTGAGCAGTGTTTTTAATATATCGAATAATTCACAAAACAACACTCATATGGACAGAAGTAGGTGCCTGTTGAAATTGACTGGCTGTGTGTACTGCATGAGAAATGTCTGGTCTAGTAATGGTGAGATAAGTGAGTGCACCTATAAGCTGTCGATAAGGGGTGGAATCTTCTAATTTCTCACCATCTGTGGAACGCAGTTTGGTGCCTAGGACTTCGGGTGTGTCAACAACCTTAGTATCTGTAATCCCAGATCTTTCAACAATATCGTTAGCAAATTTGGTTTGAGACATAAAGTATCCACAACTATTTTTGGTTATCTAAATACCCAAAAAGTAATTCAGCAAACCCAAGTCTTTCATATCAAATTCGTGATGCAGATTAAGTTTAACTTCAGCAATTCCCACTTCATCACTTCCTGTGATGATCATGTCATCCACATACAAAAGCAAGATAACAATACCAGATTGTGTTTTGCGTACAAATAATGCAGTATCACTATAGCAAGTCACAAAATTATGCAAATGCATGAATTTTTCAAATCGATAAAACCAAGCTTTTGGAGCTTGTTTCAGACCGTACAAGGCTTTTCGTAATTTAAGAGCATGACCAGGAGGGAGAGTAATGCCAGGAGGACTCATAAAGACTTCTTCATTCAAGTAACCGTTCAAAAAAGCATTCTTGACATCAAGTTGGTATATATTCCATTTTTTGATTGCACTAATGGTAATGAGAATTCTAATCGTGGTCATTCTAGCTACTGGGGCAAACGTTTCATCATAGTCAATTCCATATTCTTGGGCATAACCTTTAGCAACTAATCTAGCCTTGTATCTCTCAATGTGCCCGTTGCTGTGAGTTTTTGATTTTATATACCCATCGACATCCAATGACTTTCTTATCTTTAGGCAGGGGTGTAACTATCCATGTCTGAGCCTTGTCTAGGGCATTGAGTTCATCTTTCATAGCATCTTCCCATTCTGGAATACCTTTAGCTTGATGATAGAACCTAGGTTCCTTTACTTGACGAAGGGTGGCAATCAAATTTCTTTGTTGTGGTTCAAAAGATTCATATAACACAAATCGCTGAGGTGGTCTTGAAGCCCTGGGTTCTAAGCTTGTAATATCAGGTTCAGTGTGGGCGTAATGGGTTGTTCTAGGTCGTCTGGGATAATTTGAGGGAAAGGGTTCAACAATTGACCGAGTATCAACAGTGGTGTGTGAAATATCATTGTTTTCAATATGATCTTCTTGAATGTCTTGATGATCTACTGAGTCACAATCATTATCTTCTTCTAGCTCAAAAATATCTTTAGGAATGAAAGGTTCTGAATTTTTCAAGGATTTGGATTTATAATAAATGTCATTTTCAAAGAATTTCACATCCTTGGACACATACAATTTGTCTTCTATAGGATCAAAACACCTATACCCTTTTTTGTCAATGCCATAACCAAGGAAGACACATTCAATAGCTCTAGGTGACAATTTGTCATTCTTGTCTGTATACACAAAACATCTACATCCAAAAACCCTAAGTCTTTCATAATATGGAGGGATGTTATACAATTTTTCGAAAGGTGAAGTGTTCTCAAGGTTAGATGAAGGCATTCTATTTATAAGATATATGGCGGTAAGAGTAGCTTCGGCCCATAAGAATTTAGGAACCTTACTAGCAATTAACATAGTTCTACAAGTTTCAATAATATGCCTATATTTTGGTTCTGCTAGACCATTTTGTTGAGGTGTTTTAGTGCATGATTTTTGGTGAATAATACCATTAGTTTCAATAAATTTATGAAATTCATTAGACATGTACTCTCCTCCCAAATCGGATCTAAAGATTTTAATGGTTGCTCCAAATTGGTTTTTGATCATGTTACAAAATACTACAAATTTTTCAAATACTTCGGATTTGTGTTTTAAAAGATATATCCATGTAAATCGAGTAAAGTCATCCACAAAAATCACATAGTATTGCAATACTCCTTTAGAAACAACGGGCGCGGGGCCCCAAACATCCGAATGTATTAAATCAAAAGCTTTCTTTGGTACATAATTTTTTTCTCCAAATGGAAGATGATGCATTTTTCCAAGAAGACAATCTTTACATTCAAATTTTTTCTCTCTAATGCTTTTCATCAAAGGAATGTTACACATCTTTTGAGAGTCTAAGTGTCCAAGTCTTTTATGCCATAGTGTAGCATCTTGGGTTATGTTACAAAAACCCGAATTTGGCATAACAAGATAGTCCATTTTGTATAGTTCACTTTCTCTATGGCCTTGACCAATCACCTTCTTCGATAGGTGATCCTGCACCACACAATGTTGGGATGAGAAAGTGACTATAAAGTTGTTATCACATATTTGAGCAACCGAGAGTAGATTTAAATTTAGTTTAGGTATAAAACTTACATTTTGAATTTTAAAGTCTTGTTTTTCAAGGTTTCCTAATTTTTTGATTTGGAGTTTTGTTCCATCGGCCGTAAACACATGCTTTCCAATGGTTTCACAAGAATTAACCAAAGAATCTTCACTATGTGTCATATGAAAAGATGCACCGGAATCTAAAAACCAAGACATACCTTGCGAAGTAGATAGAGCATTCCCGGAGGTTCTTGCTTTTTCTTTAAAAATTTCTTCTATGTACGCTTTTATGTTGTTGGGTAAGACACCTCCTTCTTCCACGGTTCCCACGTTTCCACCCCTTTTTCGGAGTAGAGGACAAGTGGTTTTAATGTGTCCATTTTCCTTGCAATAATGGCAAATTGTATCCTTGTTAGGCCATGGTCCCGTGGGTTTCTTGAATGTGCCTTCATTGTTCTTGGCATGTGGAGGCTTGTAAGTCTTCAAATTTGCTCCGGGTCTTGATGCGGCAAGTACGGCTTCTTTTGCAACATGCATGTTTTTCAATCTTGTTTCCTCCATAACAAGATCGGCAAGAAAGGTATCCCCTCTAGGTCTAGGTTTCCTATGTATAAGGCTTGATCTAATGTTTTCAAATTCGTCTCTTAGACCACGCATAAACAAGAAAAATATTGATTTTCCAAAAATTCTTGAAATTTGTCTAGTTTGTGAAGTTTTCCAAATTTGTCAAAACTCCTTAATTGAGTCCAAAGTTCCGAAAATGCATTGTGATAATCCCTAATGCTTAGGTTCCCTTGTTTGAGCATAATCATTCTTTCCATAAGATCAATTTGAAAGACAAAATCATCTTGAGAATGAAGCTTTTTCAAATATTCCCTAGTTTCAAACGCATTTTCAAAAGCATTAATCCGATTTCTAAGTTTTTCATCCACGTTTTGACAAATGATCCATGTGATTTTTGCATTCATTTTTTCCCACAATTTCAAATCGGTTTTGAATTTCTCATGTGCTTTGATGATTTCATCATCATCTAAGTCATTAATGTCCAAAATTGGTTCTTTTATAGTCCCATCAATGTAATCCCAAAAATCTTTTGATAAAAAATATTTTTTCATTGTTCTAGCCCAACTTTGATAACTTTTTGGGTTTAGAATACATCTAAACGACTCATTTTTGCCTTCCATTTGTGCAAAAAATGAATATTTAGGACTAACCTCAAGTTTGATGCAAATCTTCAATTTTCGCACTTTCGGCACGCTTTCCGATGCACTCGTTTTCTTCAATCCGAGGCTCTGATACCATGTGAATAATTGTCGATCATCAAAGGTTGATGTTGCACAAATCAATATTACCGAGTCGCCGAGAGTCAAATGACATTCACTGACGAATGTCTATCTTCAAGAATGATTGACAAGAGCGGAAGCATACACAAAACGAATCAAGAAGAAGTGCAAGACTGCATAATTTATTCATGGAATGAGGTCTTATTTATAGACACTTTACAAGAGGCAAGTAAGTAGCAAGAAGCAAGAAAGAAAATGGGTTGAACTAGTGCTGGCCGGCCAGCACTAGCCGTTGGGTAGCTCCAATGGCTACTAGCCGTTGGGGCTTCCCAACGGTATTACATTAACACAGACGAGTTCATATCATCTTTTATTCTTCTCCATTCTGCATTCCGTGCGATTTTGGCTCAAGCATTGTGTTGTTGGTATTTTGGCAGATAATTGGAGCGTCAAGGCGATTAGGAGGAAGACGACGGGGACGGGACGCATGCGTTACCTCCGCCATTTGCCTCGTCGCTTCAAGAGCAATTTTAGAGAAGGCAAGTTTGCTGCATCTTTTGAATTGTTGTTTGTTTCGGAAGAAAATGATGGAGTTGTGAAAGACTTCCTTTCTCTTTGTGGCTTTAGGAACCGAAGCAGCACCAAGGAAGAGGGCGACCGCTGCATCGCCTTAGAGCGGGTCGATTTTCTTCGGCAGATAGCTGAAACCTGTGACCATTTTCTAGTTCTGCATTTCCTTTTTGTGCTTTCCACAGAGAATTATATTGGAAAATAGACAAGCTGATTTGAGTATTCAACTGCTTTGTGATTCCTGAATTTTCGTAGTTGTTCGAATCATCGACTTTGATATGATGGATAAAAGTTTGTATTAGTCTTTTAGCTTGAATATGAATTTCCATTCGACAAATATCTTGGTTTCTCCCGTTAATGTTTCATACTTGTGATTATCGAGTTTTTAGATCACTAAGCTGTTGAGCGTGCTATCCTTAAATTGACCAAAATAAGCCTTAACCCCTACGAAGTGGGGTCTGTGACATGAATTCTTATTCGAAAGTTCACCATCTAATTTGTTGTGCTCTACTTTGTGCTATTTTAGTTTTTGACTAAGGAAATCAGATCAGGTATATTCTTTCCTTCCAACACTTGTGGCCTTCTGCATCCGTTAGAATGTTCACCATCTAATTTCTCGTGCTTTCTCATTGGTGCTCATTGAGGTGCTTCTCCACCGTAAACTTCTCTATATTCATCTTCTTTATTGCTGCACCTACTTTGTCTAATGACCTTATTGCTTTTGCTTTCTAATTTCAAATGGGTTTTTACATACTAGTTTCCTTGAGATGTTACTCTGTTAGTATTCGTTATTGCCAAGTTTCTGTTGTATGATACGTGTTACTTGCTTCGTATTGTGAAACATAATTTTTGTTTAGCATGCTGATGCTTTAGTCATCATAATGGTGTACCCTACGATAGAATATCTCCACGCATTGCTCCTTATTGGTGTCTCCGTATTGTTTATCGACAAAATTTTATGCTGATTGATTAAATCTCTAGGTAAATGATCTGTTGCTGGAAATCTATTTTGTTACTTTGCTTGGTCCTCGTTATTAATGTAAATGGGAGAGTGGTTCTTGTCTGATCTTAGGTTTTGTTTTCGCCATTTAGGTAGATGCTGAGACTTAGACTCCCTTACTGGAATACATTACACCTTCTCCTAGTCTGCATGCAGCAGGGCAGTGGGGGGGTGGTAGCTTTTTTTTGGTGGTGGTGGTGGTGTTGTTGAAGCGAGTTCAGGTGGGTGGAAAGTGAGATGGTGTGCAGTAGCTTCTGAAAAAAATGGACTTGTACAGATTTTCTTGATTTTTTCCAATTTCAGGCGAGGTGGCCGCCTCATCTTGCCCATGAAAACTCTGCAGGAGCAGTGCCGGGATTGATTGTGATAGACGTGGCCAGGAGCTGTTAATCCTTTGCATAATGAGAAATTTTGCTCCTACCACTTGATCCTATATGACTTTTGGGGTTCATGAGACAATTATCATGGCTCGTCCTCTCCTTCAAACTCTTGCAATATCTAAAAGTAATTGAACCTCCATGCTGAACTAGGAGACCGAGTGTTTAAGTTCTTTAACTGTTTATAGTGTTTTGGAGTGCATGATCTCATTAGGTTGGGTGAGTTGTAGACATTTTTGGACAGGAACAATTGCCATTTCAAAAAGGTTAAGGTTAAAGAATCTTGCAAGAGAGAGTGTTGGTATTGTGGATAAACTGAATGATACTTCAATCTAATTTTCTATACAGATCGATACAACGCATAAGATCATGGGATCTTTCAAGAGTGAGCGTGTTGTAACATGGTATTGTGAGAGTCAGCACTACTTTGTTGATTAAGAACTGGAAAAAATGAGTCCTATTTGATATAAGGTAGTTGTTGATTGGTAGTTTTGGTTCTCTGTACATATCGTAAGGAAGAAGACATCGCTTAAATTCCTCGTTTCCCGAAACAGAAAATTCCTGGGTTTTGTCCTTCAAAGCCCTGCGGCAACCATGGATAAAACCTCAGTGATGTTAAGGACCCTCTCACGGGCACAAAAGTGGCCCAATGTTTCGTTCGCACCCTCTCTTTCATCCTATAGAGAGAAAGAAGAAAAGATAAATTACCAGGAGCCAACCGTCCACTTTGATGGGTTGCTTTTTGATAGGATTGTCAAAATGGACTTGGCCTGGTCTGATCGTGGCCCTTCAGGGGTTGGGTTGGGCTGGGCTGGGTCATAATTTTAGCGGCCCATAAAAGATGTGGTCCGGCCCGACCTGTATTGACATCTCTATCTTTGGAATAGGTGCAATTACAACATATCATCAAGTCTGATCCCCTCAAGCTGCAATTGCATCTCATACCATGTTCAAAAAGCGTGCACAAAACGCAGACATGACCTTTTCAAACTTTGGTTAAATGGTTTCTCTGGACTCTGTCTCTCATGATAAGAACGCTTGGGGACAGAAGCCAAGCATGACAAGCACGTCCATGTCCAACGTTGAACCATCAGAGTGCTTTCGGGCCGACCATCCATTTGAGTAACTTAATCAGTCACTCTGTTTAGTGATGGTGTTTAGGAATATCTCCATTTCTCTTGATGTCGTAATCGTGTTGAATGTGAAGATCTCCAATTGGATTTATCGATACAACATTATACCAGTTTACTGCTTGTAGTGTGCTTGAAATGCCGAGTCTCGTGGGTTTCAGGTGGAGATTTAAAAGAACTAAAAGAATTTTGGCGTGAGGTGAATATAGCCTACGGTTTTTCATGAGCTGCAACTTTTACTGAAAATTTTAAAGGGCGGTGAATATATATAGGAAGACTAAATCTCCTTCGCTTGTGCAAGAAAAAAATGAATACTGTTATTAAGAAAATAATTGATTGTGCATGAGCGTGCAGTGTCACTGGTGGATAGGATCCAATCCCTCTCTCTATATATTATATTATTCGTAAAGAAAGAAAATAGTCGTAAATGTGTAATATCTTTCGGCGCATAATCTTATTTTATATATTGAAAGAGAGTGAGACGTACTTGCCCAAAAAATTGTGGAACTTCGTGCATATATCCGATTTTACAAACTGAAATGCCAGTTTATAATAGTTTTAAATCATCCAAACGATGTTGTGTGAGCAGTCTAACCATCGTTTTTCGAAACGAAGGTCACTTACGTGCTGTTACTTCTTCCTCTCACACACACGTGTGTGTCGTCAAAGAAACTAAATAAATTTGTGGGTAATGGTAGCATGAATAATGCCAATGATAATAAGACTGGTTCGGGCGTTAGATTCATTGGCTTAGCCTGACACGAGAATGCTTACTTACACGTATAAATATGTATTTATTTAATTATCTATTTATGATTAAAAAGAATACATGCCAGTAAGGAGGTGGCGAAAAGGCACTTGGGGAGGGTCAACTCTCTCATGCTATTTGTAGCACTTGACAGTAAGATACAGAAGCAAGCTGCTGCATGCCTTGGTAGAATTTGTATTCCTAGTGATGAAGCTATAATTTACGGTAGTAATTATTAATCAAATCCAAATATTCCATGCTTTTAATAAAATTATGATCAATTTAAATGTTGTCGTCCAAAGTGGTGACTATTCTAATGATACATACAAGAATCTGTTGGTGAAGTTAAACGTGATGCAGGATATGTTGGAGAATTCTTACTTTCGTTATCAAAGACAAAGATGGATAAGACTCAGGCGATGAATGTGAGTCTCCAAAAATCAGATGTATATTATGATACCATTGGTACTATACGTACAGACAAGAAAAACAATGAGATGAGACAGGCATGAGAAAATCTGTCACCTTAGAGGAAAAGTCGATACATAATACTATTATGAAAAACTGGAAACTTGGAGTAAAAAGAGTTGATAATCTTTTGCTCGATCAATTCAATCATCTTAAGGTGGTAATGGTTGAATCCGTTCTTCATGTACCCGCAATTTTCAATAACTTCTCACTCATCTTTTTTTATGTTACCTTTGCGTTGCAATATTAGGTATGTCTTCGAATGTTATTACCGTTTCTTCGTGCCTCGAGGCTCCTCTATATCGTCGATCATCGAGAGCTTATCACATCCCTCTATTTGCGGTATCAACACTAAAGAAATGAACAAGGTACTTATATTCCTTGCTAAAACAAAATAAGTAAATATATCAAACCCTTCTTTCTACCTAAATAAGTAAATGAATCAATACATTAACATCCCTTCTACGTATAAAGGAGAAACAACTAACAAATGGCTAAATGGACCTACGATACAGGCCATGAATCTTCTTCCATGACTCCTCTCTCTGCATGTCCAACTGCTTATAGAAGTTCCCTATGAAACTCTCTGCCTTGGCAAACAACTCTTGAGCGTTTAAATCATCAGCTTCATCGATCTTCTCTTCCGCTTCCTTTTGATCAATCCGATCGTCTATGAAGAACAAACTGGGAGTCGAGGGGCACTTCCTCACCTTTGATCTCACTCTGACAACCTTCACAAATTTGGCAGCACCAGCCTGCTTCTCCACGAACTTAGAATCAACATCACCACCGTCGTTGCTGAGACCGCCGGCGGCGATGTCGTCGTCGATTTTATCGTCTTGTTTGATCTCCTTATGGGAGAAAACGATAGTGGTAGTTGGTTTCTCCTCAGGGGTTTTCTCAGTGAAGTTTGTGAAGATACCAGACTCAGCACCCAGTGCAAGGATGAGAAGATTAAGGAGTAGGAAGAGAATAGAAGGCTTCATGCAGGAAGAAACAAAAGGAGTGAGCAAGAGAACAAAGAGAGCAAGAAGAGCCAGTTTAAATAATTGGGATCTCTCTAGCTTTTCCATAATGGCTTTGAGAGAACAAGGGAGAAGATGAACTGAGAGTAAGGAGCAGACAATTGGTCTTATGTCTATATATATATATATATATATATATATATAGATGTGATGAAGGTTTTCTTCCGTCTTTTTTAATAATAATAAAAGGCCTTTGGGAAAAAGGAAAGCCTTTTGACAAAAAATAAGAAACAAAAGGGTGGTTTTAGATTACTGTATGGTGTTTAGGGTTCATGTTAAAGGACAAGAAAGAGGAAAATATTGGAGGGCCCTTGGATTGACCATGAACAGTGGCAAACCCTGGATTTTTTTTTGGAGTGAGACGTACTTATATTTCGGATGAGATACACCTGTGTCTTTATATTTCAAGCAAGATGTACATGTATTTCACATCAACAAAACCCTTATAATTTTTTTATATATAATAGCGAACTAAAGAATTTTCCAGATTTTGAATAAGCCACGTTGCCTCATCTCATCCTAAGAACGTGCCTCATCTCATCCTAAGTTGGGCTTGCCACTGACTGTGAACGAGGATTTTGGAGCTTTGCTATCATCGAGAAATAATAGCACCATCTAATTGGTAAACTATTATTTTATGGTTGACATGTTCGAGTAGTATAAATATTGCAAAAATGTTGTCTATAATTCTATACACATATATGATACTGCATAATATGATATGATATATTTTTACTTAATAAAGAATATAAAAGCATAATATTTGAAGGTTAATTTCTATCAAGGGCCCGTTTGTATGCCAGGCCAACCATGGCGCAAATGAGGAACCTAAACATCCAAAGAAGAATGGGTTCTATAGTACTATATATCCATAGTATCATGGAACTCTGTGTCCAAGACACAGAGTACCAGGGTTCCAAATTCAGGGAGTTCCATGTAGTTCTTCGACACAAGCAGGTCCTGAATGAACCATGCCAGACCCAATTGGATTTCTAGATAACCCGTATAATCAGCTGGTTTTCTAGAATAGGATAAGATGAAGGATAAGACAAAAGAAGAACAGTAAGGAAATCTTAATAACGAAGCGAAAATGTATTCTTGGTCGTTAGATTAACATGAATATGATCAAAATAGTATAGAGCGATGTCTTAGACCGAAATATCATAGAGAACTTAGTAATTTCATGTGAAAAATAAATATTGAATTTAATTGGAGGGAAGATAAGGTCGGTGGGCTCATACAATCACTTAGCTTGATTTCTACGCTGTTTCCATTCACCACTAAACGGCAAGTCTTTCTTCTTCACACAAAAGTGGTAGATCCGGTGTCTCCCATCTTTTGAGATGCCTGCTGCTCATCCAAAGATGAGAGAATCTTCTGTGGGCGATCTTCCCACTTGCGTGGGAAAAATGCAGCCAATGGTCCCCATGCATGTTTGTGCATGAACGCAGGCATGTATGTACGTGCATCTTCACTCATTAATAGCCACAATATGGTGAACTTAAACTTGTGACAAGCAAATTAGATGTCATGCATCTTTAGCTAGAATTATATATATATATATATATATATATATATATATATAGAGAGAGAGAGAGAGAGAGAGAGAGAAAGAGAATAGTCCATTAGCACACTCATCCATGCTCTAATCTTGTTAAATATCATTAGTCTGATCTTTAAGATCAACCGTTGAGATCTTTAAAGCAAAAAGCAAATAGTACCGAATGCATTTAATGTACCTGCAAAAAGTATTAAAATACTTTTTTTAAGCATGGATGAATGTGTGCATGAACTAATCATTCTCTTTCTCTCTCTCTCTCTCTCTCTCTCTCTCTCTCTCTCTCTCTATATATATATATATATATATATATATATATTCATACACATTCACATGTGCAAGTGTGTGTTGTATTACATTAAGCCCATGAGTTAGGTCTAAATGTGACCGAGAGACCTTTCACTGGTGAATTTTTTTATAATTGTGTAATCACTCTCATGTGTGTGAGTACCTTAGCAAGTTGGTAGAGTCTTGGGCTTTCACATGTGACAAAGAAAATCATTTTCATAAGTATTCAATAATAGTCTTGCATTGAGTTGTAAAGGTCACACATCTTTATGCTACCAATGCAATCACTTTGCTTTTATTTAAGTTATGTGATTATGCCTTTTACTTCTGTTGAACCACTACAATCTTGGTTGAGGTTGGCGAGCCCAAAACAACTAGGCGCCGGTCACGAGTGACAACTCCATTGGATGATTCCACTGTGACATAAAGGAAATTTATATCACATGGACACTGTTAAACGGGACTAAGGACACAACCTTCCTGCTTAGTTTTCCGGTAAAAGTCATGTATAAGGCTCCATCAACATGAAACTTCAACTTGTCTTCATGCCGGATGTCATTTGTTTGTAATTAAAAAAAATACATCAACCTTTTTTTTCTACCATGGGGAGGCTAAAGCCAGATGCACACCCCGAGTATCCAACTCACGACATTCAACTTGGGAGTCGACCGCTAAGCCAGGTTTGTTGGTCATCACTCGTGCATCGCATTTCCCACCTTATCTACACATCAAAACGAAAATGAAACCATATCCCACACTAAGCAGGGTACATGAATTCTTAGTCATTGTTCAACTCTATTTAGTATGATATTAGCATTTAACTTCACAAAAACCAAGATCATATTCTCTCAAATTTTCGATCAATACTTCTAAGGCATTTATGATCACTACCTAATATTTCTCTTATCTGATTAGAGACCGTTCTTTAGTTCTTTCGGAAGATCTACATAATGCTAGGTTGTCTCTCTTATTTTATCTTCTATTGATATCACACATTTTTTTTTAATGATCTTATATTTTGTAAACATCGATGTGTGATTCCCCGACACTCAGCTCATTCAATGTTCTTGGTCTTATTGTTTCTTTATAATATTTATCTCATTTTATTCTCGATTTAATTATAACTTATTATAAAGAAAAATGATGGGTTAGTGTTCCATTGAACCTCATTTTGCTTCATGATGAGCACAAAGGTGTGTCGGTCTCTCTCTCTCTCTCTCTCTTTCTCTCTCTCTCACACACACACACACATATATATATATATATATATATATATATATAGAGAGAGAGAGAGAGAGAGAGAGAGAGAGAGAGAGAGAAAGAATAGAATATTGCAAGAGTACATGTAGGAGGATCCGACAATCAGTTCCTTTCAATACTTTTCTTTCACGCATTCAACGGCATGAGAGATCTCACCGGAATATTGCAAGAATTCTTGCTTTGCTAATCGTCACACCATGCAAAATGAGGCATGTGGATGTGACCAGCCCAATGGTATCAGTAAATGTTGAGAACTTGTTTTCGAATCAAACCGTTTTTCAAGTCCTTCGGAACTTATGGAACTGGAAGCGTGACGGAACTGGAATCCCCGGTTCCATAATGTTTCATTTTTTTTTTGTCAAAACTCAAATTTTTTTAATGTTTTTGTGGTTCCGAACAGTTTAAGGTTTAAACTAGAACCGAAACCAACAGTTCTAAACCAGCACAAGAACCGATGCAGTCCCAGTTCTATTTTGAACCAGAATTGACAGTTTGAAGCTTTGTTTACCCACTTCCTAATAAATCAACAATTTAACCAAAACCAAACATTTTTATAAATTAGGTCAATCCGCCACATAAATTCTTAATTCTTAGGTCACATTTATATTGTTTTTGCCATCCAACATTCATACTTAAAGATCAATATAATGTTTTACAGTTTTTTTTTCAATACTTAGCTAGTCAGCTACAATCCTTTACTTGCATAAAAAAATATTTATGGAACTAAATTAAATATTAAACTATACATTTTGCATCTTACCAAAGAAAGATCCTTATTTACCAATGAGATATTGTCCATCCAAATCAAATTATCTTTTGATATGTCTCCAAAAAATCAAATGTGTGTTAGGCTTTGGCCACCTCTGATAGGAAAAAGAAAAAAGAAAATAATGCTCATTTCTTGCAACCACCTCTAAACAAGTAAGTTAAGGTTCTCCTGGAACCAAAAACTCTAACCGAATCAGGATCCATCCGATTCCGTTTTGTGGTAGAAAAAAGAAAAAAGAAAATAATGCTCATTTCGAGGTCTGGTTTTGTGGTAGGTTTTAGGTCCAATTCTGTTTTAGGTTAATTTCTGGCTTCATTTTTGTACTTGTGTTTGGAACATAATGAGAGACCAAATTAACCAAGTTAGAATTTGTGTGAAAGCATATAACAGATGAGATAATTTGTTTCAAAACTATTAGAAACATTAAAAAGATGAAAATTATAAAAAAATGGCGAACCAATTGGAACTGCCATTTCAAAACTGTTTTACATGGACTTGTAAATCGTGGTTTGAAGAACCATGGTTCCATGTTTGGTTTTCAAGTAGTACTGGTGCTTGTGATTTTGTACTGAGAAAGAAGGAGGTACTTGGATTTTTGTTTGAAGAACCTGAGTCTAGTTTTTGTATCCCATCTCTCCCTTGGTCCCAATGGTTTTTACTCATATTGATCTTATGGAACCACATTTTCATCATAGCGTGATATGGTTCACGTTTGATACATAACAAAACTTAGAAATTTGAGTACCGAAGATCAAGGTCCAGTTCTCCTAAAATCTTGTGCCAAACGCACCCTTACGGACCGGCCATGTGTACCTATAAAATGGTGTGCATAGATCCGAGGTGGTTTAGATTGCTCTTTCTAGAAACACCTGAACTCAACATCATAATATTAATTGCTTGGCAGGAACTTAAAGGTAGATTTAAATGAACCAAAAGAAGATGGCCTTTTCTTGCCCGTCTACATCGCTCCTTTTGTGGGGCATAGGTTGGTTATACAAATGAATCAAGCACCACATCTTCTGGGTCGTCAAATGTAGCAAAAAAGATGCCACTAAAATATGACCTTTTAATGAAGATAAGATAGCCACCGTATTTCTGCTTTGCTCTTTATAGCACGTGAGTTGCCTCCAACTACCCGAACTGTCATTTTATATTTATATATAGAAAGAAAATATATAATATAGAGGTAGTAGTCTGTGCTCAATCTCCTTCATATTTAAATTCACTCAAACATCTCTATTGTTTGATTGATATAATCCAAAGATGTTTGAGTAGATTTTAGGCATAAACCGAATTGAGAATATATATATATATATATATATATATATATATATATATATATATATATATATAGAGAGAGAGAGAGAGAGAGAGAGAGAGAGAGAGAGAGAGACCCATGAGTGGGGCTGATCCGTATTGTGGTTTCAGAACCATGATATCTTATGGTGGTAGCCATTTTTATTGTATGGATGTAACCACCAGACACAGTAGGAACCCAATCCATGCTTGAAAACACTTAAATTCACTCAAACATCTCTATTGTTTGATTGATATAATCCAAAGATGTTTGAGTAGATTTTAGGCATAAACCGAATTGAGAATATATATATATATATATATATATATATATATATATATATATATATATAGAGAGAGAGAGAGAGAGAGAGAGAGAGACCCATGAGTGGGGCTGATCCGTATTGTGGTTTCAGAACCATGATATCTTATGGTGGTAGCCATTTTTATTGTATGGATGTAACCACCAAACACAGTAGATCCATGTGTTTTGTAATGTATATATATATATAGAGAGAGAGAGAGAGAGAATAATCCATATGAACCCAATCCATGCTTGAAAACACTTATTTTGCTCGCCCAGGATGCCGACGAGAACACCGAGAGATCCGTGTTCTACCGCCCCGTGGGTCGGTTGGACATTGATGACATGTCCGATTTTGCTCGCCCATAGTCAGACGGGCTTGTTTTGTTTTTTAGGCTGAGAAACCTTGATTCTGAGGTCCCAATGCGCTCCGTCTCAGGAAGAGGGGATAAAGATTTCCATCATTCAATCATAATAATCAAACGTAGAGTTTTGTTGAATTTTAAAAGCATGAAGTATGAAAAGTACAATGACGCTTTTAAGTGATTTTAAGCATGGATGATGTGTACATATACTAATCGCTCTCCCTCTCTCTCTATATATATAAGAGAGATGTTTGTGTGAGTGGAGTGGGACCTGATCCGTATTGTTCCAGAACCATGATATCTTATGGTGGTAGCCATTTTTATTGCATGGATGTAACCACCAAATAGTAAAATCCATGTGTTTTATAATACCAATGTATATTTAATATCTTGGAAAGGTCCAGCAAGTTTAATGCACTGCAAGATTCAACTTTTAAGATGAATACCAGTGGCCCATAATTCATGAAGAAATAGAAGAGTTAAAATGGCCTGCAATTTCACCTTTTAACCAAATTTAACACCAGAAAATAAAGAAAGAATGCTAGATATGATCAAAGGCCTAGGTTTTGCAAATTCATGTTTGAATAATGTTAATTGCTCTCTCTCTCTCTCTCTCTCTCACACACACACACACACAATATGTCTGTGTCTGTGCCCACACGCTTTTGCATTTTCTGTCTAACCAAGGATAAGTTTGGATATCTTGTTATAGATTATTGAGAGTTCACATTCAGATTCAATTGTCTTCAGTTCATGCAGTATCAAAAACATGTTGTGCTTCCTTCTAACAGTGTGATAAGTATTGTTGTGTGTTGATCTTTTGGAGAAATCAGATAAGGGACTTGTCCATAATCAACTTTCGGTTGGGTAGTTGAAGCCTTGCTAGTGACATTAGGGGCTGAAAGAGTTCTTCCTTTGAACACTTTATTGTTTCTCATGGCATCTAATCCAAATTCAAATTCCAAAACAAAGAAAATCACAGTTCATCTGATTCAGACAAAATCAGTCGAAAGTTGCTTTCTCCGCGATGACCAGTTTTTCTCTTTTGTTATTTAAAGGGAAAATTATTTTGTTCATATCTTCAAATTTCATTAATCTGATTTGGCCAATTCTTTCCTGCAAAAGATTCGACTTGGAAACGGTTTCGACTAATTGTTTGAAACTATGCACATTTCGAAACAATGTCCCTTATTAAAAACTCTGGTGACATGAACCAGCTCTTAAGTATATGATATTTGCTCATACTAAACAACCCAGTAGAAAAGCATGACTCTGGAAATGTTACATCACAAGCTCGTGAAAAACCCATTTGTTCAATAGCTTTCTTCCAAAGATATACAAGACGGTTAACACCTACCTTAATTTGGGCATCAGAATATAGCTCATTAAGTTGATCCAAGCCTAAATAAAGTATTACTAGAAGACCATAGTTTAAGTCAGAGATTTACCCAACCAACAGTCGAAACAGCAATCTTGCAGCCAAGCAAAACTAGGTTCAGGTTTTGCATAGAACCATAAGGATCATCGCGACCAAGACGGTGGATGGAACTGAGAACTCATGAACCAATTTTCAGGTACTTAAGAGTTGAAGATGACTACAATCTACAAGCAAGTGAGAACCAACAAAAAGAAATTACATCATTTTCATATGATCAGCAGAAAAGCCTAGTTGGGTTAGCTAAAACAGGGCCCTCCTTGAGTTCCGATAAAACTCGGTCAACTTTGACCAACTAACAAATTTCAACAATTGTGACTTCGAAGAGATACCGGCAAGCAAGGAAAATCACAAGGCCACCATTTAAAATTAGCAATCATCAAACACCAGAAAAGAAAATCCTCACATATAGGACAAAATACATGCATGAAAGTAACTAACCTGAAGTTTCTCGTACTAGAATATTAAAAAATCACAATGATTTTCATTCATTTCCATCTTCATGTCCACATCCATTGAGCTTAACAAACTATAAACTTCTACAATCTGTGGGTGTGAGCTATCACCAGCAAGAAATACATGAACAGAATCCTTGATCTCTATCCAACTGCAACCAGGCTGCTTTTTTACACCTCGTTCCCTCATGAGAGCAAGAACCTCCCCTGCTTCCTGCCTCCTTCCTTGAACAACATATAGGTCAGACAGCATAATATATGTAGCAGCATTACATGGTTCGATTGAAAGAACTTGTTTAGCTGCAAGCTCACCTAATTCAGCATTTCCATGGATTCTACAAGCCCCAAGCAAAGCACCCCATGCACTTGCACTAGGAGAGACCTGATCAGGTTTCATCTTAGATATGATATTTAGTGCATCATCCAAAAAACCAAATCTACCAAGCAAGTCTACAATGCTGGTATAATGTTCCGAAGTTGGTTTGATGCGATAATAATGTGTCATGAGATAAAAATAATCCCGGCCTTTATCCACTAAACCAGCACGACTACAAACATTTAGAACACTGACAAAGGTTATTTCATTTGGTTCAGCGCTTGTTAGTCTCATTTTCTCAAATAGATCAAGTGCCTCCTTTGCACTACCATGCTGAGCATATCCACATATGACAGAGTTCCAAGAAATGACGTCATGATTAGGCATGTACTTAAATTGTCTTAAAGATGAACTGATGCTTCCACATCTGGCATACATAGTTATGACAGCATTCCCAATGGCAACGAATGAATCAAAGCCAGACTTGATTATTTGCCCATGTGTTTGCCTCCCACAATCTAAAGATGGTAAGGATGATATAATACTCAAAACACTGACAAAAGTAGCACTATCAGGGCTCAAACCTTCCCCATGCATTTGTAGGTAGAGACTTAGACCCTCTTCACCAAGCTCGTTTTTTGAATAACCAGCAATTGCTGCATTCCATGTCACTTCATCTCTATCTAGCATTGCATCAAACAATCTTCTGGCTGCTCTCACGTCACCAACATCGAAATAAGCCACTACTAAGTTCGTCCATGAGACCATGTGCTTCCATGGAGTTTTCTCAAACAGAGCATGAGCTACTTCCAATAATTCGCAATCAATGAGCCCCATAACAATAAAATTCCAAGAAGCAACCAACTTCTTCGGCGACTCAAAGAAAAACTCAATTGCATTACTAAATCTCCCATAGCTGATATACCCAGTGATCAGTTCTAACCATGAGCATGCATCTGGTCCCGGCATCTTTGCAAACAGCCCTTCAGCAATTTCAACCCTCCCATTCTTCACATACCCAGCAATCATCGCATTCCATGACTGTGCATCTCTCTTGGGCATTTCTTCGAACAGTTGACGGGCGTCACTTATCCGACCCTCCCCAGAAAACGCCGATATCATGATCGTCCAGGAGGCAAAATCCCGTTTCGGCATTGTTCTAAATAGTTCTTCAGCAATATCAATATGAGATTCATTAACGTAACCACGAATCAATAAGTTCCAAGAAATCACGTTTCTCTCCGGCATTTCATCGAACAGTTTGCGCGCATCCACCAATTTCAAGTTTCGAACGCAACCCATTATCATGGCGTTCCAGGAGACAATATCTCGTTGAGGCATCCTGTCGAATATCTCTCGGGCGTCCCTTAATCTACCATTTTGAGCATATCCTGACAACATGGCGTTCCAAGAGACCACGTCTCTTTGAGGCATTTCGTCGAACATTTTCCGGGCAGTTTCGACCAAGCCATCTTTCATATACCTTGTTACAGTCGAGTTCAAGGATGCTATCTCGTCGGCACTTGATTTGCCGGCAAATCTCCGGCAACATGTTCGGAACTTTAGGTGTCGAATGCTCGGCTGTGTCAAGGACCCGGCAAGCCCGTGGAACAAGATCAGCATGTAATCACCATCTGCTCTCAAGAATAGTAGCTACCATAACCCAGAAAACGCAACTTGAAGGGTGCAGTTGTGGCCGTTCATCCGCGATATAATCGAAGGACGATCATCCCCTTGCTGCACTAACGATACCACTATAATACCAAGGGAACAAAAACCCACAGCTCCTTAACACGTGTGTAGGACACCCACCCCTTTCTACTTAGGGCCTAAGGATCACAACATTGACTCAGCCCATGTAGCACTGACCTTAGTCGACTCGAATGGGGGGCGGAGAATATCCCATCCAATTAAGTTTGGGTTCAGTTATAAGAAAAATCTGTCCAATCCAATACCTGACATATATATATATATATATATATATATATATATATATATATATATATATATATATATATACATATACGTATACATATACACAAAAACACACATATTATATATATATATATATATATATATATATATATATATATATATATATATATAAAGATAATGATTGGATCTTTCCCACACTAACACTTATTCATTTATGTTCACTCGTTAATATCTTACATGATTTTTTAGAGTTCTTTAAAAATTTTGAAATTACACTTACACTACCCAAAAACAACGAGTGAGAATGAGTGGAAAGATAGTACCCACCTCATGAAGGTCTAAATTATACCTTAGTATAGGTATTCCTGTTCCAACAGGCCCTATTACCATCCCTAACGTAGGGAGCATGCTTTCACTTGAGAAACATTTTACGAAAGAAACTGTAAATTTTACAGCGAGACATCTGCATTAACCTTTTATGAAAAAGGTATGTCACTGCATAAGGTGCGATGTCTCGACACTTTAGAGCATGTGCACAATCAACTTGTAATTTATTTTTTTGATATAGATGAAAAAAATTAAGAAATTATCATATAATATTGAAAAATTGTCTTAAGAAATTATTTGAAAGTTGTCTATGCAGTGGCGGGTGGTGGATCTACATTGAGTCGAGGTAGGTGGAGGTATCCGTCCTACAAAAAATAGGACATGGTCTCATGGTTACTATACGTAGTTTGTCCCATCTTAAATGGTTGAATAGGGGGGTCACCCCCACCCTACAAAAAATTTTAGATCTTACTCTGTATCTATATAGTCCGGTAATACATAGCAGGGGGATCGACTCACAAGACGAAGGTCGTGAGTTCAATACCCGAAGCATGCACACTTGGCTCCAACCTCCCCATTGTAGCAGAAAGCATAACAATAGTTCACTTGTTATAGGGGTTGACTCACAAGTTAAAGGTCATGAAATCAATACCTATAGCAAACAAACAACAAACAAACAACAACTAAGCCTTTTCCCATACTAGACGGGGTCGGCTACATGGATTCTTTGTTTCCACAGATCCCTATCGTATGCCATGTTAGCAGTTAACTCCCAATAAACTAGATCATTCTTTATTGTTTCTTTCCAACACTTTTGTGGTCGTCCTCTACCTCTTTTAATACTTTCCAAATTTAGTTTCTCTAACCTTCTTACAGGTTCTTCTTTTGATCTTCTTTCTATATGTCCAAACCATCTTAAACGATGTTCTCTCATTTTATCCTCTATTGGTGCCACTCCTAATTTGTTTCTAATAACCTCATTATGTATACGGTCTTTTCTTGTATGACCACTCATCCATCTCAACATCTTCATTTCTGTCACAGACATCTTTTGTACATGTTGATAATTAACTGCCCAACACTCAAAACCATAAAACATGGCAGGCCTAATTGCTGCTCTATAATATTTACCTTTTAATTTTAATGGTATCTTCTTATCACAAAGAATACCTGATGCTCCTCTCCATTTTAACCAACCAGCATTAATTCTATGTGTAACATCTCCATCAATTCTTCCATCACTTTGAAAAATTGACCCTAGGTATTTAAAACTTTCCTTTTGGGGAATGCAATGTGTGCCAATTTTAATTTCTATGTCCTCTGAAGTAGCCAAATGATCAAACTTACATTCCATATATTCTGTCTTTGTTCTACTAAGTCGGAGGCCTTTGTTTTCTAATGTTTCTCTCCATAGTTCCAATTTTCTATTAACTTTTTCCTTAGACTCCTCCACTAATACAATGTCATCTGCAAATAACATACACCAAGGTACTTCATCTTGAATATGTTTTGTTAACTCATCCATCACCATTATAAATAAGTATAGACTTAAAGTTGATCCTTGATGTAACCCAATATTAACTTCAAAGAAGTCTGTCGTTCCTTCATGAGTCCTCACACATGTTTTTGCATCATCATACATGTCTCTTATAAGGTTAATATATGTCAATGGGATACCTCTTTTTTTCAAAGTTCTCCAAAGAACCTCCCTCGGTACCCTATCATAAGCTTTTTCTAGATCAATAAATATCATGTGAAGGTCTTTCTTTTTTGCTCTAAAATGTTCCATAAGACGTCTCAGAAGGTGAATCGCTTCAATAGTAGATCTACCTGGCATAAATCCAAATTGGTTCTCCGTTGTACTTGATACTTGTCTTAACCTACGTTCGATAATTCTTTCCCATAATTTCATAGTATGACTCATTAACTTGATACCTCGATAATTCACACAATTTTGAATGTTTCCCTTGTTCTTATATACGGGTATAAGTGTACTTGCTCTCCATTCCTCGGGCATCTTTTGGTTTTTCCATATTTCATTAAATAGTCTTGTGAGCCAAGTGATTCCTATTTCTCCTAGTATTTTCCAAACTTCTATAGGAATATTATCTGGTCCTACCGATTTACCACTCTTCATATGTTTAAGAGCCTCTTTGACTTCATTCTTTTGAATACGTCGGTAGAAATTGTGGTTTATATACTTTTCTGACTTGGCTAAATCTCCTAAACTAATACTAACATCTTTATTTTCATTAAAAAGATTATAAAAATAGTTTTCCATCTATTTCTTATATCATCATTTGCCACTAGAATTTTTTCATCCTCGTCTTTGATGCATCTAACATAATTAAGATCCTTAGTTTTCTTATCTCTAGCCCTAGCTATCCTAAAAATATCTCTTTCACCCTCTTTTGAGTTGAGTTTTTTATATAAGTCCTCCCAAATCTTAGCTTTTGCTTCACTAACGGCCTTTTTTGCTTCCTTCTTTACTTTCTTATAAGCTTCTAAAGTTTCACTAGTTTTCTTAGCGTAATGTAATTTGTAACATGCCCTCTTTGCCTTGATTTTATTTTGTACTATTTCACTCCACCACCAAGCTTCTTTTTGTGCCGGTACACCTCCCTTAGATACCCCTAACACATCTTTCGCCACTTTCCTAATATGTATAGCCATATTGTTCCACATATCACAGGGTGTGCCAACATAATTCCAAACATCTCCTTGAAGGACTTTCTGTTTAAATCTACCATCTTTCTCGCTTTTGAGGTTCCACCATTTAGTCCGAATAGCTCGATGCACTCTTTTCTTCTTTGTCCATTTTTTTATTTGTAAATCCATAACTAAAAGTCAATGTTGGGTGGTTAAGCTTTCTCCTGGAATTACCTTACAATCTTTACAACACGCTCTATCTTTTTTTCTACAAATAAAGTAATCAATTTGTGTGTGTGATAAGCCACTCTTATAAGTAATTAAATGTTCATCTCGTTTTTTGAAGATTGTATTGACTATAAAGAGATCAAATGACATAGCAAAATTTAAAATCTCCCTACCTTCCTCGTTTATTAATAATAAAATCTCCATGCCTATAGCATCTGACTAATAACAAAATTTAAAATCTCCCTACCTATAGCATCTGACTAAAATAATAATATTAGTAATAATAATAATAATAATAATGTATGTCAACACCCCAACGCGAATGGTATGATGGTTGCATTTCCAAGTCCATTTGTCGCAAGGTTATGTTTGATGGTAGAGGATCAACATGCCCGGTTCCACAAAAAGGTGGAACTAGAATGGTGGGACTGAAACCGAACTAAGAGGGTATAGTTCCATGTTGACCCTTTCCTATAAACTATAACTTGGGACTGGTTCCAGCTTCAAACCGGGCCACGTTCGACCTGTTCGAGACCTGATATAGCTGATTGGAAATGATCAACCTCTCCGGTTCTATCAAAGCTTGGAATTTGAACAAAAACAATCCCTGAATCGAGTTTCAGTTCAAGATCGATTCCAATTTCATTTGGAAAAATAAGGTTTGGGAACCAAAATCTATTTGAAACTGATGATTTCTGATTGGCAATTTCGGTTTTAGTTCTAGTTTGATCTTTCAATAGGTAAAACCAGATTTGAACAGTGTCACCCGGTCCTTAGTGGCCTCAAGATCAAGACCTAGAACTCCCGTGACAAGACACAGTTTACCACCCACAAACCGGTTAACCTCTTTCTTTCTCGCACACACCTCGTCTCTCTTACAATTGGCCGTGATCCGTTCGGACCCAAAATACGAGAAACTCCAAACCCAAACCAAATAATAAACGAGAATACATAAAAATGACACTAAACTAGACCTGAAATACGGTCGGATCCTAGTGATCAGGTCCAATGCATGGGATCCTAGTGATCAGTCCATGGACGGTTTGGGTCCGGTTCAACCGGTCGTGGACGGGCCGTAGTGGACAAGTCTAGGAAATGTTTTGCAATATTCTTGTATTCACATTCAAACGGATTCATCGTGCAATTCATTGAAGAAGGGAATATTGCCATATCCAACTCAATATTATACTATAGCACAATGTACCAAATTTTATGTATTGCATCATATTATACAAAAATACTATGATACTTTTCTCATAAAAATGAAGGGGACAAAAAATAAGAAAGCATAAAATACTCGTATGTTATGATATAATCATGTCAACATGGTATAGACGAGTGAACCATATTAAAAAATACAATTGTGTAAGATGCCATCTTTATCTTTTAGTACAACAGAGGCGCACCCTGAGTATCAAGCTCATGACCATTAACTTGTGAGACTACCCCGTAGCGGGGCAACGCGAAAAGTTAAGACTTGCAAAACTTATGATCCACAATGACCAACCCGTCAAACAACCCGAAGGCTTGTGTCAGGTACTATTGTGGTACTCTTTTTCGGGTTGTGTCTGAGTTGTGGTTTGGCAGGTGGAGGGGAGGCCCGAGACCCGCAGTTGCATAATGTTAGGCATTAACATTTGGATGAACTAGTTCACTTTGTGTGTGTGTGTGTGAAATCACCAGCAATTTCGGGTTTTGGGTCATATCCTCACCATGCCATTTTGTGTCGTGTCAATATAGTTAGTTTTAGGTAAACCAGAATCTACTGTTTTAAACTGTCGGTTTCGATTTTTTTGAGACGAAGAATTAAAACGGGGCCGAGTATGAGTTGATTCTAAACTGTCCAAAAGTGAAAAAGAAATATTAAGAACCTTGAATAAAAAAATACGCAGAATCACCGGCTCTGGTTGTAATTTGATGGAAGGTAGAAACGGAACCAAACCGGATGGTGTCCGGTTCTGAGTCCGGTCAGACCGATTGTGGTTCTAGGCAGTTCTTGATTCGATTGAAGCTTCGGGTTGGTTCCAAATCGGTTACATCTACACGTGAGAGAGAGAGAGAGCACGCGGGGAGGGATTGAGTGAAAGGCGCCGATCGGACTGTTCGTTTTATAGGTCTCCAGCTATCCGGTCCGTTCATCCCCTGCATTCCATTGCATCTCCACTCGCTTAAATCCCCAGCCTTCCGCCCTCAGCATTTCCATTTGCGTTCCCGCCGTTTCTCGCCGGAGCCCAGATCCCGATTCTCGAATCGTATCCGATCAAACGATCTCCGTATTCCCTCCATTGCTGCCGCAGTTGTTCGTGTTAGTGTGTTACTTGGTGTTCCTGGAAGTTCCAGATCTAAGCCGGCCTGCGGATCTCGTTCCTGACGGTTTTCCGGCTGCTTTTTGCTGGATTTAGGGCAGGGGTTAGGGTTAGGATTTCTTTCTGCATGCGGTCTCGGTGAAGAACCAATGGCGAGTGCTTTCTCCGCCCCCGTTGCTGCATTTCAGGTAATGCCGCACCCACCCACTCACTCTCTCTAATCTGTGGGGTCTAGAATGGGGATAGTTAAACCCGTTTCTGCGTTTCACGTAATACGGCACCCTGTGGGTATGGTGTGTGTGTATGTGTCCCTCTCTGTTCTCTCTGTTTCCGCCACAGAATCTCGATCATGAAACGTTTGGTTGCATTCTTTGTACTGATAGCAGGTGGGGAACTACTTCGTGAGGCAGTATTACCAGGTTCTCCAGCAACAGCCAGACTACAGCCACCAGTTTTACAATGACGCGAGCACGATGCTCCGCATCGACGGAGATAAGATCGAGACAGCGACGGCGATGCTGGTACTCTTTCTTCCTCTATCTACTGATCGACTTACTAATTATGATTATCAATTGCTGTAATTTGCGCATTGGCGATTGTGCGTTGCTGTTGAATTGTTCGTGTTTCTAGTTCACATTCAAAAATCTTTTCCTTATCAATTTAGTCGTGTTAGTTGCTTGTTCACTGTCGTGTAGACTTCTTAATCAATTGGTTTCTGTTTGGTGGCGTAGGATGTGACTAAACGAGAGAGAAATTATCAATTGTTCATTATTTTGGATGTTGAGAAGGAGTTTTTTCTGTAATTTGTAACATTTATTGGTATTGTTGATAGGAAATTTGCTAGTTTGAACTTTCCTGTTGTTTGGTGGATGCAAATTGTATGTTCTTTTGTATTTGGAGTGTAACCTTGATATCCCCAGAGCGGATCTTTGAAAGATGGCTTGTCCGGAGCATCAGTTTTGTGCTTATTTATTGACGTCAACTGTCCAAAATGATTACTTGCCACAAAGAGCGAGTAGTTGTAAACCGTTCAAGTGCTTGAAAATTATAATGCCATGAAATAATATTGAGATAGAAGTTTGTAATTCTTATGGGACATTTTAGAGAAAAAGAAGAACCTTCACATTGTGAAGGTATCTATCGATCTAGGAAAAGCTTACAATCGGGTGATAAGAGATTTTGTTTAGAGAATCTTGAAAAAAAATAGTGATAAGAGATATTTAGAGAATATTGCAAAAGAGCGATATTCCACTAGCGCAGATCAAACTTATAAGAGATAAGTATGATGGTGCACAAACTGGTCTCTACTCAAGAGATATGTATGATGATGCACAAACATGTGCCAACACTGATAAAGGAATCATGGACTTCTTTGAAATTGATATTGGATTACATGAAGAATCAATTTTAAGTCCATATTTATTTATCTTATTTATTAACGAGTTAACAAAGTATATTCAACATGAAGTTGCTTAGTGTATGTTATTTGTGGATGGCATTGTGCGAGTGGATGAGTCTAAAGGAAAAATTAACATGAAGTTGGAACTATGGTGAGAAAAGTTACAAAATAAAGGTTTTCGACTTAGTAGGAGAAAGACAAGATTTACGGAGTACAAGTTTGGTCATTTGGTTACTATAGATGACATAGAAGTTAAGATTGACACACATTACATTCTTTATTTAACTACCTAGAGTTAGTTTTTAAGAGTAATAAGAAAAATTGATTGAGATCTCATATATAGAATTAATGTAGTTTGGTTAAAATGAAGAGGTGTGTATTTTATGTAACAAGAAGATACCATTAAAATTAAAAGGTAAACATTATATACTAACAATTAGGCCCTTTGTCGACATGTATAAAAGATGTCTGATAGAAATGAAGGGGTGAAATATATATGTAGTCACATCAGAAAAGATTGTATCCTCAATGAGGTTATCAAAAAGAAATTAGGAATGATACTAATAGATGATAAAATAAAATGAGGAAAGATTCTTTAAGTTGGTTTGGATACATTAAAAGGCGACTAAGGAAAGTTTTGATAAGAAGATGTGGAAAACTTGGTAGGAAAAATGTTAAAAGAGGAATAAGAAGTGTTGGAAGGACCAACATTGTTTGATGCATATCGTATGGTGTATCATTTTGGTCTACGATATGTATCGTATCGTAGTGTATCATAATTTAATACTAAAAAATAGTAAAAATCGAAAGAAAAGAAAAAACATAAGAAAAAATTTGATAATTGCAAAGAATTCATATAATGTAAAGTTCAGTATATATTCATCATTCACCACTCAATAATTAAAAAAGAATTACATATTTCGAAGCAAAAAGTGATACATTTACATTTACATATTGTAATTAGGATTATCAACTAAATAATCATCATCTTTTGCTTGTTGAAGATCCTCACCACCTTTTGCTTCAAAATCAAAATCTTCATCTCCTTCGTGATGTTGTTGCACTCCTTCCAAATTAATTCTTGCAGTGTCTTCTTCGGTTAGGAGTGTATTTTCTTCGTTATCTCCCATAATCCACTCCTCCTATATATCAAAATTAACAAACTGCTATATTTGTACATGTAGTTGGCACATTTGCTCATTTTCATATATGAGCAAAATGACGAGCTCCATTTCTTTGATTATTGAGTCTATGACACCCCAGTAATGTGATATTGTTGCATGATGATATCCTCTTTTTCTCTTACTGGACACTAGCTAGCCTCACACACGCTGATCATGTTCAACTCAATGGAAGTCGTGTAAGGTGAACCCTAAAATAGTGAAGTTGTGAAATGCCCACACAATGAACTGAGGCAACCAAATTGATTGTTTGCGATTTCATGAAATTAGAAACTGGTAGCAAAAATTTACCTAAAAAGTTGACAACAGAAAGGGAAATGCTTTTGTCACAATTATTATTTTTTTCATAAATTATTTTTATTCAATCAAACTATTATAAACTAACCCGAATTTACATGTTACACGCATGCAACTTGCAATCCCAAACAAACATACCGGAGGATGCCGTGAAGAGAGGCAAACAAAGGCCAGAAACTTACAAAAAAAATTGTAATTTTTTTTTGGCCGTATCGCATGTTACGGCACGATAACTTCGCTTGGGCGATATAGAGGCCTATATCATATCGTAGCATAACACTAGGAAGGACACAATAAAGAATGATCCAGCTTTTGAGTTAAATGTTAGCATGACACAAACAAAATGTTGATGTAGCCAACCTCATCTAGTATGTGAATAGGCTTAGTTGTTAGTTGTTGTTGATGTTGTATTATATTTCTTTCTACTCTCCTGGAGCAAGTTTGAGGAAGGACATGGCTGCCTTTTTCTATTATGCCATGCCAAGAAATAAATTTCGTTATGTTACTTCCTGCCACCACAAGAGCCTTTCAAGTGGCAGATCTAGAAATTCTTTGAATGTTGGGAATAGCCTGTGGAACTGTTCAGGTTGGGGTGAGCTATATATTGTAGCTCACCGACTCAACCATGGTTATATCTTTTCTGTTGATATTTGTCAGGTCGGTTACTCACCTTAGCTCAATTAAATTTGCCAGAGCCTTGCCCTCTTTTTTCTCACGCATGTTTCTTGAGCGTTGAGTGCTTAACTTTTGTAAGTTTCCCCATTTATTCCGTAAAAGAGAAGAACATTCCCAAATTAACTAGCGGTTTATAGGGATTCTTTGATGTGGTTATGCAACTACATAGATGTCTGTTTAACATCACACATGGTTAACGTTTGAATTCTAAAACTTCTTTCTAGGTCAAAGAGCTTATTTCTTAACCATGCTGACTTGGAGAACTGGCGGTTTGCTACCTTGCCTCTTTGCGTAGGATGAAGCACGAGAAGATGACATTTTCAAACAGTGCTATTTTATATAGAAAACTAATTAGATGTAGGCTTTATCAGGTTTTGAGAGATTCCTTCATGAGTTATATGTTCTGTTGGGCACCATAAAATGTTATCCTTTAATGCACTCGGGGTGATGGACTCGTGAACTCTTGTGACTTTTAGTGCTTCAACCTGACAGTGTATTTTATTAGAAGATTGCATGATCAAGGAGAGATTCTTCTAGTGAGATGTTACCTGCAGTTTCACTCTAAATACTTTATCGTTTAAATCTTGATTGTATAAGCAAGGACAAAAAGTCCACTTGTATATATCAGTGTTGTCCGACGCGTATCGTATCGCTGAGCTCCACGATACGGGCGTATTGTATCGTATCGTATCGCCCGTATCATACTTTAATATTAAAATAATACAGAAATTATTTTAAAATTAAGAAAAAATAGTAAAAATCCGAAAAAATTCAAGAAAAAATCAGGAAAATTTTGGTAATTGCTTTAAATTCATATAATGCAAAGTTTAGCACAGATTAAACATTCAACATTGAACAATTGCATCCAAAATTACATATTTTGAAGCAAAAAATGAAATAAATTTACATTTTACATATTGCAAATTTGTATTAGGATCATTAACTAAATAATCTTCATCATCTCCTTGATAAAGATTCAAAGTTTCTCATCACCTTCTGCTTTAAAATGAAAATCTTCATTTCCTTCATGATGTTGTTGCATTTCAAATTAATTCATGCAATGTCTTCTTCGGTTAGGAATGCATTTTCTTCGTTATCTTCCATAATTCACTCATCTAATATATCAAAATTAACAAACTGCTATCTTTGTACATGTAGTTGTCATATTTGCTAATTTTCATATGTGAGCAAAACAATGAGCTCAATTTCTTTGATTATTGAGTCTATGACACCTCAGTGATGTGATATTATTACTTGATGATATCCCCTTTTTCTCTTACTAGAGACTAGCTTTTTAACTAATGCTTGAGCTTCATTTCTCACTTCACAGACTGAGTTAAGCCTCACACACGTTGATCATGTTCAACTCAATGGAAGTCATGTAAGGTGAACCCTAAAGTTGTGAAATGCCCACTCAATGAACCGAGACAACCAAATGTTTTTAATTGTTTGCGATCTCATGAAATTAGAAATTACTAGCAAAAATATACCTAAAAGTTGGCAATAAAAAGGGAAATAATTTTGTCACAATTTTTATTTGTTCATAAATTATTCTTATTCAATAAATAAAATTATAAACCCAAATTACAAGCATATCAGAGAATGCCTTGGAGGGAAGTGAAGAGAGGCAGAAATCTGCAAAAAAAATTGAAAAAAAATTGAATTTTTTTTTGTGTGTATCGCCCATATCGTATCGTGGCTTCCTACGATACGATTCGTATCGCACCGTATCGTACGATATGGATAACACTGGTATATATTGATCCAACTGGTATATTAGTGTTGTTAAGATGCCATTGTTTTAGATGTCGTTCAAGTTGGTGGTGCTTAAGCTAGCCTGTTTAAGTTAATGTAAAATTTGGAAGGAGCTTCTTGTGTATGCATCTGATGCCTTGTCTGATGCTTAGCATATTGAACTCCTTATACTGTTGATGGCTTTGCCATTTTGTTTTCTGGTTACTTAGTTAATAACATTTTCTAAATGTTTATTATGCAGCAAATACATTCACTCGTTATGTCATTAAACTTTACGGGAATTGAGATCAAATCAGCACATTCCATGGATTCTTGGAATGGTGGCATTCTGGTGACAGTTTCTGGCTCTACTCAATTCAAGGATTTTAAAGTACGGAGGAAATTCCTGCAGACATTTTTTCTTGCCCCTCAGGAGAAAGGATACTTCGTTCTGAACGACATTTTCCACTTTGTTGCCGAGGAGCCTGTTCCTCTGCACCCAGCGAGCTTGTTAACACATGCTAATTTTGATTCACAGCATAATATGTCCAACTCCACCCTCCAAGAGCCAGGTACTCCCGCTCTGCTTAGCTGGATGGACATGGGAAAATTGAAGCGCCACTGGTGGCACTATAAGATGTTTTTCCTGTGAAATTGCTGTTTCAATTGAATGATGATGCAATGCGTAAGCCAAGTGATCAAATGCTTGCGTTCATTAATTTACATGATCTTGTATTTAATGTGTCGTATATCTTTTAAAATCTAGTTGTTTTTACTTTTATCTTAATGAGTACAAATTTTTGAAGAAATGTACATTGTCTGTTCTTACGGTTGCAGATTACGTTCTTGGTGGGGAAGTTGAGTCTCCAGAGTTTGTACAACAAACAAATCCTGAGGAGACTACTACCACTGACGAATATGCGCTCCCAGAGCAGCAACAACTTTCTGAATCAAGTAAGGTTGCCGAAGAAACAATTGGTAACTTTGGTTCCATTCCATATCCAGGTGTTGACAATGCCATGCTTGAAACAGCACCTGCTCTAGTCATGCAACTGGAACCTGTTGAACCTGTTAAGCAAACCTATGCTTCCATTGTATGTACTCATCTTTTTGTTTGATAATTATATTACTATCTTTCCCTTGCCCCGCTGTCTTGGACACACACATTGTATTGGTAGGACAGGGTTTTTTATTTGTTGTGACTTGCTGGTGTGTGTGCATGTTATGCTTAGAGGAAATTGTCAAGTCAGATGTGTTGCCTACAACATTAGTTCTAGTACTCTGGCATTGTTATGCACTGATGGGCAAGATCAAGGGCATTCTATTATTGTCATCGTTTTTCCTTCCAAGAAAAGTTCATTGCTTAAACGTTTGCAGGCAATCTTTAAAAAAAATATTGCAAAGTTAGTTACTATTTCTCCATTAAAGGTGTGCTCATGGACCCTTGAATTTTTCTAGTAGTGCAAAAGTACCATCTATATTGCAAGGATATGGGTACAGTACCAGTATGGGTATGAGATACGATATTTTTAGAAAGAATATAAGATACAGGTATGCCATCATCATGTAAAAATAAAAATTTATACATATATATAACTATATTTGTCCATGTAGCCGACCCCATCTAGTATGGGAAAGGGCTTAGTTGTTGTTGTTTGTATATATAACTAAAATTGCACAAAATTGACTATAACAATATAAACTTTATTAAACTTTAAAACACAAATTTTGACATAATGTATAACTTGAACAAGAAACCTGACTCCCCAAAGGGAAAATTACGTCACTTAACCGTCTCAATTTCATAACATATAGTTTCAACATTAAAACATAACACTTTTTGGGTTTCAGGCTTTCAACATCAAGCTCTCCCATATGGATATTAGTCTTACTTGAGCTATTCATATCAAAAGTTTGAAAAACTCATAGCAAACAGGATCTATATGTGTAACCAACTGGATCCAAAATCCTAAATTTTTGAGAATCTGGTTCTTTGTTGTACTCGATACTACAGAGAACCAATTTGGATTCATGTCAGGCAGATCTATTATTGAAGCAATTCACCTTTTGAGACATCTTATGGAACATTTTAGAGCAAAAAAACATGATATTTATTGATCTAAAAAAAGCTTACGATAGGGTATCGCGCGAGGTTCTTTGGAGAACCTTGGAAAAAAGAGGTATCCCATTGACATACATAAACGTTATAAGAGACATGTACGATGGTGCAAAAACATGTGGGGACTCATGAAGGAATGACAGACTTCTTTGAAGTTAATATTGGGTTACATCAAGGATCAACTTTAAGTCATACTTATTTATAATGGTGATTGACGAGTTAACAAAACATATTCAAGATGAAGTACCTTGGTGTATGTTATTTGCAGATGACATTGTGTTAGTGGAGGAGTCTAAGAAAAAGTTAATAGAAAATTGGAACTATGGAGAGAAACATTAGAAAGTAAAGGCTTTCGACTTAGTAGAACAAAGATATAATATATGAAACGTAAGTTTGATCATTTGGTTACTTCAAAGGACATAGAAATTAAAATTGACACACATTGTATCCCCCCAAAAGGAAAGTTTTAAATACCTAGGGTCAATTTTTCAGAGTGATGGAAGAATTGATGGAGATGTTATGCATAGAATTAATGCTGGTTGGTTAAAAGGGAGAGGAGCATCAAGTATTCTTTGTGATAAGAAGATATCATTAAAGTTAAAAGGTAAATATTATAGAGAAGCAATTAGACCTGCCATGTTTTATGGTTTAGAGTGTTGGGCAGTTAATCATCAACATGTACAAAAGATGTCTGTGACAGAAATGAAGATGTTGAGATGGATGAGTGGTCATTAAAGAAAAGACCATATACATAATGAGGTTATTAGAAACAAATTAGGAGTGACACCAATAGAGGATAAAATGAGAGAATATCGTTTAAAGTGATTTAGACATATATAAAGAAGATCAAAAGAAGAACCTGTAAGAAGGTATTAAAAACTAGATTATGAAAGTATTAAAAGAGGTAGAGGACAACCACAAAAGTGTTGGAAAGAAACAATAAAGAATGATCTAGCTTATTGTGAGTTAACTGCTAACATGACACATGATAGGGCTCTGTGGAAACAAAGAATCCATGTAGCCGACCCCGTCTAGTATGGGAAAAGGCTTAGTTGTTGTTTTGTTTGTTGTTGTTGTACCGAGGTACCTGTATGTGTACCTGTACTGGGTAAGTACTCGGTACAGGCACTCTGTGAATGGAGCACCCATGCATCAGAGTACCATTGCAGTGTTTTATTATTCTCATGTTCCATCAAATGATTTTGTCCTTAGTAATGGAGTTTTCTTTCTTCTAATCTTCTTTGTTTTGAACTGGTTTGCAGTTGATATAAGGTGTAGATACAGTGACAGTAGGATCTTTGTTAGTAACACCTTGTGAGTTTGTGAAATTTGTATTAATTTTTAAGCTTTACTAAGTTTGCATAATTATTAAGCTGCTAATTCACATGGTTCTTGTACTTTTACAGTATAGCTTCATTCATTGACTGTTATTGCTTTTCAGTTATGTGTTGTGCACTTCTTTTTTCCTTCTGTAAGACATGTGTACGGAGGGTTGTTGCCTTGCACACATTGTGTGTTTATACAACAAAATCCCTTAAAGTTGATCTTTAACTAATTTCATGTGTTGATTTTTTTTGTCATTTCCTTGAACCGACCATTGTACCTTTAAAAAAAGCAACTCCTTTGTAAATTTTTGTTATACATATACAAGTACACTATGCATAGTGGCAGAAAGCTGTCATTAGAATGTGCAAGAAACACTTTTAAGGACATCTGTGGTCCAAAAACCCACGTACATGTTAAAATGCATACTAGGTGTACAAGTTACGAATTCTCTGCACATATTTCTCACACAGAGAGAGGGAGGATTGTTTGAGTTTGACTTAATTGTTTTCTGTAATGTCGTGGTTATGGTAGCTGCGGGTTACAAAAGGGCTTCCTGGTTCAGCTCCAGCTCCTTCGGCATCTACAAGCAAAACGGCTTCCCTAAACTCTGACTGGCAACAGATTCCACAGGGAACAGTTTACTCATCAAATCAAGCACATGCCACAGTATCAGTGTTACCTGAGATGGCTTTCCCTGAAGTAACTGATGAAATTGCTACTGTAGAAGAGGAAGGTACACTTGTTTCCCAAATTTTGTTGTTATTTTATGTGATTGTTCTTTGGTATAAGAGATAAGGTACTTGAAATCTTGTTTCCTAAGATTTATCACGCTTTTACTGTCGTATTTCCAATAAGCATGAAATATTTGTCAAATTCCATTGTTTCTGCCTTTTTAGAATAGTATTTCTCTTTACTATGGTTAGAATATGGACTTGGGCTTTGGGATGGCAATCTTTGTAAACATGATTTGTTTCTTCTAAGTTATAGTTCTGGTAGATGCTGTGAGATGCTTATATCATGGTTACATTTGTTAAACTTGTGTAGTCAAACTGCTTGAGTCAGTGACCTGGAATGAGTTGACTGCCTACTGGGTTCTGGTCTCGTGTAGAACTTGTTGTTAGGGGACAAAATTGTCATCGAACTTGCTAAGTTGTTTATTTTGGCCTTGATGTTTACTTAAAGTTACACTCTTTCTGGTTCACCATATTGTGCTTTTGATGTTGTAAAACCGATGATCAAGGTAGGAATTAAGTGTGGGACATTATAGATATGGGTTCTATTTTTTTAAGTTCAAGTTTATCTTCTGTTATGATCTTCCTTTTTGCTTCTGTTGTCACATGATGTCTTGGTAGCCTAGCTATGCCTATTGTTTGTGCTTGTAGAATAGGAAATATTTTCCTTGTGATGTGTTTCTATTGTTGATTTTTGTGCAAATAATAAACTTGATGATGGATTCGTTGCTGTCTTCTGGTTATGTTGACAAGGCTAACAAGGCTGATCGATCGTTTCACATAACTTGTAGATGGTTCTCAGATGATACTTGCAGATTTGACTAAATCCGTTTATGTAAGAAACCTGCCCACCACTGTATCAGCTTTTGAAATCGATCAGGAATTTAGTAGGTTTGGTCAAATCAAGCCAGACGGTGTTGTTGTGAGAAGTCGCAAGGTTATTGTTGTGGATTTTTTTTGTTGGATAGGCTTTTATTGTCTTGCCAAATTATCTTACTCAAATGATGTGTTATGTATTTATCCAGGATGTTGGTATCTGTTACGCCTTTGTTGAATTTGAAGATACATCATCTGTTCAGAATGCAGTCAGGGTTAGTTCCTGTTTAGAACTATTTCCATTGACTTTTCACTGCGTCTGCCCTCTGCTCATATTGTATAGTCTGTTCAGGATATTAGGATATGTCTATGGTCAAGACATGAAGTTCTTGGCATTTGGTCCATGCATTTTTGTGCGTATAACCATTCTATTGTTTGTACCAAAATATGGGGTGTGGCTTTTTCATCTAGCTTCCTCCAGATGCACTTTTTAGCACAAAACTATTCTTTATTTTCAGCAAGATTTGATTGATTGACTGGTCCTGTGATAGGCATCTCTGGTCCATACTTTTCACTGTGTCTGTCCTCTGTTCATATCGTATAGTCTGTTCAGGATATTAGGATATACCTATGGTCAAGACATGAAGTTCTTGGCATTTGGTCCATTTATTTTTGTGCGTATGGTTATTCTATTGTTTGTACCAAAATATGGGGTGTGGCTTTTTCATCTAGCTTCCTCCAGATGCACGTTTTAGCACAAAACTATCCTTTATTTTCAGCAAGATTTGATTGATTTACTGGTCCTGTGATTGGCATCTCCGGTCCAAACTTTTCACTGTGTCTGTCCTCTGTTCATATCGTATAGTCTGTTCAGGATATTAGGATATACCTATGGTCAAGACATGAAGTTCTTGGCATTTGGTCCATGCATTTTTGTGCGTATGGTTATTCTCTTGTTTGTACCAAAATATGGAGTGTGGCTTTTTCGTTTAGCTTCCTCCAGATGCACTTTTTAGCACAAAACTATTCTTTATTTTCAGCAAGATTTGATTGATTTCCTGGTCCTGTGATAGGCATCTCCGGTCCAAATCGGTGCAAGGCAAGTGCACATTGAGGAGCGGAGACCAAACAGCAGTTCATCTCGTGGGAGTATGTTTCTTTGTGACTAGTTTTACCGGTTTGCTTAGCTTACAGGTCTAACACACACATTGCAGTTGTTGCACAGTTGCACTAAGCCTGCCTCAAGTTATCTGGCGTTTTAAATGTATGGTCTATACTCTATAGGGATCTTTGTTTGGACTTGCATATTGTGCTTATCCTTTTCTTTGAAATTGTTGATAACTGCTGTTGTGTCCTATGAGACTTGATAGATGGCAGGAACATTTTATTGCTGCATGCTCTTGTAGCGTGTAGCATTGTTTCTTCCTTTTTCCTGGTAGTTCTTGAAAAATACAGAGCAGTTAATCTATAGAGATTACCATGTTATGAAAGGGGGCCTAGCTGCTGGCAGAACGCTTATGGGAGCCTAGGGTTGGTAAGCAATCGTGATTGGTTAAGCCTGCTCCGCTTAGCATGTTTAGTGACCCCTTAGGTACACATGTTTTTTCGCAAATTATGTTCTAATTTTTGGTCTTTATTGATTCAATTGATTAATATCAATGAAATATGCTGGATATCTGTTTTATATTTTTAGAAATTAATGTAAAATTTTATATTTTACTCCATTTGGGTGCTATGTTACTGCTTAGGCCACTTAATCCCTGATTAAGATTTTAGGGGATGTCGAGTGCTCCTATTGCTTTTGATATTATAGATAAATTCAGTCGTCGTTCCCCCATGTCTCCTCTCTATTTTGTCCTTCACGTCTGAAACGGCTTGGACTATTTGACCCAGTGTTGTTTGGCATGTATCGTATCGTGTATCGCTGGGCTCCACGATACGGGCGTATCGTATCGTATCGTACTTTAATATTAAAATAATGTAAAAATTAATTAAAAATAAATAAAAATTAGTAAAAATCGAAAAAAATCAGGAAAAATCAGGTAATTGCTTTAAATTCATATACTGTAAGTTTAGTACAGATTGAGCATTCAACATTGAACAATTGCATCTAAATTTACATATTTTGAATCAAAAAAATGAAATACAGATTACAGACATAGTTACATTTTACAAATTATAATCAGGATCATCAACTAAATAATCTTCATCTTCTCCTTGTTGCAGATCCTCCTCATCATCATCATCGATACCTTCTTCTTGGAAATCAAATTCTTCGTCTTCTTGATGTTGTTGTTGCGCTCCTTCCAAATTAATCCAGTCAACGTCTTCTTCAGTTAGGAGGGCATTTTCTTCAGTGTCTTCCATAACACAATCTTCTAATATATCAAAATTATCCAAACTTATTGGATCAAACTGACTTTCTTCTCTATTTACTTTTTTTAATTGCCTACGACAAACAAAGATAAACAATTAATAAATAATATTAACAATTGAAGACTGAAGTTAAACCATATTGAAAAATTTGAAAGTAATACAACATTACCTTTCATGAAGGTGCATGTTACAACGAATATAAACTAAATCATTTAGTCTTTTGTGTTCCAACCTATTGCGCTTCTTTGTATGGATGTGTTTAAAAACACTCCAATTTTTTTCACAACCTGTTGCACTACAAGTTTGGCTTAAGACTCTGACTGCAAAATCTCTAAGGTTTGGACAATCACTTTCAAACCTGTTCCACCAAACATCTCTAAAAAAATACAAACAGTAGAGACATAATAATCCATAGTAATGTAAGATGCAACTTAAATATGAAAATAAACAATTTACCTAGACGCATCGTAGTGCGGTTGCGAATTGCGACAGGCAAACCCATCAAGTGAAGAGCATTATCATATATCTCCATCTCTCGATGTATCGCATCTGTTATGTTCTCATCAGGGACTAATCTGTTAATACAATCAATGATTCCTCGATTAACCTCACCGTCCCTTTTGAAGGTTCCTGAGTACCTGAATGATGGGTTTAGATAAAATGCTGCTGCATGAATAGGCTGATGTAATTGTTTATTCCATCTACTATCAATTATTTTTCACACGGGCACATAATCTCTCTTTTTTTCATTAAAATTATTTCTGATGGCTTCTTTTACCCTGTCCATGACTTCATAAAGGTAGCCCATAGATAGTTTCTCCTTGCTATCAGTCAATCTCAAAACTTTCACTAAAGGACAATAATTTTCAATAATCTGACACATGCATTCCAAAATAAACTTCTAAAAACTGTTTCTGCAATCTCATTTAACTTTCTATTTCTTCTGTTTTGAGGCAACTCTGCAAATTGTTGCCACTCATCTGAGGAGAACATTCTCTTCAAAACTTGCTTCTGTCTCACAATACTCTGTATTGATAAGAAGTTTGTTGCGAACCGAGTGCCTCCCACTTGAAAATAAAAGCATTTCGTAAATCCCCCAATCTTCAAATAACACTCAAATCGAGTGCCTCCCACTTCATGAATGCAATAAAAATCGTATACACACACTTAATAACTTTATATTTTGCCATTTAAAAAAAATGAATTAACACAAAAAACAACAAATATAAAGGAAAAAAATGAAAAAACCATTAAAAATACACCTAAATCCGGATTTTGAGGCTTGCACGGATACCGTAGGGCATGATTTTTGAGCTTTAAATACTAAAGAAGCGAAAACCGGCTCTTAGGGAGCTTGAAAAACCCAAGAAGAGAGAGGAAACTCGAGAGAAAACACGGGTTTCGTGCGGCCGAGGATCCTTTATAAGGGTCTCAGTTCATATCGCACGATACGGTGCGATACGGATAACACTGATTTGACCTGGTTAGGGCTGTTCTCTTTCAATCATTCTTTAAACCCTTCCTGTTTCATACTTGATGCCAAGGCCAGCTTAAATGAGCTTGGAGTTTTTCGTTTGGATGTAGACAACCAGTGTCGTTTCACCTGGAAGGCTGGAACAAAGTTCTGTTGAAAGATTTACCTGGCGTTCTACTAAGAAAAAGTGGCTACAGCCCTTGTATCGAAAAGGGGCAGCTACTTGGCTCGTAGGACCTTCAAATTGAAGGTCATGAGATCAATACCCAGGGTACAGATCCATGATCGTATGGCCAAAGGTGCAGGCTACGCTAGGTGCGTCCTCAGGGTTCTACGCCACTGAAACACCAAGGGGTGATGTCAAAGTCTCTTGTGTCGATGCAGTTTCACATGTAAGAAAAAGAAAAGGTGGGTATGGTCAGACACAATGTAGGAAGGAGGGAGTACCCCATGTCCTTTTAACATTGCCACGGGCAGAAATTCATACAACGTATACATTGTTGGACCAAGATTAGGATGTATCTGACCTCAATAGCGTTGGATCCACTCACTCGTTGTTTTCACCCATTTATCATTGGGTAGTGCACCCTGGTATGCTACTGCCTTGACAGGTACCCGATAAATCTGTGGTTCGGTTTTGCTCCACCATCAACTGCAGGGTGCCATCTTTGCAATTCAAGATCAAGCTCAGTGGCGACTTGGAATCCATGTATTCAACCCTACTTAGTGTGGGAAAAACTTGTTTCATTTCGGTATTGGTATCCATTTTTTTTGGTTTATTGTCTCATTACCTATATCTACTGTATTATGCAAGAAGTGGGGAGATTCTGAGATACTGTATATGTTTGGATTTTGCAACAGCATCATCTTCTACATAGGCATGATTTTGTGTTAAATGGAAACTGGAGGCTTGTGTTTATTCTTAGACACTGGAATTCTTTCCTGCGTCTTCCTAAAATGGTCAGCTTATGGCTAGCTCATACTGTTTCATACAGGACGAGGCAGAGGAAGAGGTGGCTATCCAGTGGAAGTACAACCAAGGGGCCGAGGTCAGTTTGGTGTACGATATTCTGGACGTGGCAGTGCGCAAGAAGGAGATGGAAACTACAGCACCAGGCCAAGGGGCAATGGATACCAATCGCGAGGATCAAGGCTAGAAAGGGGGTTCTGAGGAACTAAACACCCAGGAACGGGCAGCGCCAATCGGATACATTCTGACTTTAGTTGGTTTTGGAAATTTTGTTGCCGATGTAAACTTGAGGTGGGTGTAGTTGCTTCCCTCTATTTAGCCTAATATTATTTTCGTGCATTGTTATATTATGGATTCATCTGCTCTTGTGAGCCCCAGTTGGATTGCTGATTTTAAAGTGGTGGTTGCACCGGTATTTGTGGGCATCTTCTTTGTTCTTGCCCTAGCTTTTCTTACATGGGCATGATTTAAGGATGTCATTGGTTCGAGCCTTAGTGAAACTTTATTGGTGTTGAACTTGTTTTAGGAGCCCTACTATATTTGTTTGGCAATGTTCCCCTTAAGCAAGGTCTTGAGTTAGAGTCTTGCAAGTGGAGTAAATCCCTTGTCGGCAGAGCTTTACCCCTAAAGTGTACCGTGGGAGCTCGATTGGGATGAGTCAAGTCGGGGCCATTGTGGGCTTCCAGATGCTGGTGGTTCAGACTGTTATTTTACTTTGTTCACTATCTGAGTTAGTCCTTTAACTGTTCTTTTTACTTCTCAAGTATTTTGATCTCAAATTTTCTGATTCAATGTGGATGATCTTTCTTTCTTGATGGTTTTGTTTATCTAAATTTGAACAGTCGTGGGTGCGCTCACTTGCACCCCTATTAATGACCATGCAAGGCAACTGTATGAAGCGTATGTAGATTGAATAAAACAAGTGAGGGGGATGTAAGAGTCGACCAGTAAGTTAGGTCACCGATATTAGGACATACGGTCTTCTCACGTCCGTGCATTCAAACACTGGCTCGGTATGTTCAACCTCACCCAAGTGTTCAAAAGTGGACAGGAAGACAGCACACACTAGGTCGTCGACTGATCATATTGGCAGCTTGTCCGCATATTGCAGGTACATATTTTGTGACAAAATTCTACAAGTTCAAATGGGTCAATAGAACACTCCAACTGTTGGATCACCGTTACGGCTCCCACTTGCAGGTGGCGGGTTCAATTCTCGGGCTGCGCTTTTACCAAACATAAAAGGTTGCAACAGGAACAACCTTCAAGTTGAAGGGCAAGAATTCCATTCCAGTAGTGGCCTACCTGATCCATTTTGCAAAGAGAGCAAAATTTAATCGAAGGAAGAAAATAGAACAACAACAACAACAACAACAACTAAGCCTTTTCCCATACTAGACGGGGTCGGCTACATGGATTCTTTGTTTCCATGTTAGCAGTTAACTCCCAATAAGCTAGATCATTCTTTATTGTTTCTTTCCAACACTTTTGTGGTCGTCCTCTACCTCTTTTAATACTTTCCAAATTTAGGTTTTTTAACCTTCTTACAGGTTCTTCTTTTGATCTTCTTTCTATATGTCCAAACCATCTTAAACGATGTTATCTCATTTTATCCTCTATTGGTGCCACTCCTAATTTGTTTCTAATAACCTCATTATGTATACGGTCTTTTCTTTTATGACCACTCATCCATCTCAACATCTTCATTTCTGTCACAGACATCTTTTGTACATGTTGATGATTAACTGCCCAACACTCAGAACCATAAAACATGGCAGGCCTAACTGCTGCTCTATAATATTTACTTTTTAATTTTAATGGTATCTTCTTATCACAAAGAATACCTGATGCTCCTCTCCATTTTAACCAACCAGCATTAATTCTATGTGTAACATCTCCATCAATTCTTCCATCACTTTGAAAAATTGACCCTAAGTATTTAAAACTTTCCTTTTGGGGAATGCAATGTGTGCCAATTTTAATTTCTATATTCTCTGAAATAGCCAAATGATCAAACTTACATTCCATATATTCTGTCTTTGTTCTACTAAGTCAGAGGCCTTTGTTTTCTAATGTTTCTCTCCATAGTTCCAATTTTCTATTAACTTTTTCCTTAGACTCCTCCACTAATACAATGTCATCTGCAAATAACATACACCAAGGTACTTCATCTTGAATATGTTTTGTTAACTCATCCATCACCATTATAAATAAGTATGGACTTAAAGTTGATCCTTGATGTAACCCAATATTAACTTCAAAGAAGTCTGTCGTTCCTTCATGAGTCCTCACACATGTTTTTGCACCATCATACATGTCTCTTATAAGGTTAATATATGTCAATGGGATACCTCTTTTTTCCAAAGTTCTCCAAAGAACCTCCCTCAGTATCCTATCATAAGTTTTTTCTAGATCAATAAATATCATGTGAAGGTCTTTCTTTTTTGCTCTAAAATGTTCCATAAGACGTCTCAAAAGGTGAATCGCTTCAATAGTAGATCTACCTGGCATAAATCCAAATTGGTTCTCCGTTGTACTTGATACTTGTCTTAACCTACGTTCAATAATTCTTTCCCATAATTTCATAGTATGACTCATTAACTTGATACCTCGATAATTCGCACAATTTTGAATGTCTCCCTTGTTCTTATATACGGGCATAAGTGTACTTGCTCTCCATTCCTCGGGCATCTTTTGGTTTTTCCATATTTCATTAAATAGTCTTGTGAGCCAAGTGATTTCTATTTCTCCTAGTATTTTCCAAACTTCTATAGGAATATTATCTGGTCCTACCGATTTACCACTCTTCATATGTTTAAGAGCCTCTTTGACTTCATTCTTTTGAATACGTCGGTAGAAATTGTGGTTTATATACTTTTCTGATTTGGCTAAATCTCCTAAACTAATACTAACATCTTTATTTTCATTAAAAAGATTATAAAAATAGTTTTTCCATCTATTTCTTATATCATCGTTTGCCACTAAAAGTTTTTCATCCTCGTCTTTTATGCATCTAACATAATTAAGATCTTTAGTTTTCTTATCTCTAGCCCTAGCTATCCTAAAAATATCTCTTTCACCCTCTTTTGAGTTGAGTTTTTTATGTAAGTCCTCCCAAATCTTAGCTTTTGCTTCACTAACGGCCTTTTTCGCTTCCTTCTTTGCTTTCTTATAAGCTTCTAAAGTTTCACTAGTTTTCTTGTCATAATGTAATTTGTAACATGCCCCTCCATGCCTGATTTTATTTTGCACTACTTCACTCCACCACCAAGCTTCTTTTTGTGCTGGTACACCTCCCTTAGATACCCCTAACACATCTTTCGCCATTTTCCTAATATGTATAGCCATATTGTTCCATATATCACAGGGTGTGCCAACATAATTCCAAACATCTCATTGAAGGACTTTCTGTTTAAATATATCTTCTTTCTCGCTTTTGAGGTTCCACCATTTAGTCCGAATAGCTCGATACACTCTTTTCTTCTTTGTCTATTTTTTTATTTGTAAATCCATAACTAAAAGTCGATGTTGGGTGGTTAAGCTTTCTCTTGGAATTACCTTACAATCTTTACAACACGCTCTATCTTTTTTTCTACAAATAAAGTAATCAATTTGTGTTTGTGATAAGTCACTCTTATAAGTAATTAAATGTTCATCTCATTTTTTGAAGATTGTATTGACTATAAAGAGATCAAATGCCATAGCAAAATTTAAAATCTCCCTACCTTCCTCGTTTATATCCCCAAAACCAAAGTTTCCATGAATCCCTTGATATCCTAATGCCTCTTTACCGACATGTCCATTTAAATCTCCTCCTAAACAAATCATCTCCCTTTTGGAATCTTTTGAAACACCTTATCTAACTCTTCCCAAAAAACTGTCTTTATACTATCTTCTAGTCTTACTTGGGGTGCATAAGCACAAACTATATTCAAAATCTCTGCTCCTAACACTAATTTCAACGTCATGATTCGGTCACCATATCGTTGTATGTCTACTACACTCTCCTTTAAATCTTTATTTATGATAATACCAACTCCGTTTCGGGCCTTTTCTTTACCTGAGTACCATAATTTAAAACCTGTATCCTCTATCTCCTTTGCTTTTTCTCCAACCCATTTTGTCTCTTGTAAACATAGAATATGAATCTTTCTCCGAATCATAATATCTACCACCTCCATTAGCTTACCCGATAATGTTCCGATATTCCAAGAACCAATACGAATCTTATTTTCTAGGACTAGCTTCCTTACCTCCCGCATCCGTCCATAATCAAAATGCGGAGACCCTCTCTCAAAATTTTTCACTACATTCGGCCGGTAATGTAGCGGGACTAACTTCTTTACCCACACCCGTCCATGATGTGGGAACCCTCTCTGCAATTGATTCACTACATTCGGGCGAAAATGTAGTGGCCCTTGCTTACTTCTTCCTGCATTCGGGCTCTGCAGCACGTCGCTAGGCGGGGACGCCCCAAAGCAATGCTCATAATTTTTGTAATCCATGTTGTAGAAATCCGACGAAGTTTTACGCTGGCTGTCGGAAGCCTAACACAACCCTCCTCCTTTATCCGGGCTTGGGACCGACAATGCAAGGGTGATCCCTTACATGGGCGGAGTTGAAGGAAGAAAATAGAACACTGTAGAAAAAATAAACAATGATAATGGTCATATTTAAGGCAAAATCAGAGAAACAAAATCTAATCCCCATAAGACAATATTTAAATAAAACTAAAATTCTCTATATACACATAAAAAACGTTATTTAATTCGGTGACAGTGAAAGCTATCAGGACCCGATCCACCCTCCATCAACCACAACCCATATCAAGACCGTCCAATCAGAAATGTATGATGGATATGGATCAAACCATAGTATCGATATCGAACGAACCAAACCACTCTCTCTGTCTCTGTCTCTCTCTCCGAACGCACCCACCAAAATCCGGGCACTCAATGGGCTCAAGCGGGGCTCGGCCAGAATCACGAGATTTTGGAGGTCTTCTTCCTGGGCTTGAGCCCGCAGGAAACCGAACACTCGCACCTCGCCGGACCCTCGTCCTCCTCTTCTCGTATGGGCGGCGCCGGCATCTTCCCGGTTCCATCACGCCGGAATGGCTTCGGCGACTCCATGATGCTGCTGCCGACGGGGTCGAACTCCGACGGGAACTCACTCCGCCATCGCTCAAGCTTGATCCTCAATTCTTCCTTCCCGCCGCTGCTCGCAACGCTCCAATCTTCCAACACCGAACTTCCCACCTCCGCCTGAAGGAAATCTTCCCCGACGCCGGCAACCGACGTCCCATCCGCCGAAGACGCCTTATCGTCGAACGTCATCTCCGATACCGTATCGGCCACCGACTCGGCTATCGGCATCTTGATCACCGATCCCATTTCCGAGACGCTCTTCGTCCTCCGGAGCGGTTTGAAACTCGCCGCCACGAGATCCTGATACGTCGGCGCGCCCGGGTTGAGCTGCGTGTAAAGCGGGACACTTCGGAGCGACGTGTCGAGGACGGTGACGCCGACATTGAGGATGCCCTGCGGGCGGCCCGACGGCCGCCGGACTTGCAGCGGAGAGAAGCGCATTCCACCGAGTAGGCCGCCGGGGGTCTTCGTCTCGAGGTGGTTCGCGATGAGGACGCGGACGCTGCCGATGAGGGTGTCGCGGAGCCAGCCGATGCAATGGATCTCTACCGTGACGGCAGAGGTCTCGTTTCGGAGGAACCAGTCATCGACTCGGAACACGAACTTGTCGTTCCACTGCGGGTGGGTGTGGCCGCCAGAGGCGACTCGGGTGCAGAGCTTGCGCTCGGGCTGGATCCAGGCGACCGCGTATGTGGACATGTTCCGGCTCACCGGGTGCAGGTCCTGGGCCGAGAGGACGCTGATTTCCAGCAGATGGAATGGCTCCGCACCCAACCCGAGTCCATCGGGAGTCTTCATTCCTGACAAAATCTCCCACAAAGTTACTTAGATGATGAATAAACTACACAGTCCCACAAAATCATAGTTACCAAGACACGAAATTGTGAAATGAAGGACGAGAATTTATGAGAAGGAAGTGAATAAACTTGAAACAATTTGGTTACAACCGGGAGAACGAAGCCAAACCCTCGGAATCAAACTCATGCCCTGTGTCTTGTGGAGTCCAGAGCCCGGGATATCGCCACAAAATTGAAACGTAAGAAGGTGACCCACCTAAGTTGTGTTTGCATTGTGGTTCCAAGCTCCTGGTACTAGAATTGCAGGCTCAAACTTACATCGGCGTGTCTTGATAGTTATCAAGCATAGGAGACAGGTTGGCAACTTGAGAGAGGAGGTATTTGGGTTTTCGTGTGAAGCCTATAATATGTGGTTTACCTCCTTGATGCTGTTGTTTTTTTACTGAATTATGAATTATAAAATCATCGTTTTAGCCCAACGATGTGTTGGGGTTTAAGGAATAACGAAACTTGAAACTGTGAGTACCAAAAATCAAAGTCCAATTCACCTAAAATCATGAATCAAACACATGGTTGGCAATGTTGACCAAATCCCTGGGGATGTGACTCAAGCCAATCATGCAGGGTGGGGATTACCCAGTTTGACTGGTTTGGGTTTAGAAAGAACTCAAACATCTTCAAACAGGCATTGGACCGGTATGGGAGAAGAAGTACCAAAATATACAAATATAAACATATAAAACTGAATAAATTATTTTTATTAGACCTGCGAAGGATGTGATTTTAACTCGGAAATACTTTCTGCTTCAAGAATTTCATTCGGGATTGAACAGGGGTACAAAGCACCCTATTCCCGTTCTTTTGCTCAAAAAGAGGGGACCCAACCCCGCGTCTGTCCCTGACAGGTAAAAGGGTGGGTATGGGACAGAAAATTGAGGTTCAGCCGTGGGGAGTGTACCAGTACACCCATTGAGTTCCACGATACGTGGGCCAAACGGATGCAAAAGAACGAAGAATCACAAGGAAATGCTGAAAGGAAGAGATGACCAAGCTCCAAGATAGTTACCGGGATATGTTATGAACACGAGAAGGATGGGGGAACTGGGTGGCCGGGAAACTCGAAACAAGCTCCCCGACCTGACCAGACTGCAACTCGAAACAAGCTCCCTGACCCGACCAGACTGCTGCTGGTTCAAGGCACTGGGAGATCACAAGTAGAGAGGGAAGGTTCTAAGAAATGGGTGATGATGAGATGGCCAGCTTGTAACAGGAAGAAAGGAAAGCTTGAAAAAGGGTTTGCTGGTTAAGAAGACAGAGGTGACTTCCATATTTGTCACAGTATGAACTGGATGCTTGGCTCCTGCCAGCCAACTTATAACTGTTTGTAGTAACTCTTTGGTTCCATCTTTACTTTACCCTTGACTTGAGCAGCTGTGCTGCTTACCAAAAAACACACACACTTTTTTTAGGTTTAACAAAGTCATCTCCCCTTCTCTTGAATCACAAAATACTGACCCTTAATGTCACAAAGTTACAATTTTCTATTAAAACGGAAGGCTTAAGCCTAACACGTACATGCATGCAACCCCCGTGAATCAAACCCACCACTTGAGTTCTATGAGGCAGAGAGCCAGCCTTAACAGATGAACTAACTCTATGAGTGCTACAAGTGACTTCTATACATGGTATTTTATGATGGGCTACTTCTTATAATGGTATATATTCAACATATTATCGTATTACTTTAAATATTTAACCTGTATGCAATATGTTAGCTAATCTCTCTCTCTCTATATATAATAGATACATCTACTTTTACTTTTATTTTTTAAATCTTAATCGTTCAATCAAAAAGATAAATAGTCTAAATTATCAAAAAAAAGTCTAACATAAATGAGAGAACAATATATGTATATTTAAATATAAAAAGAATAATATGTATTTTTGGTTGGTGATTTGTTGGAAGAAATCATTGCATCTTTTTTTGATTCCGTATAAAAGGTATCCATTTAATCATAGTGCAATTTTTTCCCTTTCCGTTTCTTTTATATGAAAATCGGAGTCCGGGAAAACATTCTACCGACACGTACCGATGAGAATTTAATTTTACGAGAAATTGAACAAAATGCTACCGAATCCCCTTACTCATTGTGATAGTCGTTGGTACGGTACGAGTTTGATATGAAGCGAGGCATATGCTAAAGAACTCTTATCCTCATTCTCAAAGAGGAAGGTGGATAAGGCTACATGCAATGAAAATAAGTTTCTAAAAGTTCGATTGAATGTATCTCAATTGTCATTGATATCATATGTTCAAGTAAGGACAATGACAAAAATGCGACAAACAAGGTATCACATGTTCAAGTAAAGAAAACAGTAAAAATGCAACACACAAAGCATAAAAACGAGTCTCCATAAATTCGATTGAACGTATATCGATTGTTGTCGATATCATATGTTCAAGTATAGAAATGGTAAAAATATGACAAACAACGCATCACATGTTCAAGAAAAGGGTAAAAACGTGGCACATAAAGCATAACACTAGCACATTAAACATAATACCAAGACATCGAGAAGCTAAGTTACATTTATTCTTAGTGATTAATTGAATTCCTTATTTGAACATTATAATTACAATTTATAGACCTAGAAGACAACAATTAAACTCTTCTCTGGATTTTCAATAACTTTTCACCCGTCTCACCAAGGCTGCCTATACACTGTAATGTCAAGTATAACGCAACTATCACCTTACATTCGTCGTGCCTTGAAACTCATCATTATCGTGAGCCTAACCTAACGAGAACTTATCACCTATTCCTTTCGATTTTTCGGCATCAACAAATACCATTAGTGACAATAATTCCAAATTAGTAGCTTCGCCTGAAGCAAGGTGTTCCAAAACTGATCGATAACAGTTACCACTGTACAAGGGAATCTGTACAGAATTTGATTAATATCCATCCTTTTCTCAACACTGATGAATATCGATCTCAGCACAACAAAACATGACCGAAGACAAGGATCATATATAATGACAAATATCTGTACAACTCCTCATTGGATTATAATAGACAAGATTAGCTTAATGTAAGACAACCAGATCTTCCCGACATCAAGAACAAGTGCGTCGTTCATCCTGTACATGTCACCCCAAGAGAGCACGTCTCCTGAGGGATCTTTTTCTTGAATCATCTGATATATATTCCACGACTAAAGTGACATTAACCTAATGTATGATCTAAGTCAGATCCAGAGCCTGAGGACGAAGGATCAAAATGAAGAAGCCCCAAGGAGGTCAGTATAGTGGAAAGACTCTTTGGCTGCTAGACGGCAGTCAAGAGCTCAACGCCATCGGCACCTTCCCCCTGTGAGCAAATGCCCAGAGTAAGACCTAGCCATAGAGTCTAAAGCTGCATTGTTCAAACACCAGTTACATAATTGAAAAAGAGGAAACATACCTGTGGTTTCACTGCCAAAGCGAGTCATGGATTTCATAAGAATACTTTAGACTAAGCAATTTCATTCCCCCATGGACTTCCTATGTCCACCCCAATCACAGCTGGGTCTATCAGCAAGTCGGGCAAAACAATGTCCAGTCCCGGGATCCCTGAATCTCCATTATCTGACTCTGATTGAAATATCCAAGTTTCAAGTGTAGGGTCAAGGGTGGCATCTGTTGCAGAACCTCGACCACAAGGATCAGAAACCACATCCAGTGGCACTGCTGCATCTCTAATGGGAAGTACAGGGAGAACTTTCAAAGGTGCAAGCAATGCCCGTCCATCTCCTGATCCCGGAGGACCTATCACATCAGGGGGTGCAGCCTGGTTGTTAGAGGCATATACATCAGATGGAAATTGAGAAGCACAACCAGAACCAAAAGCTGATGTTGTGGAAGCTGGCAATGTACATTCATAAGTTGGATCAGGTACGAAGGATGGATTGCTTAAAAGCTCACTGCTACTTGTAAAGAGATTCTGCGACATATGGTTGCCATCACCATTGACGCAAAGGTTCCGTGAGGTATCCAAGCCTGAGTCATTGCCTAGAAAAAATTCTTCCACTCTACTGGGCTGAAAGTCATCTGATGGCATCAGTGACGGGTGCCGGCGCTTTCGTGATATGGATGTCACTGCCCCTCGATAATTATGTGGATGGTTCACAATTTGAATGGTTGTTGTAGCACCAGCAGCACTTGCAGGTACAACGGATGAAAACTGGGAAGGATAATAATCTGGTATTCTCTGAGGTCTTGGAACTCTCTGAGGTAGCCAATCTTTGTGACAGCGAACCTGAGGAAAAGCATTTCTACTGTGGCTTAAAGGTGATCGTGTATCACGTTTCCGCCTTATGATGCTTGGCAATGACCCCACAAAACCATCAGGAGGGTGAATGATTGGTCTATTTGACATGCAGCCAGGCTGCTGTAAAGGGATTGGACTAACCGTCCTGCATTGCGTTAGAGAAACCACCATAGGTTTATGCATAGTTGAAGCTACGGATATAGAAGTTTTTGTGGGCGTAAGTGGAACTGCAGGTTGAAAATGTCCTAGTTTGAACTTTTTCCTTCGGATATTCCATTTCTCCTCATGATCAGACGAGTGACAGTGGTCACCAGGAGAACCACCAGTTCCCCAATAAGCACATGGAGCATGTATGTCGCAGACATAACAATGGCACTGTTGTGGAAGGTCCTAACTTGTAAGTGTGAGGGAATTACAAGTAAAGCCAAACTAAATGCAGAAGAAAAGGAAAATAACAAAAGAAAACATTCCTATCAGCAGATCCTACCAAGTCACAGAATTTCTCATGTGGTGTGCTTGTGAAAGGGAACTTGACACATAGATGACGTGAATGAGGGAAGTCCCTGCATGCAACCTGTAGACCATTAAGAATAGTTGAGCTCAGCACCAAAAGAAATGAAGATCACTATTACCTCCAAGGAAAATGTAAATTCTAGAATAGTAGAATGTACGACTGCTCTTCATGAATGTGAATGAATCCATCACGATAGGAATGGTACCCCAAAATACTTGGAAACTTTTTTCCTTTGAGGAACCGCTAAAAGAACATGTTGAAAAGCAGACATTTCATTGAATATGGTCAATCAAGCATCAGTAAATGCACAAGTGGTACATACAAACTTCTTGTGATTCTTGTTACTTGGATATCAGATACAACTAGCAGCAGGAAGGGAATGAAGAATGAACCTTACGTAATTAATAGGTATAACAAATGACAGTGCGATGCAGTGGTAGGTTGAAAAAGACGTGGTTGCATAAATTTGTAGTCTCCCAGTGAAGAGAACGATCTGATCAGTCATTAATGTGCACAACTATCAAGCATAACATATATCCCTTTTCAACACTCCATTTTATAAAATTGCATTGAACAAGTAGGTTACAGGCCCCAACTGACCACGAGTTACACTTGATCTCGCCTGGATCTATCCTACATGGATAAAGCAAAAAGAGAGACTTGGAGATCTATGGACTCCAACAGCTCTAAGTAACATCAGAAATCATATGTGTCTGACCTAGAACTTGAATCCGAGTCCAGTTAACATGTCCACGGTTGCTCCCAAAGCATGTTCCCAAGCCATGCATGACTAGAGTCATAGACTACCTAAATAAACAAATTTACGACAAGAGAGAAAGATTGCTTTCTACCAATGGTCAATCTGCTATTTTGTTTCAGCTTTCACAATTCGATACCAATGTTGTCCTTTTACTGGATTTAAGCAACACTGCAGGAACTCAGATTTCTAAGTTGCCCTTGCAATCACAATGGCCATCATGATCCAAATTTACCATACGATGGAGAATTGCAACCCTGTAGATATTGAAGAAATTCGTAAGCTATACACAAAAGCATGCTCGTGATATTCTCGATTGAAAATGCTACCACTAAACCAATCTTGACAATCTGAACCATTTCTCAAGTTTCTTGCCCGAAAGGGTAACAACTGTGACAGAAAAATGGTTGCTCAAGAATACTAACGTCCCTTGATTCAATAGAGATTGCCTAACAAGCCATGCAAGCGATTGATGGCAAAGGAATTGCAATGGCAACATGCAAATCACAGACCTTTATCGGCATTCTACTACAAAATCGCAAACTTCACTAACATGTTCTGGGTGGTACATTGTCATGATTTAATAGACGCAATTATGAGCAGCCAACAATCCTGCTCAGAGAGATCATGCTTGGTTACCTCAGGTGGAACTATTCTTGGCCTTCTAGAGCCACAATATCTACTATGACAACGTATTGATCCCTATCATCGAACTTAACTCACATAGTAAAAGATTCATAGAGATTCAGCAGACAGGGACAGCAAGGCAGCTGTACACCACCAAAAACTCTCACATCGATCCATCACAGAGAAACATAACCAAGAAGTCCTAAAGCAGTCCAATATCAAAACAACGCATGAATCCTATGTTGACAGAGGAATATCACCAACTATAAACAAAAACTCACAACGTGCAGAAGATAAAAGACAGGAAAGAGTTATTAAAAGAAAATGCAATGTAAAGAACGGCAAGCGTGCATATGTTCTGGATGGTCTTGATCTCCATTTCCCAATAAATCCAATTCTAGAATCAATCGAGAAATCAGAATCCAGAAAAACCCTCACCGGTCCCTTCACGCCAATGACGACCAAATCATCTGAATCATCGCAACCTTTCTCCAAAACGGGATCGGGCTTGTCGGGGTCACCGTCCAACACCACGCAATCTTCATCCGGACTGCCCGCGAGCTTGGACGGGCAGCTCCGCTTTGGATTGAACAAATAGCACAACGGTTCGTTCTCGGAGAAACCCCGCTTCCGCCCGTCGGGAATGCCCGAAGGCAACTCGTCGAGGACGATGACGTCGCTCGATCCAGGACCATCATCGAGGAAATCGTCGACCCAATCTAGAAAGGGGTCCGGCCGGCCGTTTCCGTCGTCGCTCTCTTCGTCCGAACTGATATCGACGATCACTGACGACGAACCCATGCTTCAGAGCCAAAATTCAGAGCAGAGCGTACGACGATCTTATGAACAAATCTTATAAACGGAATCTGAGAGCCGAAAATTGAAGTGGGTACCGAAGAATCAATTACAATACGAAATCCTGATGATACCCAACGCGTAATTCAATCAGAAGAGGGATTTCCATATAAAATTTTTCGGAAACCCCGGAAGAAAAGGAGGATAATTTAAGCAGAAGAGGGATTTCCCAGAAAAAAGATTACGGATAACCCGCAAAGGAGGACAAATACTCTACTCGTCAGTCGTTTGATGAAACTTTCATCAGTTCCGAAACTCAGAGTGACCAGACATCAGCGCGAACGGTTTCTGGATTTCAACCTGTCTGAAGATTTCCCAAGAAGAGAGCGTTTGAGCAAGCTCAAAGGGAAGGCGAAAGAGAAAGAAAGAAAGCGCGGAGTTTCTTAAAACCCTACGAACAATCACCGAAAGATGCAAGCTGCAATGCAAGAGTCTTCTTTTCCTTTTCTTTTCCCTTTGGTTGCAAGAGGAAACCGAAGCCTAACACACAAGCAACACCGGGAATCGAACTCTCATCAGCAGTAAAAGCGGCCAGAACGCACTACCGTTTAGCTAACGCAGTCGGTGCTCCTTTTCTTTTTTAATTCTACATGACAAGAGTATGTTCAACAGAATCCGAAGCGACTCGTCTTTTTAAAAAGAAAAATAGTGTTTTAAGATTTTTTCTGTTAAATTTTCTTTTACCTAAAAGTAATTTATTTGTGTCTAAGGCAAGTGAAAGGATCTTTTTGACTTCAGTTTTCTTGAGAAAATAAAAAATTTAAGTAAATAAAGGGTCATTTGTTTAGGATACTTAATTAACAAAACGTCTCTAATATATATATAATTAGAAAGACTGATATATAATAGCACTCTTAAGTGTTAGAAAATTCAAACAAATCTCAATCATCTATCTTTAGTGTGATGGATGATTGAGATTTGAATATATAAAATAAAAGTATATATATACTTTTGTAGGTATATTTTATTCACATAAATATTTTTTTTAAATTTCAAATATCAATTACCCATCATTAAAGATAGAGATGATTGAAATTTGTTTGAATTTATTAATATCTAATATATAATATTTTTATTGGATCATGTACTTATGCATGTTCAGTTATGTTCGTTGTTTGAATGACATGAGTTTTATTTTAATTTTTTTTAAAATTATAAAAAATAATGAAAAATATTTTTATTATACTTTTGTTCGCAAAGAAAATGTTGAGCATGAGTAAGCATATGTATAAGTGGATAGGATTCAATCTCTCTCTTTCTCTCTCTATAACTAAGAAATGTTGAGCATGAGTAAGCAAGATGTGGAGATGGATAGGATTCAATCTCTCTATATATATATCCGGTCCAGCTCGGCTGACGAAGGAGGATTTAATGGGAGACAATGAACAATACAATAGTTCACCGGGCTAACGGGTTTGGAATTGTGAAGGTCATGAGTTTGATGCAAGAAAAAGAAAAGATAACTTGTGCACATGAAAGACCGTCAATTGTTTGGCTTGCTGTCACTAATATAAAGAACTTTCGATATCTTATTCAGATCTTGTTCATTTAGTTTTTATTGTTAGAAAATAAAATTATATGTAATATAAAATTTAAAAATTTCAATATCTTAATTTCTTAACATAAATATTTAAATTACTGTCAATTGTCTTTAATGGTGAAGTTCCAACACAAACTCTTGGTAAAAGAAGTTGTGTCCACCTCCGAAGATGGTTGACTTGCATTCGCAAATTAATTTTTTTCACATAACTTGGAAAAAAAAATCACTACATTTTTGCTCGAATGTAGTGAATCAATTGTAGAGAGGGTTCCCACATCATGGACGGGTGTAAGTAAAGAAATTAGTCCCACTACATTATCACTCGAATGTAGTGAATAATTTTCAAAGAGGGTCTTCGCATTTTGAATATGAACGGATGCGAGGATAAGGAAGCTAATCCTAGATAATAAGATTCGTATTGGTTCTTAGAATATCGGAACATTATCTGGTAAGCTAATGGAGGTGGTAGATACTATGATTCGGAGAAAGATTCATATTCTATGTTTACAAGATACAAAATGGGTTGGAGAAAAGGCAAAGGAGATAGAGGATATAGGTTTTAAATTATGGTACTCAGGTAAAGAAAAGGCTCGGAACGGGGTTGGTATTATCATAAATAAAGATTTAAAAGATAGTATAGTAGATATACAATGATATGGTGACCGAATCATGACGTTGAAATCAGTGTTAGGAGCAGAGGTTTTGAATATAGTTTGTGCTTATGCACCAAGTATGATTAGATGATAGTATAAAGAACTTTTGGGGAAGAGTTAGATAAAGTGATTCATAGGGAGATGATTTATTTAGGAGAAGACTTAAATGAACATGTCGGTAAAGAGGCATTAGGATATCAAGGGATCCATGAAAACTTTGGTTTTGGTGATATAAATGAGGAAGGTAGGGAAATTTTAAATTTTGCTATGGCATTTGATCTCTTTATAGTCAATACAATATTCAAAAAATGAGATGAACATTTAATTACTTATAAGAGTGGCATATCACAAACACAAATTGATTACTTTACAACAACAACAACAACTAAGCCTTTTCCTATACTAGACGGGGTCGGCTACATGGATTCTTTGTTTCCATATATCCCTATCGTGTGCCATGTTAGCAGTTAACTCCCAATAAGCTAGATCATTCTTTATTGTTTCTTTCCAACACTTTTGTGGTCGTCCTCTACCTCTTTTAATACTTTCCAAATTTAGTTTTTCTAACCTTCTTACGGGTTCTTCTTTTGATCTTCTTTCTATATGTCCAAACCATCTTAAACGATGTTCTCTCATTTTATCCTCTATTTGTGCCACTCCTAATTGTTTCTAATAACCTCATTATGTATACGGTCTTTTCTTGTATGACCACTCATCCATCTCAACATCTTCATTTCTGTCACAAACATCTTTTGTACATGTTGATGATTAACTGCCCAACACTCAGAACCATAAAACATGGCAGGCCTAATTGCTGCTCTATAATATTTACCTTTTAATTTTAATGGTATCTTCTTATCACAAAGAATACCTGATGCTCCTCTCCATTTTAACCAACCAGCATTAATTCTATGTGTAACATCTCCATCAATTCTTCCATCACTTTGAAAAATTGACCCTAGGTATTTAAAACTTTCCTTTTGGGGAATGAAATGTGTGCCAATTTTAATTTCTATGTCCTCTGAAGTAGCCAAATGATCAAACTTACATTCCATATATTATGTCTTTGTTCTACTAAGTCGGAGGCCTTTGCTTTTTAATGTTTTTCTCCATAGTTCCAATTTTCTATTAACTTTTTCCTTAAACTCCTCCACTAATACAATGTCATCTGCAAATAACATACACCAAGGTACTTCATCTTGAATATGTTTTGTTAACTCATCCATCACCATTATAAATAAGTATGGACTTAAAGTTGATCCTTGATGTAACCCAATATTAACTTCAAAGAAGTCTGTCGTTCCTTCATTAGTCCTCACACATGTTTTTGCACCATCATACATGTCTCTTATAAGGTTAATATATGTCAATGGGATACCTTTTTTTTCCAAAGTTCTCCAAAGAACCTCCCTCGGTACCCTATCATAAGCTTTTTCTAGATCAATAAATATCATGTGAAGGTCTTTTTTTTTTGCTCTAAAATGTTCCATAAGATGTCTCAAAAGGTGAATCGCTTCAATAGTAGATCTGCCTGGCATAAATCCAAATTGGTTCTCTGTTATACTTGATACTTGTCTTAACATACGTTCGATAATTCTTTCCCATAATTTCATAGTATGACTCATTAACTTGATACCTCGATAATTCGCACAATTTTGAATGTCTTCCTTATTCTTATATACGGGTATAAGTGTACTTGCTCTCCATTCCTCGGGCATCTTTTGGTTTTTCCATATTTCATTAAATAGTCTTGTGAGCCAAGTGATTCCTATTTCTCCTAGTATTTTCCAAACTTCTATAGGAATATTATCTGGTCCAACCGATTTACCACTCTTCATATGTTTAAGAGCCTCTTTGACTTCATTCTTTTGAATACGTCGGTAGAAATTATGGTTTATATACTTTTCTGACTTGGCTAAATCTCCTAAACTAATACTGACATCTTTATTTTCATTAAAAAGATTATAAAAATAGTTTTTCCATCTATTTCTTATATCATCATTTGCCACTAGAATTTTTTCATCCTCGTCTTTTATGCATCTAACATAATTAAGATCTTTAGTTTTCTTATCTCTAGCCCTAGTTATCCTAAAAATATCTCTTTCACCATCTTTTGAGTTGAGTTTTTTATATAAGTCCTCCCAAATCTTAGCTTTTGCTTCACTAACGGCCTTTTTTGCTTCCTTCTTTACTTTCTTATAAGCTTCTAAAGTTTCACTAGTTTTCTTAGCATAATGTAATTTGTAACATGCCCTCTTTGCCTTGATTTTATTTTGTACCACTTCACTCCACCACCAAGCTTCTTTTTGTGTCGGTACACCTCCCTTAGATACACCTAACACATCTTTCGCCACTTTCCTAATATGTATAGCCATATTGTTCCACATATCAGAGGGTGTGCCAACATAATTCCAAACATCTCCTTGAAGGACTTTCTGTTTAAATATATATTCTTTTTTGCTTTTGAGGTTCCACCATTTAGTCCGAAAAGCTCGATGCACTCTTTTCTTCTTTGTCCATTTTTTTATTTGTAAATCCATAACTAAAAGTCGATGTTGGGTGGTTAAGCTTTCTCCTGGAATTACCTTACAATCTTTACAACACGCTCTATCTTTTTTTTTCTACAAATAAAGTAATCAATTTGTGTTTGTGATAAGCCACTCTTATAAGTAATTAAATGTTCATCTCATTTTTTGAAGATTGTATTGACTATAAAGAGATGAAATGACATAGCAAAATTTAAAATCTCCCTACCTTCCTCGTTTATATCCCCATAACCAAAGTTTCCATGAATCCCTTGATATCCTAATGCCTCTTTACTGACATGTCCATTTAAATCTCCTCCAAAACAAATCATCTCCCTTTGTGGAATCTTTTGAAATACCTTATCTAACTCTTCCCAAAAAACTGTCTTTATACTATCTTCTAGTCCTACTTGGGGTGCGTAAGCACATACTATATTCGAAACCTCTGCTCCAAACACTAATTTTAATGTCATGATTCGGTCACCATGTCATTGTATGTCTATTACACTCTCCTTTAAATCTTTATTTATGATAATACCAACTCCGTTTCGGGCCTTTTATTTACCTGAGTACCATAATTTAAAACCTATATCATCTATCTCCTTTGCTTTTTCTCCAACCCATTTTGTCTCTTGTAAACATAGAATATGAATCTTTCTCCGAATCATAGTATCTACCACCTCCATTAGCTTACCTGATAATGTTCCGATATTCCAAGAACCAATATGAATTTTATTATCTAGGACTAGCTTCCTTACCCCCCGCATTTGTCCATAATCAAAATACGGAGACCCTTTCTGAAAATTTTTCACTACATTCGGGCAGCAATGTAGCGGGACTAACTTCTTTACCCACACCCGTCCATGATGTGGGAACCCTCTCTGCAATTGATTCACTACATTCGGGTGAAAATGTAGTGGCCCTTGCTTACTTCTTACTGCATTCGGGACAAATTGATTACTTTATTTGTAAAAAAAATATAAAGCGTGTTATAAGGATTGCAAGGTAATTGTAGGAGAAATCTTAACCACCCAACATCGACTTTTAGTTATGGATTTACAAATAAAAATATGGACAAAGAAGAAAAGAGTGTATCGAGCTATTCGAACTAAATGGTGGAACCTCAAAAGCGAGAAAGAAGATATATTTAAACAAAAAGTCCTTCAAGGAGATGTTTTGAATTATGTTGGTACACCCTTTGATATGTGAACAATATGAGTATACATATTAAGAAAGTGACGAAAGATGTGTTAGGTGTATCTAAGGGAGGTGTACCGGCACAAAAAGAAGCTTGGTGGTGGAGTGAAGTAGTGCAAAATAAAATCAAGGCAAAGATGGCAAGTTACAAATTACATTATGCTAAGAAAATCGGTGAAACTTTAGAGCCTTATAAGAAAGCAAAGAAGGATGCGAAAAAGACCGTGAGTGAAGCAAAAGCTAAAGTTTAGGATGATTTATATAAAAAAACTCAACTCAAAAGAGGGCGAAAGAAACATTTTTAGGATAGCTAGGGTTAGAGATAAGAAAACTAAGGATCTTAATTTTGTTAGATGCATCAAAGACGAGGATGAAAAAATTCTAGTGGCAAATGATAATATAAAAAATATATGAAAAAATTATTTTTATAAGCTTTTTAATGAAAATAAAGATGTTAGTATTAGCTTAGGAGAGTTAGCCGAATCACAAAAGTATATAAACCATAATTTCTACCGACGTATTGAAAGAATGAAGTCAAAGAGGCTCTTAAACATACGAAGGGTCGTAAATCGGTAGATCCAAACAATATTCCTATAGAAGTTTGGAAAATCCTAAAAGAAACAAGAATCACTTAGCTCACAAGACTATTTAATGAAATATGGAAAAATCAAAAGATGCTCGAGGAGTGGAGAGCAAGTACACTTAAACCCATATATAAGAATAAGGAAGACATTCAAAATTGTGCGAATTATCGAGGTATCAAGTTAATGAGTCATACTATGAAATTATGAGAAAGAATTATCGAACGTAGGTTAAGACAAGTATCAAGTATAACAGAGAACCAATTTAGATTCATGCTAGGCAGATCTACTGTTGAAGTGATTATTTTTGAGACGTCTTATGGAACATTTTAGAGAGGAAAAAATAGCCATCCCATTGACATACAATAACCTCATAAGAGACATGTATGATGGTGCAAAAACATGTGTGAGGACTCATAAAGGAATGACAAACTTATTTGAAGTTAATATTGGGTTACATCAAGGATCAACTTTAAGTCATACTTATTTATAATGGTGATTGATGAGTTAACAAAACATATTCAAGATGAAGTACCTTGGTGTGTGTTATTTGCATATGACATTGTATTAGTGGAGGAGTCTAAGGAAAAAGTTAAAAGAAATTTGGAACTGTGGAGAAAAACATTAAAAAGCAAAGGCCTCCGACTTAGTAGAACAAAGACAGAATATATTGAATGTAAGTTTGATCATTTGGTTACCTCAGAGGACATAGAAATTAAAATTGGCACATATTGCATCCCTCCAAAAAGAAAGTTTTAAATACTTAGGGTCAATTTTTCATAGTGATGAAAGAATTGATGGAGATGTTACGAATAAAATTAATGTTGTTTGGTTAAAATGGGGAGGAGCATCAGGTATTCTTTGTGATAAGAAGATACCTTTAAAGTTAAAAGGTAAATATTATAGAGCAACAATTAGACCTGCCATGTTTTATTGTTCTAAGTGTTGGGCAGTTAATTATCAACATGTATAAAAGATGTTTGTGACATAAATGAAGATGTTAAGATGGATGAGTGGTCACTCAAGAAAAGACACTATACATAGTGAGGTTATTAGAAACAAATTAGGAGTGGCTCCAATAGAGGATAAAATGAGAGAATATCATTTAAAATGGTTTGAACATATAGAAAGAAAATCAAAAGAAGAACCTTTAAGAAGGTATGAAAAACTAATTTTGGAAAGTATTAAAAGAGCTAGAGGATAACCACAAAAGTATTGGAAAGAAACAATAAAGAATGATCTAGCTTATTATGAGTTAATTGCTAACATGGCACACGATAGGGAGCTGTGGAAACAAAGAATTCATGTAGCCGACTCCGTCTAGTATGGAAAAATGCTTAGTTGTTGTTTTGTAACTTGGAAAAAAATGTTAACTGCTAATATAATGCATGATAGGATTATGTGGAAACAAAGAATCCAAAGACTTAGTTGTTGTAGTTGTTGTGTAACTCGGAAAAAAAGGGTGTCTAAAAGAAACATGCAAGAGTGTTTCTTGTTGGACTCATGTCTCATAAGAGAGGTAGTATGAGTTCGATCTCCCAGGCATGCATGCCGGACTTCGGCTTGCCTATCATTTAAAAAGAAGTGCACACAAGATCCAAATCAAGTAGTACGAGTTCCTTGTCATACTACTTAACGGTAAGACTTTCTAGCACCGTTGTTGTTGTTGGTAGTGGCAGTTCAACTGCCTGAGGATGCATGTTTGGGTGTCATATGATAGGCTTCGGCTTACTCTCGAAAAGAAGAAGAAGAAGAAAAAACCAAGAGCTAGAACCAAATGAAATCCAAGTAAATTGTCTATATGGTTTGAGCTTGAAATTGTGAAGAACTGTTAACAATATAAAAATAAAAACAAAAATAAAGAATCTTTAATGGATTAGGGATTGCAATCCGTTAGAAGGTGGAATTGGACGGCCGAATTTCGGTTTTGAATCCGGTTTGACAGGTTTTGGTTCTGATGAGTGTGTTGTGAGTTTGACTCAAACGAAAAACAGATCGCATCTGTTCTTCATAAAACCCGACCCAACTGCATCTCAATCCCTAAGTTGGGCTGGGAAACGAACCGAGCTGCTCGTAGTTAGGCTCGTTCGTGTTCGGTTTGCGAGCCATTCGAGCCGAGCACGAGCTGACTCTTTAGGGTTGGCGAGGTGGACACGAACAGCCTCCGTTCTTTCGGCTTGGCTCGTAAAACTCGTTAACCACAAGTACTATCGAGGCATGGCATACGTGTAAAAACTTACAAAATGGTAGTCTTTTTTCTAACTATATTCTGCTTGCTGAAAGTAAAGGCAAAGGGCCGTTTCTGATCTCTCTCACTCTCTCTCCGTTGGGGTGTTCGTTCTCGTTCTTCTCTCGCTCTTTCTGTGATTCGCCGGAGTTCTGATTGTCGCTCTCTCTGTGATTTCCCCGGAGTTTCGATCGTCGGAAATGATGGAGGAGCCTTCGTTTTCATCTGGCTCTTATCTCTTTTACCGTGCCTGTTCTCGACTAAAACCTCGCGGTAAACCCCCCTTTTTTACCTCACCTCTTTTGTTCTTTCTTCTCGTTGCCGTTTCGGCTGGCGACGAGATTCATCCCGCGGACTCTGAGACGCTTATTCGGTTCAAGTCCGGCCTCTTCGATCCGTCGGGTGCCCTCTCCACTTGGCGACTCGGTTCCCCCTGCGGTCTCTGGCCTGGTCTCCTTTGCGCCAACCTAACCGGTCGAGTCCTCGCCGTCGATCTCCCCTCCCGCTCCCTCTCCGGCATCCTCCATCCGTCCATCTGCGCAGTTGTTGAACTCCAATCCCTTTCGCTCCCTGGAAATCGCATCTCCGGCGATATTCCAGCCTGCCTCGGCGATCTCCGCTCACTCCAGACCCTGGATCTCCGTGGAAACCGATTATCAGGCGTGGTTCCCGTTTCACTGTCTGGTCTTCCAAGTCTCCAACGCGTCGTCCTCGCCGATAATTTGCTTTCCGGGACCCTCCCTTGCTTCGGTGCGGCTGCCGCGACGCTCTCTGTTCTTGACCTCTCTGCGAACTCGCTCTCCGGGGGGATTCCTTCCTGCGTCGCTGATCTCCGTGCCCTCACCGTCTTGAATCTGTCCTCAAACGCATTCCGCTCCGGATTACCGCCGTCCCTTAGCTTCTCCAGCAATCTGGCCGTCCTCGACCTGCATTCGAACGATCTCTCCGGTCCAATCCCGAAGAAATTGTCAGATTCCAGCGGCTTGTCGGGGTTAGTTTTTGTCGATCTTTCATTTAACCGATTCTCCGGGGAGATTCCGAATGGGATATTTGAGTTGCGGCTGCTTCAGGCCATCATTCTCTCTCACAATTCTCTCTTTGGCGAGATTCCGGCATCGATTGGGAACCTGACGAACTTGCAGGTTCTTGATCTATCCTTCAATGTGCTGGGCGGATCGATCCCTCTGAGCCTTGTCGGGTGCTTCCAATTGATCGAGTTGAAGTTGAAGGCGAACAACCTCTCAGGATCGCTCCATCCCGAGTTCGACGCTCTTTCGAGCCTCAGGGTCCTCGATGTGAGCGACAACCGTATCTCCGGTGAGATCCCCCTACCTCTAGCTGGGTGCAAGTCCCTCGAGATCGTTGATTTTGGCAGGAACGCCCTCACGGGCGGGTTTGCAGATGCATTTCTCAAGTGGACGGGCCTTCGGTTGCTGTCGCTCTCCGGAAACGCATTCCAAGGCGACCTTCCCAGCTGGATGTTCTCCTTCGATAATCTGTCAGTGCTCGATCTCTCGGGCAACAATTTCTCCGGTGGGATTCCAGCTAGCATCTTCAACGCCGACTCTGTCTTCGCCCAGGGAGGTGATACTTACGTCTTACCGGAGGATCTCCATCCAGTGGTAGTGGTTTCCATCGAGATTCCGGCTGGAAAGCAATTGACCTTTAACTATGAGCTCCGGTCTCCGATGTTAATCGATCTCTCTGGGAACTCGCTTTCTGGAGAGATTCCGGGTGGGCTGTTGAGTCTAAAGGGTGTGGAGTGCCTTAACCTCTCGTTCAACTCATTCTCCGGTGAAATTCCGGTAGGTTTGGCGAATTTGAGCTCGTTGCGCAGCCTGGACCTCTCTCACAACTGTTTCACGGGCCAGATTCCGCCCGACATTTCCGACATTCAGAACCTGACCCATCTGAACCTGTCCTACAATTCCCTCACCGGCTCCGTTCCCGAGAAGAAGCGGATCTTTAGCTTCCCAGGAGCATTCGTTGGAAACCCGGGGCTATGCGGGCCGGGGGACTGTCCGGCGGGTAATCTTCTGGTGCCCATGATGATCGGGGAAAGTTTCATGTCAATGACTGCATTTGCTGTTAGCGCGGTGGTCAGCTTCTACGTGTCGATCAGCGCCTTCTTCCTTTGGCAGCCCGCCAGGAATTACATCCTTCGGCCATGGAAGCCAGATTCGTGAAGGGGTTTCCGCATATTCTTTTGAAGGTCAGGCAGTTCTTCGTCTGTGAATCAAGAAAGGTAAGTTCGTCTTTTGGATACAAGAATCGTCTTCTGCTGTCTGTTACTGTTATTGCTCTATTGTTGTTGGCTGACAATCGTGAGCACCTTTCATTTTCCAAGGAATCAAGAGAATTTTCTTGGTCTTGAAATATGAGGACACAATATTATTGTGTAATACGAACTTCCCGTGCTTATTGTTACTCTAGGATACCATTTTCTGTGTTTCAATTTCGTGGAAGTTGCTTTTGATTCCACAGGGCCTGATTGAGGAAGGTGTACACTGAGGGTGCGTCTTGATAATTCTCAATGATTCACTTGACGATGATAATTCTTGATGCCTAGATAGTTGCCATCCTACTCTACATTTTTGGGAAATTGGAGTTCCTCAATTGGGTAGGTGGGAAAATGCTCTGAATAGGATTGAGGATTCAAGCTATCGTTCTAACTGAACTCAATCATAGTTTCAGTGGAATCTGAACGTGAGAATTTGAGTCAAAGGTCAAACCTGAATTGTCTTTCCCTCAAATTCATGTCCATCCGAATGAACCCTTATGCTAAGTAGAGAGACGACGATCCACACGTGTTTGTGATGAGATTTCTAACATATTCCTTCCTTTTGTGCAGATAACAGAAAAAGTGAACTTCCTTGATTGTTGGTTAATGAACATACCGGGGGGAAGATAGGGTTCTTAAGAACTGAATTTGAGGTACGCTGTGTTTCATTTCCTCGGTTCCTTAAGAGCACCTGATTACATCTGTACAGGAAATAAACTCTTTGTCATGTTTAGAGGAGCCACAGAAGATTTCAAGTGGTTCTACTGCTTTTGATGTATTTCTTGCTGATGAGTGCAATGACACTTTTGTGTAGGCATGTGGATATGAGTAGAAAGGAGTGCAATGACACTTTCTGTACAGGAAATTCTTTGGCATCAAGCTTTCTAAATGTCAATCAATATTGACACGTGCATGTATCTATAGCCAAACTTGTTAAGATCTAGAGGTGGATATGCGGCCACACACAAAGGAAAGACTGAAGCCCTAGCAAGACTATCAGAAAGAATGTGATGTGACACGAATATGTGATAAAACGAGAAAAATATAATTAAGGTGGTTTGAGGCTATTTTACCAATAGTGGATGGTGGGCTGTTAGCGCTTGGTCAATGGAAATCTTATGTCACATAAACTTCTCCAAGGGTGTTGCGGCGGTGTTGGACTTCTCTCGTATCTTACTCACCAATATCTATTTTAAACATTTGTTTTCTGCTATTAGGTTATGACATTAAGACACTTCATGAATATTGACTGACTATTACCTTTTTAACAAATTAACTCATGAAACTGATGGGTTGTTGTTTAGTTTTAAGAGATACTATCAAATATTTATGATACAAACAACAACAACAACAACTAAGTCTTTTCCCATACTAAACGGGATCGGCTAATGGATTCTTTGTTTTCGGAGAGCCCTATCCCGTGTCATGTTAGCAATTAACTCACAATAAGCTAGATCATTCTTTATTGTTTCCTTCCAACACTTTTGTGGTCGTCCCCTACCTCTTTTAATACTTTCAAAATCTAGTTTTTCGTACCTGCTTAAAGGTTCATCTTTCTATCTGTCCAAATCATCTTAAACGATGTTATCTGATTTTATCCTTTATTGGTGTCACTCCTAATATGTTTCTAATAACCTCATTATGTATACAGTCTTTTCTTTTATAACCACTCATCCATCTCCACATCTTCATTTCTGTCACAGACATCTTTTGTACATGTTGATGATTAACTGCCCAACACTCAGAACTATAAAACATGGCCCAACACTCATGGAAGGTCTAATTGCTACTCTATAATATTTACCTTTTAACTTTAATAGTATCTTCTTATCACAAAGAATACCTTATGCTCCTCTCCATTTTAACCAACCTGCATTAATTCTATTCGTAACATCTCCATCAATTCTTTCATCACTCTGAAAAATTGACCTTAGGTATTTAAAACTTTTCTTTTGGGGATGCAGTGTGTGCTAATTTTAATTTCTCTATCCTCTAAAGTAACCAAATGATCAAACTTACTTCCATATATTCTGTCTTTGTTCTACTAAGTCGGATGCTTTTACCTTCTAATGTTTCTCTCCATTGTTCTAATTTTCTATTAATTTATTCCTTAGACTCCTCCACTAACATAATGTCATCTGCATATAACATACACCAAGGTTCTTCATTTTAATATGTTTTGTTAACTCATCCATCACCATTATAAATAAGTATAGACTTAAAGTTGATCCTCGATATAACCCAATATTAACTCAAAGAAGTACGTCATTCCTTTAGGAGTCCTCACACATGTTTTTTTACACATCGTACATGCCTCTTGTAAGGTTTACCTACGTGAATGGGATACCTTTTATTTCTAAGGTTTTCGAAAGAACCTCCCTTGGTACCCTATCGTAAGCTTTTTTTAGATCAATAAATATCATGTGAAGGTCTTTCTTTTTTGCTCTAAAATATTCCATAAGATGCCTTAAAAGGTGAATTGCTTCAACAATAGATCTACCTGACATGAATCCAAATTGGTTCTCTCTTGTACTCGATACTTGTCTTAACCTATGTTCAATAATTCTTTCCCATAATTTCATAGTATGACTCATTTAACTTGATGTCCCGATAATTTGCACAATTTTGAATGTCTCCCTTGTTCTTAAATATGGGTATAAGTGTACGCGCTCTCCATTCCTCGGGCATTTTTGGTTTTTCTATATTTCATTAAATAGTCTTGTGAGCTAAGTGATTCTTGTTTCTTTTAGGATTTTCCAAACTTTTATAGGAATATTGTTTGGACCTACTGATTTACTACCCTTCGTATGTTTAAGAGCCTCTTTGACTTCATTCTTTCAATACGTCGGTAGAAATTATGGTTTATATACTTTTGTGATTTGGCTAACTCTCCTAAGCTAATACTAACATCTTTATTTTCATTAAAAAGCTTATAAAAATAATTTTTTCATATATTTTTCATATCATCATTTGCCACTAGAATTTTCTCATCCTCGTCTTTGATGCATCTAACAAAATTAAGATCCTTAGTTTTCTTATCTTTAGCCCTAGCTATCCTAAAAATATCTCTTTCACCCTCTTGATTTGAGTTTTTTTTATAAATCCTTCCAAATTTTATCTTTTGATTCATTGAAGGCCTTTTTCGCTTCTTTCTTTGTTTTGTTATAAGCCTCTAAAGTTTGTAATTTGTAACATGCCCTCTTTGCCTTGATTTTATTTTGCACCACTTCACTCCACCACCAAGCTTCTTTTTGTGCTGGTACACCTCCCTTAGATTCACCTAACACATCTTTTGCCACTTTCCTAATATGTATAGCCATATTGTTCCACATATCACAAGGTGTACCAACATAATTTCAAGATTTTTCCTGCACTTATGTCGGCACGTGCACCATGTGCTAAAGATGATGCTCAAGAATATCAGAAACTCTTTTGTGTTAATGATATGCTTTTGATATTTGTAACTTAACAAGCCGTTTCTTTGCTGAAAATATTTTGCTTTCACTCTCAGGTATGGTATGATACTATGATAGTTCATATTCTCTCTCATCCATCTTAGTGATCGAAGCAAAGACTACGAGAATTTACAAACGCTACTAGGTCCAAAGTATTTCCAACGTCAGAACCCCTATACCAGAAAGACGAGATTGAAGCAATTCATATTTTACAACATCAAGTGCAGTGCATATTACTCCAAATTTGGAACCAAACAATGTTCGCACTGTATAAACATTTTGCATTAGCATTTTGGTACAAGTTGAACTTTTCAAAAACCACAGCAACCCTTTAGTCATGTTCTGAAATGCACTGCTATGTTATTTTAATCTTGTTCCCAGTAGACTTATCTGCTCACTTTGTTTTTGTTTCTCATTTATATGCTTGCTTGATCTTTCCCTTCAGGCAAAGCAGTATCCAGTTGGACCAAGTTGGTGATAGCGAGAAAGCTGTAGCCATGTATCATCAAAGTTATGTTGTACGGATGCGTGGGTACTGAAGCAGGTGAGCGCTTGTTAACATGCAATTCTGCTAAGAAATTGTATGATCCTGTAAATATGCGTGCAGTCTTCATGTCAGCATAAATCTATGTGATTTTCACAAATGTGCATGATCAATCAATAGACATATGAAGATGATTTAAGTTACCGAGTAAATCAGAAAGATTGCCTCTGTGTGTGTAATACATATCCAAAAACGATCAGAATTCAACGTTTGGTCCCAAAATTCTGCTTCTGTGTTCAAGAACTGTCGAGTCCAGCAGAACAAGAAATATGCATCTCAGAAAACGATCGGCATCTCTCTCTCTCTCTCTCTCATGTTTATGCATGACATAGACAACAGGCTATTCTTTGGTTGATGGAATTGGAAGTTTTAGCTTGGATAGCTGCTTTAACGGTCAGCATGGGTCGCACGGAGGATACTCAAGTCTACCAATCTCAACTTCTCAAGTTTACTAAATGATCATGTCATGCATGGTCTCACTGATCTACAGGTAACACTAATGCCGATAGGGATGGCAATGGGCCGTGTCGGGTATAAGTACCTATACCCAGCACCATACCTGAAGCTCACTTTTGTGCCCCGTACCCGCCTCATTCCCCGTACCCACCACTTACCACAATTCCAACTTGAAAAAAATTGGGAAATTAAGTATATTAACTACCAAAATTTGAATGCTTGAAAAATTGTAGGCTTAAGTTCAAAATCTGAAAATTCAATCTGTTATGCACATTTGCAAAAGACACATACATGAACTCTTTGTATCACTGGAAGAAAATGGGCAGGATTGGTTATGTTAAAATAAAAAACTTATATTTATTGGATCCGGTGCAGGTACGGGGTTGAGTACTTATTCCGTGCCAGCTCCTTGTGCGGTCAAAGCGACTCGAGTAATGCCCATACCTGAACCTGATCAAAATGGGTATCCACACCCAATTTGGTTCGTGTTGAGTGTGAGCCCTACTGATCGAGCTAATCGTGTCATTCTAGCTGAGCAACTATTGTTGGTATGGTACATGGACACGAACAAAATGGATGCGTATCCTCATGCGAAATAAGATAAGAAAATTCTAAAGTTTGAAAAAGAAAAGGTAGAACGAGGACATCCATTCTATGTTAGATGAGTACAGGTGCGAGGCCCGATTGTGGGCAGAAGTACACGATACCACGACAACTTCAAAAATCGTGTTACACGGGTACACATTGATCCTATCTCATGATACCGGAGAACAGCTCAAGCTTTGTGAAAAACAAGATCCAACTCAAACTTAACCAGATAGAGATTGGACCCAATCTGGATCCAAATTGATCCGAAACTGAGTGATCATAACCAGATCCGAAGATCCAAGATCTCCGTGGCTCTTCTATTCACGCGCGAAAATCACTTTGAAATTAATTCCGTTAAGTGAATTTCCCGCCAATACGAAACAGAAAAACACCCTGAATCACATTAGGGTTCACTTTTCGGAAAGAGAGAGAGAGAGAGAGAATGGGGGAGGGATCACCCGTCGTGAACTCTCCCGAGATGGAAATTCTCGATCAGGAAGAGTTCGATGCGATCGAAGAGGCATTTGCTCTTGTTGAGGATCCTTCTTCTAGGAAGAGGAAGACGACGCCTGTTATCGGACTCCTATCCGATCGCCGGCAGTTGCCTGATTGGAGCTCAACTTCGGCTTTGAGGATTCGACGAATCACTTCAGATTGTGAGATTGATTCACCAGACGCATCATCTGCGAATTCAGATAATAGTGGAAGAAGGGTCACAAGATCGATGGTTGCGAATTCTAACCCTAGAGATGGGATTTGGAACCTGAATCCTCCATCCTGCAGATGTAATTTTTACTTCTTTGGTTCTGTAGGTCTGATTTATGAGCATTTTGGTGAAATTGGTTGAGTTTTTTCCATTCAACGAGCTCATGGGTGATGCCGATCAAATGCGATCATGGGGATTTTCCAAAGCATAAAGAGTCGTGCACAATATGCATCCTGCGTTCCCTTTTTATTTCTTTCTTTTTTCCTCGAGAGGCGTCTGCTTTAGTTACTTATTTCTTTGACGAGTGGCTCCTCTCAACAACTTTGATTTCATACGGTAGGTTGCAACATTTCAATTGGTTATTGGGGAAAAACCAATACACTTCTCGAATCAGGATCAGCTAGGAATAAATAAAGCAGTGAATCAAACTCTTCTTTGGTACCACGGTAGTAGCTATAAATACCCATTGACTCCGGGGAAAGGTTAGAAAAATGAGACCTATTATGTGACATTCAATGCATTACAGACGTATGATCATTACGCTTCAACCGGGTTATTCTATTCCACTTCTTATTATCATGGTAGTCTGGTAGAAGCAATTTTACCGAAAGATTACCTTGCCTTGGTGAAATTTTGTGTCATTAAAATGGAGAGTAATGTCCTTGTAAATGTATTGCTTGATTCAAGTGTGCTTTTTATGCGTATAAAATCACTGAAAACTCCTCTTGTAATTATGACGTAGCTTCTTCTTGTAGTTCCTTCGAAGATGGAGTATCCTTCTATACGTTTTCCTGGGAAAGTTATTTACAGCAGAACCGCTTCAGATGCGGAGAGTGCTGCAAGGGAACTATTGGATATCGTCAATGCTAAAAAGAAGGAGATGACTAAGATCTCAGTGGGGCTTGATATTGAGTGGAGGCCTACATTTAGAAGAGGTATGCCTTTTCTACAATGTCTTGTTTTTGACATTTGAAATGACCCTCTTTGTTTTGCAAGAAATATTTGCAGAGCGAATTTTCACTAGTGGTCTTCTTTTCAGTCATTCACCACTATTAGTTGATGCTGCCTCCTTCAGGCCAATTTCCTCAGTTTGTTTCTTGACCTTTAATGACAATTGAGTATTATTCTTCCAAAAATTATGTGAAAGTTTCATATTCCATGTTGCAAAAAGGGCTCACAGTATGATTTCTTTAAGTGATGATAACAAATACTCCACACTACTGCTTGGGCTAATTTGGATTCTTGTAGCCAATCTGGGGCTGATAAATCATAGCATGTAAGGTTAAACCGACAAAGAACTCGTTTAACATAATCCTTAATCTTTTGTCTTTTCAAATGGGGAACTGCAGAGTAGTACTTGCTTGGTGCCTGCAGGGGATAATAAATCATAGCATGTAAGGTTAAACCGACAAAGAACTTGTTTAACATAATCCTTAATCTTTTATGGCTTTTCAAATGCGGAACTGCAGAGTAGTACTTGGTGCCTGCAGGAGCTAATAAATCATAACATGTAAGGTTAAACCAACAAAAAGCTCGTGTAACATAATCCTTAATCTTTTCTGGCTTTTCAAATGCGGAATTACATAGTACTTGGTACCTGCAGGGGATACACCAAGAAGGGCTTCTGTAATGCAACTATGCGTGGATGCATTCCATTGCTTTGTTTTGCATATAATACATTCTGGAATTCCACCTCTTCTTCACTCTCTATTCGAGGATGAAACAATACCTAAGGTGAACCACAGGTTTCATATCAGTTAGTATCAAGTTCCCTATGCTTCGTCCTTGAAGGTGCACCTCTTAACTATCTGTTTTTTCAATTTTTAGGTTGGAGTTGGCATAGCCAATGATGCATCAAAGATTCTAAACGATTATGGGGTCCGTGTTAAGGGTTTAGAAGATTTATCTGGTCTTGCAAACCGCAAGTTTGATGGAGCCCCCAAGAAATGGGGTCTCAGTTCTCTGACTGAAATGCTTATATGCAAGCAGGTACTTCACAACATTTTACTTGTAGACATCCTTCTCTATAAAGAAAACATTTTTGCAAGAAAAGAATGAAGTTTGAAAAGAAAATAAGCAGCTTGAGAAGTATTAGAAGGACACACATATGTATTAGGGAAAATGTCAAAATCTTGATCAAGCCCATGGAGAGAGGTTTTCAACTTGGTAGTATAGATGATCATCATCAGGTTCAAGTACCTCGCAATTTGGGAAACCAGGCCTGGAGATGAGTGTCCTTGATTGCACCGTAGCAGCAGAAAGCCTCTTTGCTAGGACCCTCACCGGCTGTGGTGGATCAAGACTAATTATTTACGGTGGCAAAGATTTTCAGGGTGGGGTTAACTATGTAGTACCTTACTGTTAATCTATCCATATTTTGTTTGAGAATGAAAGCTGCACGACTCAATGTTGGTCTCACTGTTCTGGGTGGTTGGCTTTGCACAAGGGGATCAAATTGATGGGAGTTGATCACTTGATTGTCCATCTAGCACCCGAGAACCTTACCTGTGCTAACCTCTTGGGGCTACAATTATTGATGTTCTTGGCTTTAGATTTCGTCCAATTTCTTTTCTCTTGGATATTATACATCATAAACTCATGAATGCTCTCTTCTTTTCTTTCGACTCTGCTCTTTTACTGACCGGGTGTTAACTGTTATGGGTCCTTTTGCAGTTAGAGAAACCCAAGAAGATCAGGCTTGGAAACTGGGAAGCTGCTATGCTATCAAATGAGCAACTCCAGTATGCTGCTACTGATGCTTATGCTTCTTGGTATCTACATCAGGTGAACATATGAAACACCATTTTGTGACATTCTTTTGCAAAAATGCATTATACGTATGTATGCTTGCTATTGTTCAGATTTGGTTCTTATGATATTTCCTTTTCTACAAGTAGGTATTGGATGCCATTCCAGATACATCTAAACCTTCTGACGCTGATGAAAGAGCTACTGGAGTAGAATTATGATTTGCTGTTGTAAGATATGATCTCCAAGTGTGCTGATTGTTTAATGCAAATTTGCCTTCTATTCACTTCCCTTGGAGATTACACATTGGCCATGTAAATTCAGTGGAAATTGTTGGCCTAGTCATGGATATGACTTTTCCTGTTATGGTTGTTCGACTCAGGGCGAGCTACATAAGTTTGGGGACTCACCTCAGCAGGCTGGGTGCAATTCTTTCCTCCAACAAGGGCATGCTTATGAGTTTTCTACTGCTATTTAAAAATTCACACATGAATGTTCTATTTGAGTGATATTTGCTGTTCGTATTCAAGCAGAATACTGACACACGCATTTGCTGCTAAGGTGTTGCTCCAGCGTCTTCTACTGCTGTCCCATACTCTTAGTGGCTACTTGAATGTTAAGGACGCATTTGAATTCTAACATCAGCAGATTTTCCTATAGGTGTTGTTTGAGATCTGTTACATGCGTTCCCATTATATGAAACGGAAGGGGAAACAACAAATTTCCATAAATTGTGAAAATGGACAAATGACAATATAAATGTGAAAAAATGGAAAGTAAATCATAAAAAAAAAACCCACAATCGCTCTCATTGAGCTTTGGAGCGATTCATCCTAAACGGGTAGGGATGGTAATAGGGTGAGTTAGGGATGGTTATACATATAATCAGCCCTTACCCAAACCTCAACGGAAAGGGCATGGGTTTGCGATCTCTTTTCGTCACGCTTAACTGGGTCAGTATGGGGAACGTGTGTGTTTATATACAAATATGGGCACAGGTTGGGGCACCTTATCCCTATACATGATTGGTTGGGTATTCCTCACCCCATTGGAGTCGGCTTTGGTTGAGGTTGCACGGATTGGATCAATATTGCCATCTCTATAGACGGGATGATGTGATGGACATTTTAACAAGCAGTGAGTGCAGTCGAAACTGAAAAACGTTACGTTCATGTTTACTATATGCTTTAGGTTTCTATTTCTTTTTGAAATGGGAAACGTCTGAGGTTTCCATCCAACATAGCGTTGGAACTATTTGTTATAAAGTTTTCCAAGGGAATTCACTTTGGTGAAGAGCTAAGCTTTGTATCTCCATCATATCATTAACAAATGGCTAAAACAAGACTTTATTGTTGTCCAAAAATGAATGATATAGCTAATTTTTACAAAGAAAGAATAATACACAGCACATACTTTTCTTCCTTCCAAGATTCAGTTCTTTTCTGGCCTAGCTTGATCAGAACAATTATCTGTACTGAAAAACTACAGTTTTCATTTACTTGTTGGATTATGAGCACAACCCTTTCCCCTGAAGAGCTGCTGCCATTGTCCTTAAGTGACTGGTTATCTCTGAAAAAGAAGGACGAGATGCTGGGTCTGGCGACCAGCAGTCCTCCATAAGCTTTCTCCACTGAGGGTTACACCAATCGGGAATAGCTGGGCGAAGAGTGTTGTTATTCAAGATTCCTCCTTCATGTACAAAATTAAGGTATTGTCACTTTTACGCTTGGCATAACTGAAACATGTTATCTCATAGGAATCAAATGATATTAAAGGCTTTCAATTATCAAAACAGGGTCAATATAATCATTTCATCAATAAAACAAGGGTCATGAGAACCGAAGCAATCAAAGTATACACGCACACAGACGGCTATGATGGAGTCTTTACCACATTCAAGAAATATCAGCTCAAATCGGGAGATTAAATGGTTCAATTTTAGTATAGAGAGTGTAGCCAATTGATTTAGTTCTCAAAAGCTGACGGCTTTTAAGGCCAACATGGAGCTCTCAGCCTTTAGATACACTGAACCATGCATGCCGGGAGAGATGACAATGATAATGTAAGACTTGGTGCATTTTGTTGGTCATCTTTTGGCCAAAAACAATAAAAGCAGTTTAATTTATTGTAGTTACTGCTAATTCAAAAACTACACTCATTAAAACAACACAATGGGCATGGTTAATGATGATAGAATGAAAAAATGGTTGAAGATCATATGCAACTGAAAACTCTATTGGGGCTCCACAGCATATGCACAATCTTTTTCTTTTTTGGTTACAGCAATGCACAATCTTGAGATAACATGAAGTTCTCTTGATTTCAAAAGCAAAAAAGATTTAGTATATGCAATTGGTACATCGACACATGATGCTGAACAGGATGTAGGTCAATTCTGGGAGAGTTTAGATGTTTTTAGAGTTCTGAATGTCTTGAGCATTTTGACTGATGGGACATTTACATAATGCACTTGTTTACAACTAAACTAGGGTAAACTTAGAAAATTGTTCTCAAAACGCTGCTGCTTTGAGGGAGCATTGGAAGATGCATTAGCTCGAATGATCATCTGGCCTTTTTAATAGTTAGCCATTTTGATTACAACCTGAGCGTGTTACAAGATTCCCCCATCAAGACAAGAAATATCTGGAGGAATCTTCTAACTTGTGCAGAATTTCATGTCTTGATGAAGCAGTCTTCTAACATACGCAGGTTGTGAGACCATTTAGAAGGCGAGAAGACCATTGAAGTTAATGCATCTTTCAATGGTCATGACAGTCATGTTTGAGATCAGTTGTCTGAGATAAGCTTAGCTTAGTTACAAACACGGAAGGGTTTGACTTTGATGCCCAAGAAAATATAGGGAGCACCAATTAGCACAACGATCACATATCACGGTAAGTTGTTCATGTGAAAAATTCACTTCAAGCCTACGTAGAGACTTAGAAATAAATTCTTCAAAACCTACTTCGTTTGCATGAGCGCACCAGCTAGTTTTCAAAACTAGCAAAAGTTTAAAATCTGACTTTGGACGATTGTGGCTAAGCGAGATCTTTTCGCTTTAGGTCTTCTTGAACCGATGCTTTAAGGGTCAGCCTAAGTGCTTTGAGGATTTCATGTGTGTAGATGAGTTTCCAAATTCACGTTCTTATGGTAGTGATAAAACAAACTCGTGCACTTTGGTCAAGAAGTTAAAATCTTCAAGTTCTGAAAAACAAAAACTGACTATGTTTTCAGAACTTATTCCCGAATTATTTTCAGTAACTTAGAGATCTCCAAAATTCCTAAAAATTTTGCAGACTATAGCATTGAACGTGGAGATTCTAAACCTATTTTTATTTCAAATTTTGAGGCTATAGATTTCCATAATTAAATCGGGAACTGACCTCTGCTCTGCAGTTTCAGGACATTCTATTACAAAAACATAGAGGCCCAAAGAAACTTCCATATCTCGGTATACAGAACTCCAAATTCTATGATTTTAGTCTTGCCGGAAAGCTATGAATATCATATTTCTGATGAGACTAATTTTATCAAATTTGGTTCACTACAGATAGAGATATGAGACTTTTACCCAACCCCTGTTGCAAGAAAACAGACTTTGCAGAAACTAAATCTGAATTTTCTCGATCTTTTCTAGTTTTATTCAAACAGCTACATGACCCTAAAATTCTTCAAAATTTTATTTCTAATGTGATTGTGTGTGTAGATTTGGTGCCTAAAATTTCAGAGCATTCGGATTATCGGTCTGGAAATAAAAATTGGAGCAATGAACGTATGCCAGATGTAGAAAAACATAATTTCAGGGTTTTTATAACATATGTGATGCAACTCACCCAAATTTAAATTGCACAAAGACAACAACTTGAAATAAATTGTTGTAGGAAAATGAATGGAAATATATAGATTAACTTAAGCATAGAGGGGATTAAGAGTTATATAATTTTTATAACATATAGAGAGGTAGAATCAAGAAAACAAACAATTAGGGTGCGTAAGTAAGAAACGAAAATTGTAGCACATCTACTTCTTATTACATCATGGGGGGAGACAAAGCTCTATTAATGCAACCCCTTTCTTGAATTGAATGTTAAGAAGAGAATAGAGAGGAATAAGGGATGAGTAACACTTATTTGATTACCTCCAAGAACGGATTATAATGAGGCACTCGACCCTCTCCTTTTCTCTCTCTTTTCTCTCTTCTTTCTTTTGTCTCTCTCACTCTCTAATTTTATAACACTTCCTATCTTTCCTACACTCCCTCCCTCTCTCTCCACTCCAGCCTAGATGAACCTCACGAAATGCTCCAGCCAAGATGAACAATGAATGCTAGAAATCATCCCCCTTGGCCTCTATTTATAGGCCAAGGGGGGCCTTCTCTAGACCCTTCCTTGGGACAGATGGTTCTTGGCCCAAAACCCAACCCATGATCCAAGGTCTTCACGTGTCCAATAAGGTGTCTTCATGCGGTCCCCCTAGGTCCATATGACCCAGCAGGGGCAGTGCTAAGTGGGCCGGTTGGGTCTTGGCTCGAGCCACTTTGATGCTTGATTCCATCGCCTAGGCCAAGACGGGTGTGCTCAATGGAAAAGATGGGCCAACTGAAATGAGTTCGGTAAGATGATTTTAATTGTGGTTTGACTAAAGAGTGTGGTGGAGATGCTAAGGTGGGTCAAATTCATTCGGTCTAGTCAAGGCCACTTGGTTGGGCTTAGACCACGGGTCATGGTTAGCCTAGGTGACTTGAGTCTAAGCTTTGATCAATCTCCAATAGGTTAGGTTGGTGAGGCTACCCACTTGGCTTGGTCTTTGATGGAGCCGTGCCTTGATTTGATCCACAACTTAGTCCACACGAGCTCGCTCCTGGCTTGATGCGGGGCTCAACCGTCGCCTTGATCTTCGCTCCCATCTTGATTTGTCTCTATCCTCTGGGCTTCATCCCTTCAACTTTAATTTGAAAATATTTAACTTTGAAATCTTTATTTTAAAGATTTTAAAATTCCCAATTTAAAGCAGGGTTTTTTAAAACAAGCTGGTTTTCAAAATTGGGAGTATCAAAAATTTATTTAAGGTGTTTACATAAGTAAAGGAAGTAAGGAAAGCCTTACCTATTATTGCTCCACAATGCATATCGGTATGGGGCTCCTCACTGATTAGGATCTCCCAAAGAGCAATCCCGAAGGAGAAAACGTCAACCTGTGTGAAAAATTGAACAGAATTCAATATCCGATTCACATAAGGGATATTCCTGAATTTTCAAGAGATGCTTGTTCTTTTCCTTTTTGTCCTTCGGCAAACATGATAACAATATTCTTCTTTCACATGATTACAGACGAGGAAAGGCTTTCACATTTAAAGATCGAGGGAAGACTGTCTGTGCGTTGACTCTTTCAAATCAATACACCAACTCAAAAGCTTTACATACCTTTTCTGAAACTCTGTTGCTGCTACCATTCAATAATTCAGGTGCCATCCAGGGAAGGGTCCCTCTTACTCCACCTGAAACTAGAGTATTCCTTTTGATTCTTGACAATCCAAAATCTCCAACCTACAAATAGCAGAACAACGATAAATGTATTAATTGACATTACTGAAAAGTATGCGTGGCTTTGAAGAGCATTATAGAGGGGCTTTTGAAGGGGAGCAAAGCTTAGGGAAAGAGGACAATACAAAAACATGATCCTCATTACTTGCAAAGCCTTCGTATAAGAACCAATCTCCGTGCGATACTTCTATTTTCATGCAGAAGAGTTGACAATAAGTCCAGATATAGCTTTTTCTGGATTATTATATACCATCTCCATCAGATTGATTGGCTGAAAGCCTGACAAAGAACTGTCTGCAGTGGTGCACTGGATATTTGGGGCTGGCTAGGAAAATGGTGACATCACACAGGGATCTCGAGCAAGGGGTGAGGAATTACAGAACACTTGAAAGGAGGTTGAAAGGCCTAAAACAGTGTCAAGGAAACCATAGAACATTATATTGCACTTTTGGTGTTAAATGCAGGCAAGGCACAAGATACTGAGATAGAGCATGATACTGACTAAGAAGCCATGCAACGGACTCACCAGTGTCGCAAAAGTTTGGATTTCAGATTTTATTGGTCGAAACTACTACTTTTGATTTATACAAGGTTTAAACCATTTTCCAGGAGATATTTACATAGTTCACTGCTGACCACCAAGAACAATGATAAAAGTTTAGATTATCCAATTTTGGCATAAAAGTTATATAGGCAGAATCAGCAATATAATCCTAGTTATTGCATCCGTACAAATAAAGACACCTTATGTTGTATACCTTGCATATTGGGCGTTGAGCATCCCTCATATTTACAAGTAAGTTGCCACATTTCAGATTGAAATGCACAATATTCTTTGAATGCAAGTACTCCATGCCAAAAGCTGCATCCATTGCAATTATCAACTTTTTCCGTTGATCAAACACTCTGCAAAAGGTATTCATGTTAGGCACAGGCATTTCTTGAAGAAACTGCTAAGAAAATACACCAACCTATCTTTCCTTAAGAGAACATGCCTAAGGGAGCCATTGACCATATACTCAGTAACAGTTGCCAATGTCCCTCCGGTATCATCAGGTACAACACCATAAAAGGCAACAACATTTGGATGATGAAGCTTTGATAGGATCCGTGCCTCCCTCCAGAAGTCTGCTTTCTGCGTGTCAATGTATAAAATCAAAGTCAAATAAAGCTTAACATTGTATGGAACACATTCAGGAACAGATACACCATATTGTGAGATTTGAATCATGCTGATCTCGTAGGTTCCTTCTAGATGATCTCAAGACTGAGAACCAAAACCAGACACTTCACATGCATAGAAGATCACACACATTCAACAATCATCTGGAGTCTTTGTAATTCATGTATTGTTACGCCTAAAGGAAAAGGCCTATGGACAAACATGCACAAAAAACTTCTAACAAAGCTTAGAACCATTTTGGTTCAGGGAACAGTCTTCCCAAAAAAACAAAAGAAAAGTCTTGAACTGCTTAGCATACAAATATGAGATGAGGATACAATGATAAGTTTAATCTACTATTGGATACAAATTGAGCAGTGATATAAAATCATGAGTAAACATACAAATATGCAAGGCAAAATGCAGTTTGGCAACATAAGTTTAATCTACTATTGGATACAATGAATATGAGATGAGGACACACCAACCGCTCTTGTTCAGAAGATCTCCCAGCAAAGCAACTCTTTTTTATCCACTTTAAAGCAACATCTGTCCCTCGCCATTTTCCATGATACACTGTCCCGAACGTACCAGATCCTAATTCCTTAGTTCTTCAAGATCTGCATTCCTTATAATCTGCATAGAAATTGCAAGTGTGATTAAGCAAACAAGTGTCTGAAAGCATAACAGGAACAACAAACATATCTACAATTGGCTAGCTGTAGCCATCTTGCAACTGATAATTTTTGCTTCCAGCCCGTTAGAAATGTTCTAACTGATTAATTCTAACATGTCCAGTATATAATGGAACTTGATCAAATGATTGAAGTGCACTCCATCAATAAACATCAGACAAGGATACAGATGGTAATTCTAATGAAATAAATAACAATGCATGGCTTACCTGCAAGCTATAGATACCAGCTTCCATTTCAGCAATGACAGCATCATCAATATCATGGTCGTCCACGTTATCTCCCTAACGATGAGCAAGACATAATCAGGAAGGATCTTGCCATTCCATTCAGAACTGGAACTTATGCATCCATATGAATCAATCAAAAATAGTGAAAACTAGATAACTACCTCATATTCTGAGTATGCATTCGCACTCTGTGTATCTGTTTCCTATAGGGACATGACACTGCTGGAAGATCATCTACAACTTCACGGAACTCATGCGGAACGGAAGCTGAAGAATAGTCCATAAGCAAAGACATTCTATCAGTTACATCTTCAATAGTTGCTTCTGGTTCAAGAGCTTGTGCAATCACATCCATACAAAGTCCAGCATGGTTTACATTTTTATGGCATTCAGGGTTAACCTCTACTTTTGAAGGTTCAACTGTGTGGGTCCCATGATCCTGATCCAGCAGGGAAATCTCCACCTTGAAAGCCTCTTCTAAATCAAGATTCCGAGCATCTGACCAACCAGGTTGATAGTCACTATGCAAGTGGTCTGAGCTGTTTTCAATATTCATCACAAGAGGGGTTTTCTGCGGAGATCAAGATATTAGAACAATGTAGGCCTTTTTGCTCATGAAATGCATGAGGTAGCAACCTGCTGGATGTAGCAGAAACCATGTTCGCCGAAGTATCTATAAGATGCTCAATGGAGAAGCCTTCAGCACTAAGATCCTTATTGGCACAGGAAACTTTATTACAGGTGACAATTGTAATTGCATCCACATCCAACTCAGGAGTTTCTTCCCTTGGCGAAAAATCAAGATCAACTGGTAGAATTCTTTGGACCAAGCTGGGTGCCAAAACTTTAGCTTTCCCCTTGTCTGGGACTGATCCCTAAGGTTCCAATTTAGTCTAGATTCTGGAGTAACAGAAGAGGCAAGGATCGCAAAACTCCTTGGCAATTTCGAGAACTTTGAGACTTGAAAAATATCATCAATCCCAGGATAAGGAATGGACAGCATCACCCACGTGTGCCACTGGAAAAGCCATCTTATCAACATTACTTTCAGGATGAAATGGTTCCTGATATAAACATGCATTGTTGCTAGCACAGTTTGGTGCTGCCTTCTTCAGGAGAGGTTCTAATTTCATATGTTGGTGCGCTACGCTACAACTGGGTCCATGGCATTCTTCTTTAGTTTCATATGCTTCTTCCAGATCAATTTGGTTGTGAGGCCTGCCTGCAAACTCATACATTATTGAAGGAGTTTGGTATATTTGACGAATTGATATCCATCGACTGTTGAAGGCTGCCATCCTGAACTCTTCTATCAAACATTGCTTTCTTCTCTTGAATATGTGGTTGTAGGAGTGACTTCGAATTTGAATGATGATCCACAGCACTAGAGACCCCATGCAAGCCGCACAAAGGCACTCCATGTTCTTGCAGCACTGAATCTGAAAGAGCATGCAGCACCCCATGGTGGAAATTTAGCAAATCTTTTGATCTTTCCTGTTGCTGTTGTGAGTCTACCTGCTGTCTTTGCAAGTGTTCAGAATGAAATGCACGGTCCTGAAGCAGAGTTTCATGAAAAGAGCATCTTTCCAGATCACTGTCACTGTGAACATATACTAGAGGATGCCAATCTTTGCTAGGTGGGCAAGCATGTCCTTGCATCACATGAGCCTTAACTTGGCTATCAGCATGCTCTTGGGGATAACGTTTTGAAAGTTGACCATGTGGCACATAGTTCATACTTGTAGGAATTTCTTCTGATAGCCAACCATCTGAACCATGACTGTCTCTACTTGAAGAAAATCGAGATCCTTCCTGTTCAAACTTACCATGCGTTGGCCCATCAAATACTGGCCATATCTTCCTGTTGTCCTGCATAATATTGCTCCTTATTGTATCCTCTCTAAGTTTAGAACATGTAGGTCCTTCAAATCCTTGCATCACCTTAGCGGTATCCTGCATATTCATGGGACTTGCGTCTATTGGAAGGTGTGACAAGGTGGAAAAAATTCCAGACCCTCTCTGGATATTTTCAAATGGTCTATTTTCAGGAAAGAAACCATATTCGCCAGAAGCAGATGAGGTTGTTGAGTCTAAGTGATCTGCAGCATAAGAACTCTCATGCAGCCAGTTATTGAACAGTGGATATCTTTGCTTATTATGTGGCTGACTTTGGGCATTTTCTATATGGCTGCCTTGAGATGGCATAGGAGAGAAATCCGAATGTGAAGGCAATGTGGACATGTTAGATGGAGAATTCAAATAATGAGTATTAGAAAACACCATTAGACCAGTCACACCGATGGCATTGTTGCCATGATGGTACAGATGAGGGAAGAATTTTGTAGGTGTATCTCCAGAAAATGCTGTTGTAGATGGTTCATTGACAGTCCCAAGCCCGGATAAAGGAGGAGGGTTGTGTTAGGCTTCCGACAGCCAGCGTAAAACTTCGTCAAATTTTTACAACATGGATTACAAAAATTATGAGCATTGCTTTGGGGCGTCCCCGCCTAGCGACGTGCTGCAAAGCCCGAATACAGTAAGAAGTAAGCAAGGGCTACTACATTTTCGCCCGAATGTAGTGAATCAATTGCAGAGAGGTTCCCACATCATGGACGGGTGTGGGTAAAGAAGTTAGTCCCGCTACATTACCGCCCGAATGTAGTGAAAATTTTTCAGAGAGGGTCTCCGCATTTTGATTATGGACGGATGGGGGGTAAGGAAGCTAGTCCTAGATAATAAGATTCGTATTGGTTCTTGGAATATCGGAACATTATCGGGTAAGCTAATGGAGGTGGTAGATACTATGATTCGGAGAAAGACTCATATTCTATGTTTACAAGAGATAAAATGGATAAATTATGGTACTCAGGTAAAGAAAAGGCTCGAAACGAAGTTGGTATTATCATAAATAAAGATTTAAAGGAGAGTGTAGTAGACATACAACGATATGGTGACCGAATCATGACGTTGAAATTAGTGTTAGGAGCAGAGATTTTGAATATAGTTTGTGCTTACGCACCCCAAGTAGGACTAGAAGATAGTATAAAGACAGTTTTTTAGGAAGAGTTAGATAAGGTGTTTCAAAAGATTCCAAAAGGGAGATGATTTGTTTAGGAGGAGATTTAAATGGACATGTCGGTAAAGAGGCATTAGGATATCAAGGGATTCATGGAAACTTTGGTTTTGCGGATATAAACGAGGAAGGTAGGGAGATTTTAAATTTTGCTATGGCATTTGATCTCTTTATAGTCAATACAATCTTCAAAAAATGAGATGAACATTTAATTACTTATAAGAGTGGCTTATCACAAACACAAATTGATTACTTTATTTGTAGAAAAAAAGATAGAGCGTGTTGTAAAGATTGTAAGGTAATTCCAGGAGAAAGCTTAACCACCCAACATCGACTTTTAGTTATGGATTTACAAATAAAAAAATGGACAAAGAAGAAAAGAGTGCATCGAGCTATTCGGACTAAATGGTGGAACCTCAAAAGCGAGAAAGAAGATATATTTAAACAGAAAGTCCTTCAAGGAGATGTTTGGAATTATGTTGGTACACCCTGTGATATATGGAACAATATGGCTATACATATTAGGAAAGTGGCGAAAGATGTGTTAGGGGTATCTAAGGGAGGTGTACCGGCACAAAAAGAAGCTTGGTGGTGGAGTGAAGTAGTGCAAAATAAAATCAAGGCATGGAGGGCATGTTACAAATTACATTATGCCAAGAAAACTAGTGAAACTTTAGAAGCTTATAAGAAAGCAAAGAAGGAAGCGAAAAAGGCCGTTAGTGAAGCAAAAGCTAAGATTTGAGAGGACTTACATAAAAAACTCAACTCAAAAGAGGGTGAAAGAGATATTTTTAGGATAGCTAGGGCTAGAGATAAGAAAACTAAAGATCTTAATTATGTTAGATGCATAAAAGACGAGGATGAAAAACTTTTAGTGGAAAACGATGATATAAGAAATAGATGGAAAAACTATTTTTATAATCTTTTTAATGAAAATAAAGATGTTAGTATTAGTTTAGGAGATTTAGCCAAGTCAGAAAAGTATATAAACCACAATTTCTACCCACGTATTCAAAAGAATGAAGTCAAAGAGGCTCTTAAACATATGAAGAGTAGTAAATTGGTAGGACCAGATAATATTCCTATAGAAGTTTGGAAAATACTAGGAGAAATAGAAATCACTTGGCTCAGAAGACTATTTAATGAAATATGGAAAAACCAAAAGATGCCCGAGGAATGGAGAGCAAGTACACTTATACCCATATATAAGAACAAGGGAGACATTCAAAATTGTGCGAATTATCGAGGTATCAAGCTAATGAGTCATACTATAAAATTATGGGAAAGAATTATCGAACGTAGGTTAAGACAAGTATCAAGTACAACAGAGAACCAATTTGGATTTATGCCATGCAGATCTACTATTGAAGCGATTCACCTTTTGAGACGTCTTATGGAACATTTTAGAGCAAAAAAAAAGACCTTCACATGATATTTATTGATCTAGAAAAAGCTTATGATAGGGTACCGAGGGAGGTTCTTTGGAGAACTTTGGAAAAAAAAGGTATCCCATTGACATATATTAACCTTATAAGAGACATGTATGATGGTGCAAAAACATGTGTGAGGACTAATGAAGGAACGACAGACTTCTTTGAAGTTAATATTGGGTTACATCAAGGATCAACTTTAAGTCCATACTTATTTATAATGGTGATGGATGAGTTAACAAAACATATTCAAGATGAAGTACCTTGGTGTATGTTATTTGCAGATGACATTGTATTAGTGGAGGAGTTTAAGGAAAAAGTTAATAGAAAATTGGAACTATGGAGAGAAACATTAGAAAGCAAAGGCCTCCGACTTAGTAGAACAAAGACATAATATATGGAATGTAAGTTTGATCATTTGGCTACTTCAGAGGACATAGAAATTAAAATTGGCACACATTTCATTCCCCAAAAGGAAAGTTTTAAATACCTAGGGTCAATTTTTCAAAGTGATGGAAGAATAGATGGAGATGTTACACATAGAATTAATGTTGGTTGGTTAAAATGGAGAGGAGCATCAGGTATTCTTTGTGATAAGAAGATACCCTTAAAATTAAAAGGTAAATATTATAGAGCAACAATTAGGCCTGCCATGTTTTATGGTTCTGAGTGTTGGGCAGTTAATCATCAACATGTACAAAAGATGTCTGTGACAGAAATGAAGATGTTGAGATGGATGAGTGGTCATACAAGAAATGACCGTATACATAATGAGGTTATTAGAAACAAATTAGGAGTGACACCAATAGAGGATAAAATGAGAGAACATCGTTTAAGATGGTTTGGACATATAGAAAGAAGATCAAAAGAAGAACCTGTAAGAAGGTTAGAAAAACTAAATTTGGAAAGTATTAAAAGAGGTAGAGGACGACCACAAAAGTGTTGGAAAGAAACAATAAAGAATGATCTAGCTTATTGGGAGTTAACTGCTAACATGGCACACGATAGGGATCTGTGGAAACAAAGAATCCATGTAGCCGACCCCGTCTAGTATGGGAAAAGGCTTAGTTGTTGTTGTTGTTGTTGTATCTCCAGAAAATGCTGTTGTAGATGGTTCATTGACAGCATCATTCCTAGGTGAGTTATCTGAATGATAAGCTGCTGCAGTGTAGAAGGCTTTTCCACCACTAGTTCTCCTAGGAGTGGACTCAGCTATGTTGTTAATTGAGACAACATACTGATATTCAGGGTCACTTTGAGTGTCTCCCATATCAAAAGAACCATTCTCAAATTCACCATAAGCAGTTAGAAATAATCGAAGCTTTTGAGACCCCTCTGTGCTTCCAAGCTCACCAAATTCTTCCATCATATTCTGAAGATCCTCATCTGATGACACAGACCCTAGAGCATCAAGATCCTCTCCGGGAAACTGGTACTTAATAACATGAGTTTGGGGAAAGATGGAAGTTGTTTTCTGCATTAGTTCCTTCAAGATTACATCCTTTGTAACTGAGATCAATCGTATTTCACCACCAACATACCTCAACTTGCCATCATTTGGCCATGGCAAAATTTTCCCACCAAAGCGGCAAAGGAATTTTGTTTTTCCGGAGTGAGCACTGCCTGAATTTCCTGATAAATTTGTTTATCGTGCATGTTGTGCCTTAGGTGTTGCACGGGGTTGAGCGATGGGGCTTGAAACTGATCCAGACAAATTAGACTTGACATTCGAATTGTTGGCTGATCTCTTCCCAGTCTCCTTGTACTTGATGCCTTGAGCTAAAGGAAAACCTTTGTTGCCAACTGCATGTCCTCTTTCATCAGCAAACAATGAGAAATCAGAACCAGATTCGATTAGTCTAAGACCAAGAATTCCTGTAAGATCCTCATAAGCAGGCAGAACATTTTGGCCAAGCATGGGTCCGTTAATTTTTCCATCCAATTCTGGCATGGCAGTTGAATTCTGCAGCGCACCATGTTCCTTCACAAAATCTAATGAGAATTCTTCTACTGTCTGAACAGAGATATTTCGTGCAGGGGGGTTTGAAACGGCAAACGTCATGGAACCAGTGGACTGCTTGAAGGACAGGGTCTTTCACTCGCCATGGATGACTCCTAGTTTTAGCCTGCTGCTACAAACAATTTCCTGCTCCCTAAACCTGCCTTGTCTCTCCAAATCTCAAACTTAAGAATTGAAGTACGCTCCCCTCTCCAAAAAGGCGAACCTCCCATAACTCCAGGTTTCTAGCCGGTAAACTAATTTATACAATTACAAGGTTGTCCTGAATTGACAACCAATACAATCACCACTGAGATGGCTCAAAAATCAAAGACAATTTAACAAGAATTTTATGCACATAATCTCAACGAATCAGTTACAAGAACCATGGAAGATCAAAGTGATACATGATTATAAATATATTACCTTGAATTCAGGAAATAACATCCCTAGATATTATATTTAAGTAGCAGCAGATAGCACTCCACCTCCTGAAAAGAAGACCAAGAAAAGCTAATGGCCAAGATTCTGTAAGATAATAGATATATAATCAACAAATTTTATACCATAATTATGTGGGATATTAACAGATATACCAAACCAATCAAGCCAAACTGAAAAGAAAAACAAAAATTCCACACAGACACGCACACGCAGAGAGAGAGAGAGATGTTCATAATCTACCAATTTTATATCGTAATTGTGTAGAATACTGACAACAAATTCCTCAAACAACCACACCAATTTCGAAACAAAAGAAGCACTCCAAACAGCAAGTTTGAGAGATAGAAATTTCTGAAGTTCATTATCTACCAATTTTATACCATAATTGTGTAGAGTTGCGATCAGGTAATCACAAGTACCGCAAACCAACCAAAGAACATGACTCCAACGAAGAAATATGTAACCGTGTGTGTCTGAGAGAGAGAGAGAGAAAGAAAGAAAGAAAGAAAGAAAGAGAGGGAGAGAGAGAGACCATGAGAACTGAAGCTCCCAAAGCTGAACTTTTCGAAGAAATTCACCTGAATCTTGATGATGGCTGTCAAGGAAAGTCTGGATCAGACAAACACCCACCTGTCGAGGAAACATAACTACCCAAAACGAATCGATCAGGAGGATTGGGATATGCTATCTTGGCGGTTGAGGGGATGAGAGAGAGAGAACAATCGTCTTAAAAAACGACACCAAGTTTGGAAGGCTTTTACCAGAAAAGAAGCCTTTCTGGCACAAAGAGCAATAGCTCACGCGGCTAGACCTCGATTCACGAGTCGGGCGTCATGTATTCGAAGCATGGGGCGTGCATCTCTCTTCGGCCTTCCCATTGTACAAAAAGAAAGGGAATATTTAAAATTAAAAAGAAGAACGAATATCAGCCCCCTTCTTCACCGTGAGAATTTCCATTGTGCCCACACAATTCACTCTTTTGACTTTGCTTTGATTTGTAGCTTTCACAATAACCCACTTTATCTAGTAAATACGGGATGATGATCGAATTACCGTTATTTCCTGATTTTTGTGATATCGAGACATTCCTTCACAGTGGAACGAAGGTAAAAGTTTTTGATGGTTGCCGGAATTGCGAGATTGTTTTCCTCGCTTCGTTGGTATTTTTTGATGCATGCAGGGAGAAATACTAGGGCGGATGATGTTGAGGGTCGAACAGCATGAGTCACGTGACGTCATAGTTGACGGCTGTAGAGCTAGTTTACTGCCTTTTTACATATTTTGTATACGTTAACAAGTCATTCGACAAAGTCACATATGGCTTGGAGAAATCTAACGGCTTGAAAACATCTAATGTTATCAAAGACTACATGACATCAACTTGCACCTACAACTATATGTATGTATCTATATATATATATATATATGTATGTATGTATACATGTAAGTAATAGATGTATGATGCTTTCATGTACATAAAACAAAAAATATAAAATATAAAGTATAACAATGTATTTTTATCCTTTTAATTCAAATCTCCACCATCGATCATGTCAATGTTTATGTAAGATTATGCACCAAAAACCATTATACATTTACTATTCTCTCTATTTATGTATAGAGAGAGAAAGAGAAATTGATATGTGTTAACATATTGAAATAAATCCAACTTTTGAGATGATCGATAAGAAATTGAAATAAAGAAATAAAATATATATTTATTTCTTTAGATGTACTTGATTCATATATACATTCTTTTATTTTCAAACTCAAATATCACTTTTTATAAGATTTGTTTGGATATGCTAGTACCTAAATACTCTCTCTCTCTCTCTCTCTCTATATATATATATATATATATGTGTGTGTGTGTGTGTGTGTAATAGTAAATGCATAATGGCTTTCCATGCATAATCTTGTATAAACATCTCAAGCATTTGATTGACATGATCAACAATAAAGATTTTAACTACAAACACCTTCATAAGCATTTAATATATTTTATTTTATCAACTTAATCATTCGTATTAATGATCAAACACTGAAAATATTCATGTGAGACTATACACTAAAAGACATTGTGCATTTATAATCTCTCACTCTCTCTCTCTCTCTCTCTCTCTCTATATATATATATATATATATATATATATATATATATATATATATATATATATATATATATATATATATATATATACAACAACAATAACTAAGTCTTTTCCCATACTAGACGGGGTCGGCTACATGGATTCTTTGTTTCCACAGAGCTCTATCATGTGTCATGTTAGCACCTAACTCACAATAAGCTAGATAATTCTTTATTGTTTCTTTCCAATGCTTTTGTGGTAGTCTTCTACCTCTTTTAATACTCTCCAAATTTAGTTTTTCATACCTTCTTACTCGTTCTTCTTCTGATCTTCTTTTTATATGTCCAAACCATCTTAAACGATATTCTCTCATTTTATCCGCTATTGGTGTCACTCCTAATTTATTTCTAATAACCTCATTATGTATACGGTCTTTTCTTGTATGACCACTCATCCATCTCAACATCTTCATTTCTGTCACAAAAATCTTTTGTAAATGTTGATGGTTAACTGCAACACTCGGAACCATAAAACATGGCAGGTCTAAATGTGCTTTATAATATTTACCTTTTAACTTTAATGGTATCTTCTTATCACAAAGAATACCTGATGCTCCTCTCCATTTTAACCAAATAACATTATTTCTATGCGTAACATCTCCATCAATTCTTCCATCACTCTAAAAAATTGACCCTAGGTATTTAAAACTTTCCTTTTGGGGGTTGCAATACAATAACAACAACTAAGCATTTTCCCATACTAGACGGAGTCGGCTACATGGATTCTTTGTTTCCACAGATCTCTATCGTGTGCCATGTTAGCAGTTAACTCACAATAATCTAGATCATTCTTTATGTTTCTTTCCAACACTTTTGTGGTTGTTCTCTACCTCTTTTAATACTTTCCAAATTTAGTTTTTCATACATTCTTACAGGTTCTTCTTTTGATCTTATTTCTATATGTCCAAACTATCTTAAACGATATTCTCTCATTTTATCCTCCATTGGTGCCACTCTTAATTTGTTTCTAATAACCTCATTATGTATACGGTCTTTTCTTGTATGACCACTCATCTATCTCAACATCTTCATTTCTGTTACAGACATCTTTTGTATATGTTGATGAGTAACTGCCCAATACTTAGAACCACAAAACATGGCAGGCCTAATTGATGCTCTATAATTTTTACCTTTTAACTTTAATGGTATCTTCTTATCACAAAGAATACTTGAATCTCTTCTCCATTTTAACCAACCAACATTAATTCTATGCGTAACATCTCCATCTATTCTTCCATCACTCTAAAAAATTGGCCCTAGGTATTTAAAACTTTTCTTTTGGGGAATGTAATGTGTGCAAATTTTAATTTCTATGTCCTCTGAAGTAACAAAATGATCAAACTTACATTCTATATATTATGTCTTTGTTCTACTAAGCCGGAGGCCTTTGCTTTCTAATGTTTCTCTCCATAGTTCCAATTTTCTATTAACTTTTTCCTTAGACTCCTCAACTAACACAATGTCATCTGCAAATAACATACACCAAGGTACTTCATCTTGAATATGTTTTGTTAACTCATCAATCACCATTATAAATAAGTATGGACTTAAAGTTGATCCTTGATGTAACCCAATATTAACTTAAAACAAGTCAGTCATTCCTTCGTGAGTCCTCACACATGTTTTTACACCATCGTACATGTCTCTTAGAAGGTTAATGTATGTCAGTGTGATACCTCTTTTTTCCAAAGTTCTCCAAAGAACCTCCCTCGGTACCCCCATTATAAGATTTTTATAGATCAATAAATATCATGTGAAGATCTTTCTTTTTTGCTCTAAAATGTTTCATAAGACGTCTCAAAAGGTGAATCGCTTCAACAATAGATCTGCCTGGCATGAATACAAATTGGTTCTTTATTTTACTTGATACTTGTTTTAACCCACGTTCGATAATTCTTTCCCACAATTTCATAGTTCGATGTTGGGTGATTAAGCTTTCTCTTAGAATTACCTTGCAATCTTTACAACATGCTCTATCTTTTTTTCTACAAATAAAGTAATCAATTTGTGTTTGTGATAAACCACTCTTATAAGTAATTAAATGTTCATCTCATTTTTTGAAGATTGTATTGACTATAAAGATATCAAATGCCATAGCAAAATTTAAAATCTCCCTACCTTCCTCGTTTATATCCCCAAAACCAAAGTTTACATGAATACCTTGATATCCTAATGCCTCTTTACCAACATGTCCATTTAAGTCTCCTCCTAAACAAATCATCTCCCTTTGTGGAATCTTTTGAATCACCTTATCTAACTCTTTCCCAAAAATTGTCTTTATACTATCTTCTAATCCTACTTGTTGTGCGTAAGCACAAACTATATTCAAAACCTCTGGTCCTAACACTAATTCAACGTCATGATTCGGTAACCATATGGTTGTATGTCTACTACACTATCCTTTAAATCTTTATTTATGATAATACCAACTCAGTTTCAAGCCTTTTCTTTACCTGAGTACCATAATTTAAAACCTATATCCTCTATCTCTTTTGCTTTTTCTCTAACCCATTTTGTCTCTTGTAAACATACAATATGAATATTTCTTCGAATCATAGTATCTACCACCTCCATTAGCTTACCTGATAATGTTTTGATATTCCAAGAACTAATACGAATCTTATTATCTAGGACTAGGTTCCTTAACTCCCGTATCCGTCCATATTCAAAATACGGAGACCCTCTTTGAAAATTATTTACTACATTCGGGCGGCAATGTAGTGGGACTAACTTCTTTACCCACACCCATCCATGATGTGGGAACCCTCTCTACGATTGATTCACTACATTCGAGCGAAAATGTAGTGACCTTTACTTACTTATCACTGCATTCGGGCTCTGCAACGCATCGCTAGGCGGGAACGCTCCAAAGCAATGCTCATAATTTTTGTAATCCATGTTATAAAAATCCGACGAAGTTTTACGCTTTCTATAGGAAGCCTAACACAACCCTCCTTCTTTATCCAGGCTTGGGACCGGCAATGCAAGGGTGATCTCTTACATGAGTGGAGTTTTTCTCTCCCTCTCTCTCTCTCTCTCTCTCTCTCTATATATATATATATATATATATATATATATATATATATATATATATATATATATATATATATATATATATATATATATATATATATATATATATATATATATATATATTCCTCGCACATTCTATTGTTATAGATGTAGCTTGTAAAAGAACCGTGCCACATATGCTGAAAGAATCATGCCCAACTTTCTCTCTACTGCTTCGTTCATCGATGTGCTCATTTACAGGTAAAATATTTAGGCCGGGCTTGCACGAGTTCAGACAAGTCCAATCTTCAACTGTTGTGTTCGAATTCTCTCGTTTTAAAATGATGAACAGCTCAAAAGCATGCTTGTGAATATATTAATCTTAAACGGAGACCATGTCGTCCCATATGTTGGCAACTTTATGAAGATCTAGACAGTTTTCATCTTACTGTATCTTTTTGAGGCAACGATCACTGTTCATACCGCTTTATAATGGCTTTTCTTGCTCCAAAACAGTAAGATTACCTAAGGGTGGAATTATGAGATAAATCATTAACACGAGCCCAAACAAAAAGCTTGTGTTCCCGTCCACAAAAATAAGGTGAACACGAAATGACATGGTACATGACATGACAGAAAGCATGGCATTGCTGAGTTCATGAAAACTGACACGAACAGGACACTCGGAAGCCATGTCGTTGTGCACACAAAGTGACAAGAAATTAGGTTGCGTTTGAGTTAAGTTGTTTTTGACACAATCATGATATGACACGACAGAATCTAAAACACAAAACTTTCTCCCCCCAAGTTTGCCTATACTTGAGAGTGTTCGAGGTTCGCGTTTGAGTTAACTTGTTTTTGACACAAACATGATATGACACGACAGAATCTAAAACACACAACTTTCTTCCCCAAGTTTGCCTATATTTGAGTGTTCAAGGTTCAGTTCTAATCTCAACCTCAAACCAAACCACTATTAGCAGTTCTTGGTATTTTGGAAACTGAACATCAGAACCGAACTGACAGGTTCGATCCGATTCTGAACCACAATTTTTGTTGCAATGTGACATAGAGAGGATGGTCAAGAGACCAAGTAGCAAACTACTGTGGGCAATACCCTCCTCCCAAAAGAAAATTAATCTAATTTCTTAATGACCATGTAACATATATTAAACTGATAAGAGCAAATATAACACAATCTTAGCTAAAAGGCCAAGAAAAGTATGCTTATTCGGTGCCCTTCAATGGTTTTTATAGTATTCAATTCATCCTTTCGTTTCATTCCCTGCTTGATACAGGACTAAAGTCATCCATGTTCCATCATACAGTTGGTTCGGTTCGGTTCTCATAGTTCGGTTCCAACATTAAAACTACGAACCGAACCACCAATTACATTTTCTGTTAGAACCAAACCTTTCGGCATCTAAACTGGTGGTTTGGTTTGGTTTGGTTTGGTTCCGACGGATCCTTGAACACCCCTAATACTACACTTGCAAAATTAAAGCTGTTACAACCCATGGTTTCAATAAGTAAAAAATCAAGGTCAGTTAGCATGCTTAGCCATCAAGTGTTCGTTACTTTAAGCAGCAAATGCATATCCAAATATCAACTTGATGAAATCACTCTTCAAAAAGAAAAACTTGATGAAATCACTGAAAGATCCATAATAGCATACAAAGTGGAAACAAAGGATCCAATAGCATAAAAAGTTGGAACAACCTATAAGTATTGGTGGACAAGGCGGCCCATGGTGTGCAGTCTCTCTCTCTCTCTCTCTCTCTCTCTCTCTCTCTCATGCGCGCACACACACACAGACACATAAACATAGACACAGATACTGATCAATTATGGAGAATTGCCCTAGTTAAGATCTCTATCTTTTGGTCATGAACAAATTATGTGCAGAAATATATTACTGCAAAGATTCACAACCAATGTTACAGATAAAGAATCACAAGAAACCTCCTATAAATTTATAAAGTTAACTTTACAAAATGAAAAAAAGCCCTTTCTTTACAATCATATGGGGAGGACTTCAGTGACTCCAACCACCAAACCTATGATGATTATGACTTCCTCTACCCTACAAAGAATGCTACATGCTGGAAAATTACTTGCATCTTGGAAAGATCTGCCCCCTTTGGACATTCTACACCGAGGACGGATCTTACTTACAAAGGAATCTTATAGCATGACGAATTAAATGAAAGAAATTGGCAGAACTAGCCTTGATTTTCGGTGATTTCTACAGTGACTATCTATGAAGATTCAAGATTTGGCACCATCATTCCTGTAAAAAATGGAAAGCTGGGTTCTCAATAAGCTCTTGTGGAGGCTTGACATCTGAGAAATCCTTCTCTTGGACAGAGTTCAATATGTCGTCTGCTGAGAAGGGAATGCTGCATCATTTAAAAAAAGAGCTAACTAAATATATGAATATTTTCTCTCACATTTGTCGCATGCAACTAGTAGGGATGGCAACATTGACTTGGTCCATCAGGACCTTACACATTTCAACCCGAATCAGGCAGGGATTACCCAGTTTGAGTGGGTTCATGTACCGACAGGGAGCATACCTGAACATCTTTAACGAAGTATGGAATAAGAAGTACCCAATACAAAGTTATACATATATTAAGAAGCTTATATATGTGATTTTAATCCAAAATACTTTTAATATTAAGAAGTTTATCGAGATGGAAGTTCCGGTATGAAGCACCCCATCCACCCCATTGTCATCCCTAGCAACTAGGAGAGATTATCACCTGGAATTGTCATCTAACAAGAAGGCATTGCTGGCAGGGCTGGTACTGTCTTCCGTCATAAAAACTTTCATGCTAGAAATAACCTGAAATGAAATGCCAATTGATAACTGTCTAGAAATAAAAGAACCACAGAACTGTTTATGCGACTCTTACAGTCGGAGATACGCTATGGGTGCCGTATTTGTCATCCCAGTACAATGTGGATATCCGATAAAGCTGCTGCACACTTAAGACCTATAACAACCAAAATAGACGAAGAATATCATGATAATGATGAAGAAAACCAAACATGGAGATAGACAGACAGCCGCACAGAGAGAGAGAGAGAGAGAGAGAGAGAGAGAGAGAGAGAGAGAGAGAGAGAGAATACAGGGCAAAGGTCGCTAATGAGTTCATCATAAGATGTTTCTGGCTTGTGATGTATAACCTGAAAGCCAAGTATTGTTCACATAAGACCAACATTTATAAATTAATTGCATAACATATCAACAGCATCCAGCCTATCAACGTATTCCAAAGAGTAATCCCTCAAACAATCCCATATGAAATAGTGGATCGCCTCCTTTCCAATTTCCAAAACAATTCCAACAAATTGAACATAAAACATAATGGATTTCTAGTTGAAACTTAATGTAATGAAGGCGATGCTTCAATATAATTGCGGAAGATTGATGAACGGATAGCTTCACAACGTAACAATCACGAAGCCTTAGAAAAGGCTATAACCGAGAGCAACAAGTGCATACAAACACAAAATAAACTTGAATAAATAATATTTATTCACTAGCCACAAAAGGCTTAAATTTACAATGGATTACAAGTGGTATTTATAGAGTAAAGAAGTTATTGGAGAGACAAAGAGAGAAAGAAGGGATAAAGGGGGGCTGGCTGCAGCCAGCCCCCAACGGCTAGTGGCCCTGGGGGCCCTGGCCCTGATGGCCCAGTGGGCCAGGGCTACTCGGGCCCAGTTCTCTAACAACTCCCTCAAACTGATAGCTCCATGACATGAAGTTTGCCAATTAAAGATTGAAACCGAAGAGCAGGTAAAGACTTGGTGCAAGTTGATATTATGATTTTACAAACTATAATGTCAAATTGCCTTGTAGATGCTCTTCACGAACATAGTGACAATCTATCTCTATGTGCTTTGTGCGCTCATGGAAGGTATAGTTGTTGGCTATATACATAGCACTTTTGTTGTCGCAGAACATTATTGAAGGAGCTTCCAGTTATATGCCCAAGTCTTGAAGTAGTCGTCGCAACCAAGTTAGTTCTGTAGTAGGTAAAGACTTGGTGAACACGTGCAAGTTGATATTTTGATTTTACAAACTATAATGTCAAATTGCCTTGTAGATCCTCTTCACGAACATAGTGACAATCCATCTCTATGTGCCTTGTGCGCTCATAGAAGGTATGGTTGTTGGCTATATACATAATACTTTTGTTGTCGCAGAACATTATTGGAGGAGCTTCCTGTTGTATGCCCAAGTCTTGAAGTAGTCGTCACAGCCAAGTTAGTTCTGTAGTAGTACTGGCCATAGCACGATACTCGACTTCAGTGGACGAAAGAGATACCTTTTGTTGTTTCTTGCATCTCAATGAAATGAGTGAGTGACTAAGGAATATGTAATATCCAGTAGTAGAGTGCCTGTCATTTACATCACCACCCCGAACATAATCAGTATATGCAAGCAACTAAAATAACGAGGAGGAAGATAGAAATACTCCCTTAGTGGAGGTTTGTCGAATATAACGAACAATCCTCATAACAGCACTCATATGCACTGAGGTGGGTGCATGCTGAAACTGACTTACATTATGAACAGCATGAGCAATATCAGGCCGTAATAATCATATCATCGACATAAAGAAGCAAGACAACGCAGTACTCATTTTCTATTTTTTGAGTAAAAGAAGAGCAAAATCATGAGCACCGGAAGAGAACCCCAACCGACCGATAAGGCCGTGAAATTTAGCAAACCAGGCCCGAGGTGCTTGTTTGAAACCATAAAGAGCCTTACGAAGACGATAAACCTTATTGGTCTGACAAGTGTATCCCGTAGAGGACGTATATAAACCTCTTCTTTCTAACTCACAATTAAGAAAGACATTTTTAACATCTATTTGTGTAAGTGGCCATTGTCGAGTTGCTGCAATGGCAAGAAGAGTTCGAATAGAGGTGATGCATGCAATAAAGGCAAAAGTTTCTTTATAATCAATACCATACTCCCGAGTGAACCCTTTTGCCACTAGACAAGCTTTGTACCGCTCAATAGAACCATCGAAAGAAGTCTTGATTTTATAAACCCACACCTTCTAGGAATAAGCATGGCTCTCCTATTGTAATGTTAATCAAATGGAGTAATAGAATGTCTAGTAATCATAGGTTCATCCAGATCATTTTCTTCATGAATTACCTCTTCACCTAAAATATCATTCAAGAATGAGTAGGAGGAATCATTAATAGAGTTATCATCATCCATTCTTTTAAAAACATATTCATTTTCCAAAAATCTAACATCTCGAGATACATAAAGCTTATCATTTTTACAATCATAACACCTATATCCCTTTTTGGTTATTCCATATCCTAGAAAGACACATTCTATAGCCCGAGATGATAATTTATCATCTTTGTCAGTATAAACAAAGCATTTACATCAGAAAACATGCAATCTGTAATAGTTAGGAGAAACTTTAAAAAGTTTTTCTATAAGAGACATATTTTGTAAAACCGAAGAGGGCATCCGATTAATTAAATAGACTGCAGTAATAATAGCTTCTACCCAAAAAATTTTATGAACACCACTTGAGAAAAGCAAAGTTCTTGTGGTTTCCAAAATATGTCTATGCTTTCGTTCGGAAACACCGTTTTGTTGAGGAGTCTTAGAATAAGAAGTTTGATGTATAATCCCAAACTTATTGAGATGGTTTTCAAAATCCTTTGACATAAACTCTCCTCTTGAATCCAATCTAAAAATTTTGATTTCAGAATCAAATTGATTCTTTACAAGGTTATGAAAAATAACAAAATTTTGAAAGACATCGGATTTTGCTTTTAAAAGATATACCCATGTATACCTAGTAAAGTCATCTACAAAAATAACATGATAGGAAATACCTCCTTTAGACAAAACAGGTGCCGGAACCTGTACATCCGAATGAATTATTTCGAAGGGTCTTGTTGTAACATGTGTTTTGTTTGGAAATGAGAGATGTTGCATTTTACCAAGAACACAATCTTTGCAAGAAAAATATTCCTTAAATTTCATGCCAAGAGGACATTGATACAATTTTTGAGCATTAAGATATCCAAGTCTCTTGTGCCATAAAAGGGCATCATTTGTCAAAACATTAATATATCCTATACTATGCAAATAGTCCATAATGTAAAGTCTGCCCTCTCTATGGCCATGCCCATTCACCTTCTTCGAGAGGCGGTCCTGTACAATACATTCGGTGGATGAAAAGGTTATAACATAATTTTTATCCGAAATTTGGGATACGGAAAGTAAGTTTAAATTTAGTTTTGGAACAACACTAATTTTGGAAACTTTAAAATTCTTGTTTTGCAAGTCACCAACTTTATCAACATTTATTTGTGTATCATCCGCCGTATAAACACTGATAAGGGTTTTTGAACACATGATTTTAAGATATGTTCATTACAAATCATATGAAATGAAGCACCCGAATCAAGAATCCAAGAGATCATACCTTGAGTTTCTTTTGTTGAAGAGGAACAAGCCACACCAAACGTTGCTTTTTCCTTCATTTGGGCTTCAAGTTGCTTCAATTTTTGTTCAAGTGCAAGAATGGAAGATGAAGCATGTTCTTCTACTCCGGCCACCTTCTTTTTCAATTTTGGGCAATTTGGCCTTATATGCCCGACTTCTCTATAATGATGGCAAATGATGTCTTTTCTTCCTTCTTTACTTTTAAAATGAGAAGGTCGGTAAGCCTTCATATTTACTCCGGGTTTTGATGCGGCTAAGGCGGTGTTTTTTTGAAGCCTTGCTTCATTCATTCTTGTTTCCGCCATTTGAAGATCGGTAAGAATCTCTTCTTTTGTAGGAAAAAGTTTTCTATGAATGAGTGATGATCTTACTCCTTCAAATTCTTCCCGAAAACTTCTTAGAAATTGATATACAAAGTTCTCATTATCTTCACATTGTCTCTCACTAAGACATTATGTACATTTCTTTTTATAACTATACAATTTATTCCAAACATTGGAAAATTCCCTAAAAAATTTGTTTACCCCTTTATCTCCTTGTTTAAGTGAGACCAATTTGTCTCTTAATGCCATCCTATGAGCCACATCACTTTGAACACGAGATTTTTTAAAATATTCCCATGCTTCTTTAGCGTTGGTGAAATCGGCCAAAGTGTCCCTAGTGTGCTCGTTTACATTGTTGATGAGCACCCATAGGATTGTTCTATGACCTCCTTCATATTCTTCTTTTTGTTCAAGTATGGCATTGATAGAAGGTTCTACCTTCGAACCACTTAAATAGCCCCATAATTTTTTGAAATACAAGTAGTTTTTCATACATTAGGCTCATGTTTTATAGTTTCGAAGATGTTAGACGAAAATTGAAACCCCTTTTATCATCCATCTTTCAAGGAGAAAGAAACTAAAGAGGTAAACTTACAAAATACGATCGGTATGCTTTTCGAAGTGATGAACAATACAAAATACGATCAATATGCTTCTCGAGGCAATGAACAATACTCCCACGATCGAAAAATGGCTCTGATACCATGTAATGAAGGCGATGTTTCAATATAATTGCGGAAGATTAATGAACGGATAGCTTCACAATATAACAATCACGAAGCCTTAGAAAAGGCTATAACCGAGAGCAACAAGTGCATACAAACAAGATAACGAACACAAAATAAACTTGAATCAATAATCTTTATTCACTAGCCACAAAAGACTTAAATTTACAATGGATTACAAGTGGTATTTATAGAGTAGGAGAAGTTATTGGAGAGAGGAGACAAAGGGAGAAAGAAGGGATAAAGGGGGCCTGGCACGGCTAGTGGCCCTGGCCCAGTGGGCCAGGGCAGCTAGGGCCAGGCCACTCGGGCCCAGTTCTCTTCTAACACCTAATGCTGTCAGAATTGCTTTGAGTTGAACCATCTCTTGAAAAGATTCAATCCTTCCAACAACAACTAAGCCTTTTTTCATACTAGATGGGGTCAGCCACATGGATCCTTTATTTTTATAGTGCTTGATTTTGTATCATGCTAACACTTAACTCATAAGCGAAATCATTCTTTATTATTTTCTTTCAACTCTATTGTGACCTTCTTTTGACATTTTCATCATCTATTTTCACACCCTCCTTCGGTCGCTTTCTAAAAATTTCAAACCATCTCAAACAAATTTTCCTCATGTTATCATCTTCGATGTCACTCCCAATTTGTTTCTAACAACCTCATTACATACAATATCTTTCCTTATGTGACTGTAGTCCTTTATTTTTATAGTGCTTGATTCTGTATCATGATAACACTTAACTCATAAGCTAAATCATTCTTTATTATTTTCTTTCAACTCTATTGTGATCTTCTTTTGACATTTTCATCATCTATTTTCACACCCTCCTTCGGTCGCTTTCTTAAAATTTCAAACAATTTTTCCTCATGTTATCATCTTCGATGTCATGCCCAATTTGTTTCTAACAACCTCATTACATACAATATATTTCCTTATGTGACTGTACATCCATCTTAACATGGATATCTTTTATACCATATAGAGAAACTAGATTATGAAAATATTAAAAGAAGAAGAGGAAGACCACAAAAGTATTGAAAAGAAACAATCAAGAATGATCTAGCTTATATTGAGTCAATTATTAACATGACACAAGATCGAGCTTTATGGAAACAAAGAATCCATTTAGCCGACCCCATCTAGTACATATTGATAATTAACTGCCTAACACTTATAACTATATAACATAGCAAGTAATTGCTGCTCTATAATATTTACTTTAACTTTAATAGTGAAATAATCAAAATTTACAATAATAAATCAAGATCATATCTGAAGTAATTTTTATATAGCCGATTATTGGATGGCTTTAACAAAAATACACTAACACCAAAAAAGAATACAAAGCCACTTTCTCAAACAAATTGCAGTGAACGCATTAACAAGCACAATATGGAAAAGGAAAACATACCAAGAACCCCACGGCTTGCCTTATGTGCTTAAGTTCATCCCATGATGAACCTGCATACTGTACACATAAAATTAGCACGAGTCAGACAACTAGAGGATTTTCATTTCAAAGTAGCTAGTTGTGGAGAGATCCTGTAAGCAAATAGGAGTACCTCTTCTTTTGCCTGACAACACCAAAGCTCTAACTCAGCTAAACCAGCTTTTACATATTCACCATTACTAAATGAACAACACTCCCGACGCAGAAGAAGACTGCAGAAATACCAGGGTTAGAAGTAGCTTCAGCTTATAAGAGACCTAGATATAACACACAGTAGGGTTTTGATTATGAGACCTGTTGAAAAGCTGTACATTTATAAATGAAAATATCTGCATAAATGTCTTCTGAATAAGAATGAGAGGCACCTGAACCAACAAGACCACATGAGCAGATGAAATGCATTCACAAACCAAATCAACAGAAGCAACAAAAAAGTTTCTTACAAAGTATTCTTGATATATTTTGAGAAGGCCATTTAAGCTGCGGACGATACTCTGCCAGTGAGCGCTAGGAGCAATATGGCCAACAGATCGTGCAGATGATCTAACCATGCTCCACTTTGATGTTCTAGGTGCCTAGAAAAACAACAAGAATGCAGAATGAACGTCTAAATGCCAACTTGAGGGTCTTAAGAAAGACACTTGGGTATAAAAAAGGACACAAATTTAAAAGTCCTAAAGAATAGAATCACGAAAACTGAAAACTCGAATCTTGTAGTATTTATGTTTGATGTAATTGTGCACCACATTGGTGCGCTTCTATAACTTACTCACTTAGAAATTTGAAAACTCCATTATTAGAGAAACTTCCATCAAGAAAACAAAGAACTTGTGGGAACCTAAACAGTTGTGCCAATTTTATACTAGAATCCAAACAGAAAATTAGTTGATCATGAAACTGGCATGATGATGTCAAAACCTACAAATCCATTTAGAATAATGCTATTAGATATGTACGATAACTCTGCTTTACCTGGATGCAAATAGCAAGCAGTGATGTCAATTCCTTCTTCAAGTTATCTCGAATAATTCCATATAGCTTTTCCACATAAGCTGTCAACTGCTGTTTAAACAGCAAGGCAGGGCATTTGGCCTCAACTTGACGGACAACATCAACTGATACTTGAAGATTTGCAGAAGAAGGAGAAGACCGGAAACCCTGAAAATAACAAAATCAAGGCACTTTATCTGCTACAAACAAGAAGCAACTGAAGCAGGTTTGTTGTGCTGAAACAAATGAAACTTCAAAACAGGCATACCGAAAACAAGAAGCAACTGAAACTTCAAAACAGAAAATGAGGATTTACTTGAGTGATCCTCCCAAACAGTGACAGTGTAGGAGGTTTGTTGTGCTGAGGACTAGACCAAGCAGCACCAGCCGGTTTTAAGCTCTTCTCTAGCAGGGACAGTAGTACAGATGTGTTTGACAGCCAATAGGCCAAATGCTCATTGCTCTCTTCCTTCTGTAATTGCCAATACAAAAGTTTCATGAGAAAACTCAGACTGATTCAGTTATTACATGTTCCGATGTTTATCAGTCCCAACTACAAGTGAATTCTAAATTTCTGCCAGGCATCCACAGGAAGAACGAAAATCCATTAATTCTGATTTCGGTAAACAACTTCCACAGAGAAGCACAAAGAGCCACTCATTTGTGTAATGGAACCTCTAACTCCAAGAATGATAACATGATGCCTTGAAGTAAATCTCACACTTAAACAATGAATAAAGGTCACCAACAAACTCAAACTAGAGATTAAGCAATAAGAATCAATTCATACTGCTGGTAACAGCCTGCAATACTTGAATAACTCACTGGATTTCATAAAAACTCAACATAAATCTGTTAAAGTATACAAGGGAATAGAGCCTCTTTATATAGAGGCTGACATACAAGAGCATGGGGGGCCAGAGGCCCCCAAGGGTAGCTGTTGGAGAGCTCCAATGGCTACATTTCAAGTTAGCTCCCCAGCTGCACCAAAAATAAAAATGAAAGAGAAAAAGAAAAGAGAACCTAACCAGTAACAGGCATAACTAACTTATTTGATACATCCTAACAATTTGCACCTTTTGTATACAAGTTACTTCATGGTCATACAAGAAAAACTAGTTGAAATGTTTTCAAATTATAGCTTATTGCCTCTCCTTTTCAACTGGGTCCATTAGGCACAAATCCATAGGACACTTATCTATTTTTTCTGGTGTAGACATCTCAGGAAAAGAAAAAATATTAGAGAACCACTCAAAGCAACAAAAAGGAAGTGTTATTTCTGGTGGCCAAACTATGGTTTCTACGAGACAACCCAGATACTGTATTCTATTAGGTAGGTGTAACTAGATAGGAGATCCTTCTTAGGGGTATAAATTTGGAATCTCCCAAATGGAGAATGCAAGATCGAGGGTAGCGTTTTAATGTCTGTTAAGAAGGTAAAGAATGCGGTTGTCCATTAAAGAAAACACCATATAACAAAATATCACCAAAGGAGGTGCTCAACCACGAGAACGTTTAAGCATTTCATAAGAATGGAAATTTTTTTATCAAGATAATAGCTTTGGATCCCATGCAACCACAATTCACTATCTAGGAGCAGAGAGCAACTGTGGATTTCTATGTGCCATTTCCAGGAACTAATAAATAATAGCTTACTGAATCGTGGCTTGAAGCTATTACAGAGAATACTTATTAATAGCCAAGGCTACAAAGAAGTGTCAAGGACCACCTTACAAACTTGAACTAGAAAAGGGTAAAAGACAGAAATAACCAACCTCAATTTCTTCACCAAACATCTGTATAAGGCGGTCAAAGACGCTTGTTTTCTCTGCTTCAAATGATTTCCAGTGAAGAAGACATTTATATATGGTGAAAGCAGCAATTGGTTTTCCCTGGCTGAAACCAAGATTCTGCCGCACACACTTAATTAAAGCATCCACATTCTCCTGTGAATATGGAAGCTGATTAGTTTAAAGGAGGAAACATGTGCAGCTACGAAGATACTGAATTTCAAACAATAAACTTACGTGTTGTCTATCAAGAAGAGCCTTTCTCGCCTTGCTCTCAGACTCTGTGAGCACCTTACCAACATGGGGTATGCTATGTGGTTCCTGTGGAAGAAGTTGCAGTTGTAATGAAACAGCACCTTAAGTGTTTTAATAATGACTGCAACAGTCCAATGCTTGTATTCGCAGAAATCAGCCACAAAAAAGTGACATAAAAAGCCTTAAATAAGGCTCAAATCATCAAATAAGAATGTTTAACTGAATAAACTCGGAATGGACTTTCATTAATCAGCCATAACGCTTAGAAAATATTATGTAGAAGGAAGAGTATTTATAGAGGAGAGCAATAAGCATTAAGAGAAGGCAGCAAGCAGCAAGGCTACTAGCCGTTGGAGGATGCCCAACGGCTAGTAATCTAGCCATTGGGACCCTTGCTGCTCTGCTGTCCCCACTTGAACAGAGACAAAACACATACATTTTTAACAGCAGTTTGGGTATCAACAGTTGCAAAGAAAACCAAAGACGGTGTACCACAACTTACATTCTTAGTTTTGGCAACTTCTGTGTCATGGTGTCCATTTTCCAAAATCTACAAAGAATCCAATTGCAGATCCAGATTTAACATATGATATAATATTCCTTTCTGTCTCCATGTAGCATCTTAAAACAGGCATACCTTAGGTGACGGTGGAATTGCTAATTGCTCCGACATGCATTTTACAGGTGAAGTTAGCAAGCTTTGCTTTCGGAGATCCTCAGATTCCATGTCAGAAATCTTTTCTTCCAGACTGTGGCAAGAATAAACATGTAAATCACGAGCAAGCCTGCACACACACACAGGAGAGAGAGAGAGAGAGACCTTTGAACAGTACACTTCAATTCAATCAATTTTAATTCAGCTTCCTCGGCCCACTTTTTCCTTTCTTCACTAAGTTTAAGGGTTTCTTCATATTTTCTCTCAGCTTCATCAACCTTCTTCTCCAGAGTACACTTCAATTGAATCAGTTTCAATTCGGCTTCCTCGGCCATCTTTTTCCTTTCTTCACTAAGTTTGTGGCTTTCTTCATATTTTCTCTCAGCTTCATCGACCTTTTTCTCTAGAGAATTTAACAAGGCCTGAAAACATAGGTAACTGATACCATCAAAATCAGAGAAGACAAAAAAGGTGGGCCAAGAGACTGAACAAAATGGTAGTGTCTTGGGATTTTCTTCAGCGACAACAACAAAATCTTGCCAGGTCAGGAGACCTGAGATGCTTCACACCTACTGAGCTCCAGCATCATGCCTAGTGGTATAAAGCCTCCATCCTGAGGAAGAGGCTTCCCACTTTGGCTTACACAAAGTAAGAGAACTTTGAGCTAGCACACACACACACACCTTTAGCTTTTCATTTTCAGAAGTAAGTTTCTCTTTAGATGCCATATCAACAACCGCAACCTCCTTTATGATTGGAGCCTGCTCAAGAGATAGTCCTTTTGCTGCCTCACATTCCTTTAACAACATTTCTTTAGTTTCTTTGACTTGAAGTTCCATATCTTGGAATGCAGCTTCATCAACTTTCTTCTCAGTAGAATTTACCAAGGCCTGAAAACATAGGTAACCGATCCCATTAAAATCAGAGAAGACAAAAAGGTGGACTAAGAGACTGAACAGAAAGGTAGAGTTTAAGGCCTTTTCTTAGGCAACGACAACAAAATGGTGCCAGGTCAGGAGACATGTAATGCTTCACACCTTACTGAGCTCCAGAATCATGCCTAGTGGCATAAAGCCTCCATTCTGAGGAAGAGGCTTCCCACTTTGGCTTACACAAAGTAAGACAACTTTAAGCTAGCACACACACACACACGCACACCTTTAGCTTTTCATTTTCAGAAGTAAGTTTCTCTTTAGATGCCATATCAACAACCGCAACCTCCTTTATCATAGGAGCCTGCTCAAGAGATAGTCCTTTTGCTGCCTCACGTTCCTTTAACAACATTTCTTTAGTTTCTTTCAATTGAAGTTCCATATCTTGGAATGCAGCTTCATCAACCTTCTTCTCTGTAGAATTTACCAAGGCCTGAAAATAAGATAACCAAGAAAATTAAAATCAGAGAAGACAAAAAGGTGGAATAAGAGACTAAACAGAAAGGTAGAGTTTATGGCCTTTTCTTAGGCAACGACAACAATATGGTGCCAGGTCAGGAGACCTGTAATGCTTCACACCATACTGGGCTCCAGAATCATGCCTAGTGGCATAAAGCCTCCATTCCGAGGAAGAGGCTTCCCACTTTGGCTTACACAAAGTAAGACAACTTTGAGCTAGCACACACATGCACACACACCTTTAGCTTTTCATTTTCGGAAGTAAGTTTCTCTACTATTGCCATATCAACAACCGCAACCTCCTTTATGATTGGAGCCTGCTCAAAAGATAGTCCTTTTGCTGCCTCACGTTCCTTTAACAACATTTCTTTAGTTTCTTTGACTTGAAGTTCCATATCTTGCAATGCAGCTTCTGTAGAATTTACCAAGGCCTGAAAACATAGGTAACCAATCCCACTAAAATCAGAGAAGACAAAAAGGTGGGACTAAGAGACTGAACAGAAAGGTAGAGTTTATGGGCTTTTCTTCAGCGACAACAACAAATGCTGACAGGTCAGGAGACCTGTGATGCTTCACACCCTACTGAGCTCCAGAATCATGCCTAGTGTTATAAAGCATCTACTCCTAGGAAGAGACTTTCCACTTTGGCTTACACAAAGTAAGAGAACTTTGAGCTAGCACATGCGCGCACGCACACACACCTTTAGCTTTTCATTTTCAAAAGTAAGTTTCTCTACAATTTCCATATCAACAACTGCAACCTCCTTTATGATTGGAGCCTGCTCAAGAGATAGTCCTTTTGCTGCCTCACATTCCTGTAACAACATTTCTTTAGTTTCTTTGACTTGAAGTTCCATATGTTGGAATGCAGCTTCATCAACCTTCTTCTCAGTAGAATTTACCAAGGCCAGAAAACATAGGTAACCGATCCCATTAAAATCAGAGAAGACAAAAAGGTGGACTAAGAGACTGAACAGAAACGTAGAGTTTATGGCCTTTTCTTAGGCAATGACAACAAAATGGTGCCAGGTCAGGAAACCTGTAATGCTTCACACCTTACTGAGCTCCAGAATCATGCCTAGTGGCATAAAGCCTCCATTCCGAGGAAGAGGCTTCCCACTTTGGCTTACAGAAAAAAAGACAACTTTAAGCTAGCACGATCACTCACCTTCAGCTTTTCATTTTCAGAAGTAAGTTGCTCTGTAATTGCCATATCAACAACCGAAACCTCCTTTATGACTGGAGCCTGTTCAACAGATAGTCTTTTTGCTGCCTCATGTTCCTTTGGTAACATTTCTTTAGTTTCTTTGACATGAAATTCCATAGCTTCCAATGCAGTTTCATCAACCTTCTTTTCTAGAGAATTTACCAAGGCCTGAAAACATAGGCAACTGACACCATCAAAATCAGGGAAGACAAAAAGGTGGATTAGAGACTGAACAAAAAGGTATGGTCTATGGGTTTTTCTTTGGGGACAACAGCAAAATGGTGCTAGGTCAGGAGGACCTGCGATGCTTCAAACACTACTGAGCTCCAGCATCATGCTTAGTAGTACAACCCTCCACACAAATGAAGAGCCTTCCCAGTTTGACTTACAAAAAGTAAACTTTGAGCTAGCACACTCACACACCTTCAGCTTTTCATTTTCAGAAGTAAGTTGCTCTACAATTGTCATATCGACAACCGGAACCTCCTTTATGACTAGAGCCTGTTCGACAGATAGTCTTGTTGCTGCCTCATGTTCCTTTGCTAACATTTCCCTAGTTTCTTTGACATGAAATTCCACAGTCTGCAATGCAGCTTCATCAACCTTCTTTTCTAGAGAATTTACCAAGGCCTGAAAGCATAGGTAACAGACACCATCAAAATCAGGGAAGACAAAAGTTGGATTAGAGACTGAACAATAAGGTATAGTCTATGAGTTCTTCTTCAGGGACAACAGCAAAATGGTGCTGGGTCAGGAGGACCTGCGATGCTTCAAACCCTACTGAGGTCCAGCATCATGCCTAGCGGTACAACCCTCCACACGAATGAAGAGCCTTCCCACTGCGGCTTACAAAGAGTAAGACAAATTTGATCTAGCACACACACACCTTCAGATTTTCATTTTCAGAAGTAAGTTGCTCTACAATTGTCATATTGACAACTGGAACCTCTTTTATGACTGGAGCCTGTTCGACAGATAGTTTTTTTACAGTCTCACGTTCCTTTAACAACATTTCTTTAGTTTCTTTGACTTGAAGTTCCATATCTTGCAATGCAGCTTGCAATTTAGCAGTCTCTTGTGCCTTCGCTTCCTCAACATCAGCCTGAACAAATGAAAACATAAGCCACCAACATGTGGGAGAAAACGAATAGTAATAGAATATGCACCATAGGACTTCACTAGGACATGAAACGAGAAAGGGCATCATGTTCGTAGGACATTCCAATGAAGTTTCACAACTAGGTAGAATGAGTAGTGATTTCAAGCACTCATATACTCTCCACAGAAATTAAAACCAGGCAACAGGTACTCTCATTGGCTGATACAAAACGTACTGCATGGACTAACTTAGAAATTAAGGATATTGTCAGTCATGGGCAACAAATGACACTATGATAGCTTCTGCAGAGTCAACATCCAACAAACAGAATTAGCTAAAATTACTTTGAAATTCAAAAGTGTTAAACATACCATCCCTCAACACTAAGAAACCACCTCAAATCATCTACCATAAGAAGAATTAAATCAACATAAAAGTTGCGCCCATTTTTAGAATGAGCATCATTAACGCAATCTGTTCCTGTGGTCTATCAAAATTGAAAGCAAAGGACGTGTATATGGATGATAATGCTCTAAAGGTTGAATATAAACCTTTAACATCAATATCCAAGGTAAAAAGTTTATTATGTGGTTTGGTGAGATACACGGTCATGAGTACAATGAGAAGCAAAACCAAGCCTATTTACAGACTTAGGACATGCAGAAGTCTTAACATTTTTTAATTAAGAGTATGCTCCTTCAAGAAGATATCTCATTTGGTATTTGCATGATAGTGATAACATGCAAATCAAGAACCTGTGCTCACTTATATATGATCCGAACCTAGAAAGTGTGACCTAGATAATCAGTCAAAACTTTTAAAATATAGGAAGAAAATCTACTGAAGGACCAAAACAGATTTGTGAATGCAACTTACCCGCATGCGTTTCTCCATTTCTAATGTCAATGTGAGCTCTTCAACCTGCTTTTCCAGTTTGTTTTTAGCAGCTTGGAGTGCGCCAGTTTCCCTTGCAGCCTGAAGACAAGCAGGCCACAGACTTTGCAAGTCATGGTTTAAACTCATCCAGAGAAACAACAACACGCTACTCCCAAAAGATCACTCTGATCACAATGTCACGTTTTCAACCTTTTCTTCTAAAGCAAAAGTTTTCAAAAGTTTACGATATCATATAGGAAATATCAATGTAAGCTGTTGAGATGTTCTAGATCACAAAGGCAGATACTTCCAAGAAATACTTCAGTTTTCCTGAAGCATCCTTAGACAGCATATAATTAGATAAATAGATCTATTCCTATCACATCCTTATGTAAGCTTCTCAACAATGACATGCACCACTTTAACGCAGATGAAGCAGGGACATTTATGAGAAAACCACTTATAAGTTTTGATGAGATACTCCTTGAAACAAGCAAAACAATGACAGCATGTAGCTATGTCCATGCAAAAAACGGGAACAACTTACCATTTTGAGCTTCCGCAGCTCTCTTCTTGCAACCCTTCCTCTCCAGGCACATTGAGTGGTGATTGCAGCCTTCTTCAATCTCTTATAATGCAAGGAAGCCAGATATGCACGACATTGGGCCTGGAGTGAAAAAGAAACAAGACTCCATCAAATTTCCAGATTGGACGTGTATAGCTCAGAGAATTAAATCTTAATAAAATATTTTTCGATAAGTTATCATAATAGTAAATCTAGAAATGCACTCCTGTTTTGAGATGAGAACTATAAGAAAATAAGCGAATCTGAGTCAAAGTTTCAATAGATCCTGTACCTGTATGATAATTGCAGCCCTAGTTTGTCTTCTGAAATGTAGTTCGTTACGAGCAACCATGCCTTGAAGACCAGTCTGAAGAGAAATTGCTGAACATAACATTTTCTTATAGGCTGAGGTTGCGATATGCCTACGGATATGACTCTGGATCTTAACTGATGCAGCTTCCCTTCTCATGTTCTCATACAACTTACGAGCAGTTCTTCCTGCAGCAGCAAAGAATAAAGATTCTCTAAAATCAACCTTTACGGAGTAGTGTATCTTCCAAAAGCATATGCAGGTCCCTCTAGTAAAAAGAAGAAAGCCAAACATTCAGATGTATCGTACCTCTCCACAAAGCTTGCATGCGTATTGCAGATTGACGCATTGAAATGAATCTCTTCCGAGCCATATATGAACGGACTTTTCGTTGAATGACAGTGGCTGCTCTGCCTAAAACTTCTGTCCTCTGTGCATCTAATGCTGCCATTTGACCAGCCCTCAGAAACACCTTTGTTTTCCCAATCTGCGCATGGAATTCCATATAACAATTACATTGAAGTGATTGTTGAGGGGGGAAAAGGAAATGTTTAATATACTGATTCTTGTAAAAATTTCCAGCAGTAACACTCACAATGCACTTTTTTAGGTAATACCAATTGTCTAGATAACCAAATACATCTACCAAAAATTGCTAGGGAATCAAGACATAAACCTGGACCAATATAGGCACTTCATACATAGTGAGTGAGATTGCAAAATACACTAATCTTTAGTTCATCTAATGTTCAACATGAGATCATACAATGTCAAAGCAATTTGTGAATCTAACAGATTATCAGCCTATGCATTGAAAATGTTTTTCACATGTTCAGCAAAAATTGCAAAAAGAAGGTTTTCTCTATGATTTGTTTAATTTACTTAATGGAGATGTTTCTCTTGATTCAAGAAAGACCACATTGTGAACCGGATCTTACTTCAACATCTAGATTAGATTTAAAAACTTGAAAATCCAAATTCAATATACGAAGTTTGTAAACACCCAAAAATTTTCTCAAAAGATTTAATCTTTTAGAAATTCTGCATTTTCAAAAAAATTTACGGTTATGGGTCTTTTAAGGGTTTTCAAATAAAGATACATTAAACGAACACATTTCCGTACCAAAATTTTGTAGAAATCTCAAAATAAGGGTACTTTACACCCCTCTCAAAAAATTACAATTTTGACAAAAGCCTCAAAAAATGACTACTCTGCCCTCAAGGCCAAATTGGCAAAATTCTACAAATTCAAATGATTTCCTTCAAGGAAAGGAAGGTTTCAAACCAAGTTTTCAAAGAAACAAATGAAAATGAGACATTGGGAACCAAACCCACAAAATATTTTCAAAATGTCAAATTTACAAAAATACAAAACCTTTGAAATTCAAAAGCTTATGATAGGGTTCCGAGAGAGGTTATTTGGAGAACTTTGGAAAAATGAGATATCTCATTGACATACATTAACCTTATAAGAGACATGTACGATGGTGCAAAAACATGTGTGAGGACTCACGAAAGAATGACAGACTTCTTTTAAGTTAATATTGGGTTACATCAAGGATCAATTTTAAGTCTATACTTATTTATAATGGTGATTGATGAGTTAACAAAACATATTCAAGATGAAGTACCTTGGTGTATGTTATTTGCATATGATATTGTGTTAGTGGAGGAATCTAAGGAAAAAGTTAGGAACTATGGAGAGAAACATTAGAAAGCAAAGGCCTCCGACTTAGTAGAACAAAGACAGAATATATGGAATGTAAGTTTGATCATTTGGTTACTTCAGAGGACATAGAAATTAAAATTGACACACATTGCATCCGGAAAGTTTTAAATACCTAGGGTCAATTTTTCAGAGTGCTGGAAGAATTGATGGAGATGTTACGCATAGAATTAATGTTGGTTAGTTAAAATGGAGAGGAGCATCAGGTATTCTTTGTGATAAGAAGATACCGTTAAAATTAAAAGGTAAATATTATAGAGCAGCAATTAGGCCTGCCATGTTTTATGGTTCTGAGTGTTGGGCAGTTAATCATCAACATGTACAAAAGATGTCTGTGACAGAAATGAAGATATTGAGATGGATGAGTGGTCATATAAGAAAAGACCGTATACATAATGAGGTTATTAGAAACAAATTAGGAGTAACACCAATAGAGGATAAAATGAGAGAACATCGTTTAAGATGGTTTGGACATATAGAAAGAAGATCAAAAGAAGAACCTGTAAGAAGGTTAGAAAAACTAAATTTGGAAAGTATTAAAAGAGGTAGAGGATGACCACAAAAGTGTTGGAAAGAAACAATAAAGAATGATCTAGCTCATTGTGAGTTAACTGCTAACATGGCACACAATAGGGATCTGTATAAACAAAGAATCCATGTAGCCGACCCCGTCTAGTATGGGAAAAGGCTTAGTTGTTGTTGTTTGAAATTCAAAACAAAACAAATCCAAATCAAGACATCAAAGGGTTAAAGAGGTTTGAGACCTTACACTCATCAAAAGTGTTAAAGTGGTCTGACACCCTACTCCCAACAAAGGGTTAAAGTGGTTGAAACGGTAAAAACTAACTCATAGAGTAAAAGCAGGTCATCCATAAAAAAAAACATGGGGATGAGACTCAGTTGTTCTCCAAAAATATTTGAAGATTTCATTAAACTTGATGTTTTCAAATATACTTTAAAAGAAATGGTTTTAAAAAAATAAAAAACATTTGAAACTATATATTACTTGAATCAAGTAAAGCAGAATATCGAAAGAAAGCAGAAGAGGTTCTCCAACTCCAGTAAGGGATCAAACCAAATCAAATCAAGTGGGTTGCAACTAAGGCAAGCTCAAATCAAGTTAAATTGAGTCAAATATCAAGCTCCATGCCCAACTCATGGAAGAGTCTAGAGACTCCCCTTGAAATTTATAAATAGGCTCCTTGGAGGGTGGTTCAAGGGAGGCAAAGTGATAAAAACCCAAAGTGAGAGAGAGAAGAGGAGAAGAAGAAGAAGAAGGAGTCGCCCCTAAGAGTGGAGGTGTTGCTCCTAAGCCGCCAATGTCCAAGCCATTTCTAAGGTCTTCAATCAAGGTCAATTTTCTTCCATTCTCTTTCCTGTCTTCAATTCCATTCAATTCAATTTGTAATTAAGGAGTATTTGTCTCTAAATTATTGTAATATTTGAGGCAAGATGAGAAAAATTTCGTCCAAGAGCAAAGGTAAAATCGCCTATCAATTGTTTAATTTATAGTTGCATCTATCTCAATATACATTGTATATCTTATACTCTCTCATCTCTTCTATACTTAAGCTATATGATAAGTTCCCTTGATTATTATATTTTCCTCTCTAATAGAATAAAGTCATCAACCGAAAAAAAAATGACATGATCATTTAAACCATTAAAGATCAATCAGATGCATTTGTTAGACTCTTAAAACAGAAAACTTTATTTATCTGATTGTTGATTTTTCCAGTCCGAATTTGTGAACCAAAAATTCCTAAAATTGGTCCACACTTCATTTACACACAGGCTAACACTATAAAATTTGCAAGAATTTTAAACGTGGATAAAGTTAATAAAATTGGGAAATCCGAATAAAAATCGAGACACTGCACATCCTACAATAGAGCCTAGGTAAAACTCTCTTAACTCTATCTGTAATTATCCAAAAATTTTGACAATGGTTCCAATGGAAAGTTGATTCCCATAGCTTTGTAACTTACCAATTTCATAAAATTCCACTACATATGTGTAGTGATAATGGCATTTCTTTAAGCCTCTGTATTTTTGTCATAAGATATGTCCCGAGTTCCAAGGCTTAAAACTTAACTAATTTAATTTTGTCCATCCCTAGAACCAAAAACAAAAACAAAAATATCACAATAAACTCCATACCTAGGCCTATCTCAAGTAAATTTTGGAGGATTTTTTGAGATCCGAAAAATACCAAAAAAATTAGGAACATTTGTTGCTGAAAACCGAACTATTTATGTTTTTCATATTTGAACCTGAAATTTTGTCAAGGAAAAAATCACACGATTTTGAAAATGCTTTTCAATTAAACCGAAAACATATCGGATCTTAAAACAATTTTTCACGCATCCCCTAAGCATCGGTTGAAGAAGATCTATGTCGAAAAGAAATCACTTATCCACATTCACCAAAGAATTTGTGAATTGAATTTCAAGTCCTTCCATAGGCTTTGGAATAAAATTTTCATTTAAAAAGTTCATTGGAGATCCAAAATCCAATTCATATTAAAATGAAGATCAAGAGTCTAATTCAAAAAGGACTTCAGCTATCCATATTTAGATAAAGATATTTGAAGAGTTTAATTGGAGGACTCCACTATTTGAAGATAGAAGTTATCTAAAGACAACTAGATTGTTTATCTTATTGAGATTCTTATGTCTATGGGAGTCTACACATATCAAATGTAATCGAGTTTATAAATAGACTCCAACTCTTGTAATTAGGCATGTTATTGAAATAAGCTTGGAATTAATGGATTGATTTTTCTTTTATATTGGTCTCTATAGCTTTGCTCATTGCTCTCTTCCCAGGTAGCTGCCCCGTCCCCGTAGGGCTCTCTCTCCTTACGCTTCTCTCTCCTTGATTCTCTTTTGTGTTAGCTCTCTCATTTGCAGGTGCTGCTGTTGATTAGGGCAGTTGATGCTATAACTGGTTCCTAAGAATCCTTGCTGAATTATTGTGGTTGCACATCAACCACAACGACTGGCCTCTGCAGACCCACGACAAGCTGCATCACCGTAACTTTTCGTTGCCATTGACATAATCTGATCAACCAACTCCTCCCTAACCATCCTTTAGAACTAACTGCCTCACAAGAACCTAGCCATCTGAATCCTCATTAACTGACCAGAACCATCTCAAGCCGCCACAACCATGCTCCTTATCCATCTATCATTGCCCAGCCAAAACTTGCCAGCATCCTGAGAGGGGATCTATAGCTAAACTGGACATTCATTTCAGCCACTGAACAGATCCAACCTTCTCTAGTTCTGCCGGCCGTTCCCACCCAAACCTCAGCCTTTCTCCGTGCTTTTGTGGAAGCCTCTGAAGACCAGCGGCGTCAACTTGCCCAGCTGCCGTATAATGCACCCGAGCTTTTGTCTGATACAGCTTTATTGAATTACCATTGCAGAACCACTGAATTGCATGCCTTAATCTCCATCTATCCCAATGTGCACGTAGCAACCGTTTGCTCGTCGTTTCTGACTGGCTAGACACTGCTCGGCTACCATGCCGCCAGCTCTCTCGCCTTCTCCAGCTCTACCCAGCCGCTACCAACTCTGTCAGTCCCCCTTTCTTACCTTTTCCTCCTTCACTGTCGCAACACACTACCGATTACCACCAGACGCCTTTTGCTGCCACACTCAGCTCAGCCACCACCGTGCTTAGATGCTTGCGCCTCAGTATGCTAGTGAGATGCCAGAATCTGCCTTCCCACCAGCCGTTTCACCCACTCTCAACCGGAGAACTCCCCCCATACATCCAAAGAAAGACTTCTACTGTAGCAAACATTCTCTGGATCGGATCCACTCACACATTTCCATTTCAATCTAGTCCAGACCCGTATATACTAAAACCAGACCCTGAACCTAGCCGAAGCTCGGTCTACCCGCAGCCGAGCTGAAGCTGACTAAACCCTATGAACTTTGATCGGTAGTTTCTCCCTCATTTTTTATCGAAACCCTATATATATATATATATATATATATATCACCAGAAATCTCTCGATGTTGTTAGAGTACCTCCATTTCCGTGCACCACTCACTATTGATCTGAATCGAATTGTTTTTGAGGCATTAACCACTACATAAAGATAGGCACAGTTAGTATTAGAGAGAACTTGTATCGATCAAATATTCTCACTGGTGGCAGAAAATTAGGCTACTTGTGATGTAATTTGCCATATGGGACCCCTCACAAAGGGAGAACAGGTTGGTATCGTTAGCCTCACATACCAAATCAGTCACTACTAGTGACCTCAATGACAAAGGAGAATAGATAGTTCTCAAATTTCCTTGTACCAACAATATATCTCTATAATGTCACTCTCCAGAGTTTGATGCAGTAAACAGTGCGATAACCAAGATCAAAGAAACACCAAAATACACCCCGTAAGACCTAAACTAGCCTGGTGAGTTACAAGCACTGTTGACTGCTTTATTTGTAGTTCAATTGAAGGTTACAATTAGGTAAGCTAGCATGCCAAGCTATCTTAAAGATTACTTGGTTTTCTAATTTCATAGAGGTCAATGCCAAAAGCCAACACCTAAGATCATCCATACATTACTCATCGACACAGATTAAACAGGCAATTCAAACAATGTTAACAGATTATATGTCAACAAACAATTAAATCACTTGATAAACTAAGAACAAGAATACTGAAAATGTCGGCACACCTGATATCCTTGGAACCCAGCACAGCTTATTCTGATAGCCTCCAGAACTCCCTATAATCAGACATACTATGTAATAAGCATAAAATCACATAACCACAGGTTAAACTTCAATTGCAGCACTAACTCTATGGTCCAAAACTAGGACAAAAATGCTAGCAGCCTTACCCCACAACGCAGTTGCTGCAAAACATTTTTATTCTCAAAAATTGATGGCTTGAGCAGGTTGTTAGGTTTAACACAACGAATGTAGTGTGGTTCAGTGGCACTGAGAGTTTCAAGTAGTGCTTGCAATTGTTGCTGCAGAACATATGAACAAGATTTCAAAACCAGAGGTTAAGCAAGAAAACCAAATCATGTGTCTTTAAAAATGAAAAAAAAAACCAACCTTAAATCGGGAACCTATTGAAGAGAACTTTGATTGTTTGGACGATTCCTCAGTTGAGGGGGAAACAAACCCGATACAAAGGGGCATTTGGAAGCGTAAAGAAGTGCCTGGTGTTCTGCAACAACATAATCTTTGTTCTTGTCCAGGAACAACTCAGTTTGATAAGTGACCTAAAATTGACACAGATTAGGCATGTGTTATCCAAAGTAGAAATAAATCACCTCTAGCATTCTGGTCCTATATTATACCATGTAACTATCCTATTTATTATATATCTGAAAAATGAAAAAAAATTAACAACTATCTCCAACTTACATCACCAGCATAATGGCAAATTGTGAAGTCACTACGTGCCAATTTGGGCTTGCTGAACCTTTTATGGTTTTTGAATGTCTGATACAGCTTTTGGGCAAAAGTTTCATGTGTTGATACATACAGCTATTTGAGCATCAACAAAAATAGTTAAAAAATTATGGCAGACTAAAATGAACAAACTAAGCCAGAGGTACTGAGATATTAAGACTCACAATACCAATTCAAAGGTGCCAATACAAAGTATACTTACCAAGCTTCATCAAGAGAGCAATAATGCCACCAGGTTTCTGAAAATGAATACATAAAAAAAGTGATAAATAATAAATCCCCCTAATACAAACTGCACAAACACAATTATGTTACCAGCCTGTAAAAATAATGGTAAAATCATTAATAATACCTTGACAAAGTACATCAATTTGTCTACACTCAACTTGCAAATATAATTTCAAGGTAATCATATTTTCCTTTCCCTTTTTTTTATCTAACTTGTTAACACAATGACACAACCTAGTCTTTTAATAGGCATAAAGTGACAACTTCAACATTTTCATACTTAACCAATAAACAGAAATGAATCTGACCCTTTTATGCCTCTCATTTGACATCAGGCAAATATTAGCAGCAACTTTGAATTGATCACATAAAACCACATCAACTATGATTTTCGAAAAATTTCCCTCCATTTTGAATATGTATGAGAACAGAAATTAAGAAACTTAGGTTTACTTACACTGTGAGACCATTTTGGGCAACATGCAAACAAGGTATAGAGGGGAGCATTGAATTACTATATCTTGGTCTGCTGTTGTTAGGCATGTAAAATACCCTTATCATACAGAACATGAAAATTCAGTTTTGGCATACAAGGTAACTTGATCACTAATTGTCAAGGACTAAGTCGGACTAAGTCACAGCAATTAAAAGTTTGAGCTTCAAAATGGATTTGAATGGACAGTCAAAAGACAGAAATTTTATTCATTCAGTGGTCTAGTGAGCATTTCTAGCTTATCCAAAAAAATTCAATCATGTCTCTCTCTCTCCCCCCCCCCACCACCACCAAGATAGTTTAAAACATGCAAAGAAAAAAAATTGAAGCATGCTATACTTGCACAGCATAAAAAAACAGGAAGGGTGGATGAAGAAAAGGCAGGGAGAGCTGAAGGATGGATACAGCATGAAGGATACAAATACAGCATGAAGGTCAAATAGACAAACACCCCATTTCTTAACAACTTCCATTTCCCAGCCTAAGTATAAAACTTTACATTAAGTTATCTCCTTTTCCACTGAAGTAGACAATAACAAATTTTATAACAATAACAGTAAGTTATATATCCAAAATAAGAAAAAGAAAATTAAAATTGGGTTTAGATTTCTTGTTTTTGGTGTTTTCTTTTATATATGATAACTAATTTTGTTATAGAATAGTTTACGTTAAAATAACCACCAAAAAAAAAATATCATGTAAGCTGTGCAAATGCATGGGAACTTTTCTTTCAAAATCTTATTTGCATAAAATTTTAACAAGAGAATTATTTTTCAAGATTTCTAGAAAAAAATAGTGGTTTTTACCAATAAAAAAATATAATATCATGTCTAAAATTAGGGTTTTGTTAACATATGCCCTCAGGACACATTTTTAAGGAATAAAAATAGCATTTATTACTCATTATTAATTATTTAAAAAAGAAGAAAATATTAAATGGATTTTCAAGATAATAAATGCTTGTACTTTTAAATAAAAATAGCATTTATTACTCATTATTAATTATTTAAAGAAAGAAAATATTAAATGCTCTTTGGATTTTCAAGATAATAAATGCTTGTACTTTTTATTTAATAGTTTCTATTTTTATTCCTTAATTAGGGCACACGTTAACAAAACTCCTAAAATTATCTATATTACAATTTTCTAAAATGATTATTGTTTTGAAACTTCCAAGTAACAAACAGAACATTTCATCTTTTTTGAAACTTCGTATATATACAATCTTATTTATTTTCAAAACAGACACATGGTGAAATATTCCAGTAATAACTTCAATTTCAAAATAGAAAAATGTATCAATTATTTGTGAATGGTTTTTGGGCATCATCAAGTCATTACCATGGCTTTAACCATAGTCCACCCACGCCAATCCCACTTAATTCCCCACCCTATCCTGTAAAATACTGATAAGCTCTCTTTTTGATCCACCAAATCCCCTGTAAGTTAGTAAGTATACTTTCTTGAATGCAACTTTATTTAGTTTTAAATTGCAAATAAAGATGTTAAACATATTACTATTTATTTTAAGTTTTACGGTAAATTATTTTATTATATCCTCTATCTCGTATATTAATATGGCAACGGGAACTGTAGTTAGTAAGTAGCAATTTAAAATTTTAAAACTCATTAAAAATTAAGATGTTAATTTTAGTAGGTATTTATTTTAAATTTTGCAATTATTGATTTATTATATTCACTCCCATTTTCTAAATAAAATTAAGAAAAAAACCCGATAGAGCATGGTAGTGCATGTCAAGACTTTAGTTTTATGGTAAAAATGAAGCTACAGAATCATTTAAGTCATCATCCAGCTAATATTCTTGATTGCCACACCATCCCTCTTCCACAATCAGCATGCAAGCTAATCAGTTTTTATGTACGACCACACATATTACACCGGACTTGAGACCCTACCAAAATTATGACCATTGATCCTTCACATTTAATGCATAATTTTTAACAGAAATGAACATAACACAAGAACATGTCTGCAAACAAAAGTATGGAGCATTACAAGAGCAAAGCAATCAACAGAATGATTGTGGAGTTAGAAGGAAAAACCTTTTCAATGAGATCAAACAGTACATCTTGATTGTCAACAAATTCAATGTAACTCCAATCAATCTTCTCTTTTATTCTTCTTGCTCCATTTTGGTCAAACATGCTACAGAACAAATATTTGAGCATTACAAGAGCGCATGTAAAGTGAGTAGAAATAAATATCCTTATCGCTGTGTTTCAAACATACAAGCAAGAGATGCCAGAGATTGATAAAGAAAAATAATCTCCCTTTCATAAACAAACCTGATTAAAGTGTTGCTGAAGCTTTTCATTGGTCATGAATTAATACAAAATTGCTCAAAACTGCAAAGCACACAGAAACCAGGTATTAAATAAAGGGGAATCTACAGCTCCACCTTTATGTCTATTAGAGATGTAGACTACCTCTCCATTGATGAAATGGCATTAATCGTCAGAATTTAGTCTTAATAGGCAATACCCCTTCCTGGATAGTTCAATTTTTTGAGAGTTTTGAAATGGGATGAAGTGGAGTGGTTCATAAGGAGTGGTTTGGAATGGGGTGGATTGGAAACTCAAAGGAATACCACTCAAATTGCTTGGGACTTTTAATGAGGAATGGTGGAATGCACCTCTCCATTGTTTGGAAGTCACAATGGTAATTAATGGAGTGGAGTAAGATTACAATAACTTCCAATACTACCCCTTCCTGGATGTTCACTTTAAAGAGATCAACCCATGTAACTACAGAACAAAAGGAGTACCAGTGTCGCACCTGTTAGTCTTGAAACTCTCAAAACCATAAATATCCAGTCACCAATTAAGGACTTTGACTCAGGGTCTTGACCAATTGAATTATTAATGTTATCCACCAGCCTGTGAATTAAGATGACAATTACAGAAGCAGAGCTTGGAGCAAATTGACCAAACTTACCAGTAACTCCATCCAAGGTTAAAAACTAATACATCTTCAAATCTGCTCATGGAAGGATATGATACAAACTACCAGTCAAACAACCTAGTGTACACAATCTTAGCTAAACTTGCATCTCGGCTTAGAGATTCAGCAGCCTCTGGATCAACCATTTTGTAATAGTTTCATCACAAGTAACAATTACACGTTTGCAAAGAGAATCTTCAAGTGCCTTTACATCACACCTGAATAAAAATTATGAACCAAGGAGTTCATGTGGAGAGGATATGAAATGCAAACCTTACAAAGAGAATATATTTTAACTGCTGCAAACTTGCTATGTTTGCTCACATGAAAAAGTTCAGCAGCAGTTTGTAGATGGAACCGAGATTTTTCATCTTTGGGCATAGATGAGTCAATTTCCTTCCCTTTTGTAAATTCAATGTTAGCCAAGGTGCAAAATTGCAGCAACCACTATTCAAATATTGCTTCCTGAAGATTGATGGAGAAAATGGAAAGAAAAAAACAAAGCATTGAAGAACACATAATACCTGAAGAATAATATTATGAACTTAAAAAACTCGAATAAAATACCTGCTCCTCAGAACTTATTCCAACAACGTCCATTGCTCTCCTTGTATCCACGATATTCTTTAGATTCATCCAACCCTTCAACTCATAGCAATTTGATTGATTCAGATAATGAAATGTTCTTGGGTTTCCTAATTTGTACTTCTGAACATCCTGCCAAAAAAAACAAATAAAAAGATCAAGAAAAATGAAGAAAATAGAATCAAAATAAGTTAAGCAAAACTTACCATTAACAAGTAACACCAGCATGCATTATATTTCACAAACTCTTATTTTCTACCTAACCAGTAACCACTCTATAGGTTCATTGTCAGACAGTTTACTCTGATGTGCAAGTTACTCACATTATGATTCAATCCAGAAACAAATTAACGTAGGCATAAACAAATGCTCTATATTCACAAATTGATTCCTTCCAATCTTTCTGTCAATCTAATCTTGATTCTAAGCAAAAGAAATTGCATTACCTCGGAGGTGCAGCACAGAGCATATAGAAACAGTGATAATTCCTCTCTGGATCCGACACCTGGCAAACCAGTGATCTTTCCAGCAGATAAGTTCTGATAGCAGCTCCAGAAATTCTTCCCTTTTGGTCAAATTGAATCTCCACAAACTTACCAAAACGACTGCAAAAATCACAAGTGACAAAATAGTACAAATAAGACAGTAGCATAAAATTTGCAATATAACTACATAAGCAATAAAAACTTTCTATAATTTCCCACCTTGAATTATTTCTAACAGTCTTTGCATTGCCAAAGGCTTCTAGAACAAGGATTGGACTGAAAATAAAGGAAAAAGGGCCAAAACATAAGGTCATGTTAAGTGTGTATAAGATAAGGTTTTAATAAATATAGACACTGGCAAAGGTTAAGAAACTAAATAAATAAACTTATGGAAGACAATCAGCTTGCCAAAATATGTAATTGATTTGTTTCTGCTTTCATTTTTGTTTCAGTTGATATGTTTTAATTAATAAAAACAAAAATGGCACCCTGTTTTCAACATTGTTTTTACCATTTCCTTCACAAAAATGTAAAAAACAGGAAACTGAATGAAAACAAATTGGCATTTTTCATGTTATTTGTGAAAACATGTCAATTGAAAATGAAAGCAGAAAACAAACCAAACACCTCCTAATTTTGTAGATCTAATTCTCTTACCTCTAGGACTTTCTGCTCGACAGTTCTACCTCCACCAGCAGTAGCTCTACCTCCCATGTAAGCAAGATAGCGCATAAGTAACCAGCAGTGCTTTCTGTTTTTACCAGTGCCTGTTTACCACTTTCACCACTAACCAATATTGACTGGCTTATTCCCTCATTAATCATAAGCCTAAATCCACAATAATTTATTTGGTCAGACCGTCAGACTAGTAAACTAATTACATTTACATGAAAGATATGAAAATTACCTATATGCTGCATCTGCAACAGCAAAGGGTGTGGACTTAGCTCACCAAAACCTGCTCCTTTATATTGTGCCATCATATGGCTATCGTATAAATGAGGAAGCTTAATGAAAGGGTTCACAGCAATCAATATATTGCCAGTGTAGGTCTGGAAGCAAAATATTGGTATAAGCTCATGTCAAGGAAGTATTAAAAACATTAAGACACAAGGGAGACAATATTTGGAGAGTTAGCATCTAAATACACACATAAATTTCATTTAAGTCATATCTGGACTTCAAGTTCTGAAGGACACCTGGTTCATGCAAATAAGCCAACTTTGTCATGTCATCCACTCCTGTAGGTGATTCTTCAGTGTCTTTATGGTATACACTGGATGCATTAGAAGTGACCTGGGTGAACAAATAGAGAAATATACAGCAGTTAGCAGCAAAGAAAAGAATATTTGTAAGGAATAAGAACATTGTGTGCATGAATTCACAAACAGGCTTGCAAGTGAAAACTATAAAAAAAATGAATGTAAATGGATCTGAAACAACAAAACTAGGAAGAAGATGAATGCAAATGCAGCCAAAACAACTGACAAGTTTGAGAAATGAACCACAAGACAATTTTATACTGTACAATGTGCACAAATAGAAGCCAGTAACACATTTGGAGTTCAGCTTGCAGTTCTACAAAATGCTCATGCCATAACTCTAGGTTATTCAAAGTTGAAAATGCTTTGAAAATGCCATCTGACAGAAACACCAAAAAACATTAATAACCGAAGTACAAAACTGGCCAGTGATAAGAATTTCACAGAGCAGTCATAGAAAAAAAAAGACCAAGCACTTTGAAACAATCTTTCACATATCAACATCTTTCCAAGAAACGAACTTATCAACTTGCAGTGCAACTAATATCAGGATGGACAACTAGATGGAGCACGAGAGAAAAAGGAGATCATAAAAGTGACCCCAAATTACCAAAGCCACACTAAAAAGAGGGAGTACATTGGATTATTGAACAACATGGTTTAAATTTGAAGTTGTTGACCTAGAGAAATTACCGTCTTTCCAGAAGTACACCTGACTTTGACATCTTGACCATTAACCTCAATCACCTCCCCATCTATCCAAGCAACATCAGGGTCCTCGACCCATACAAGAGAGCCCACAGCAATATTGGCTGGGGCAGCCTGCACATAAGTACATGGTCAGAATCGTGCAATTCTGGAATGTGTTCAATTCATTAGTCAAAAGGACCATATGCACATGGCTCTCTACAAAGAGAAAATATGGAAGACGATCAGCCCATCCACAGTATAAGTTTCAGTGCAGGAATCATGGAGTTCTAAGAGACAACACAACGCATGAATGCGGTACAGATCACCTGGCAGACGCTCCAGGCAGCATTGCCAATTGCATCAATGATTCTACACTTGCATTGGTATTATGAATACTCCAAAGACTACCAAACCAGTCCCACTAAAATAGGTATAACCATAGCTCATTAAGACAGCCAGTAGTATTCCCGCAATCCGCAAACTGGCAACCAATGGACCACCACGTAGAGACTACAGATTGCAGACCCCATTCTTAGTCATCCAAACACTTCCAGGAAGTACTTTATGGTGGTTGAACTTATTTTCGATCAAAACTATGAGCAACCACGCATGTTATCTGCATTACAAGCTTCAAATGGCAATTGCATATGCAATAGTAGGACCGACTCCATTCCCCATTCCAACCAATCAACCGCTTCATTGTAACTCATCCAGCATATCGCATCAAGCACGCCCACGAATTCATAGGGGAAAATGTAGACAACGCCAAATCTCACAAAATACAAATTCCCAACACCATTCTAGCCAACATAGAACAGAACCTTAAAAACATTGCAAAATCCATCAAGAGGCGTCGTTTCCTCTCATCCCCTCGATCCAATTCGCAGGATTCACGATGGAGAGAAACGTTAAATTAACTTTCAGTCTTATAGAAACCTAAATTTGATGAAACAACCTCTACGAAAGCATGCAAAAAATTCTCGGAATTTCTCAGCAAAAGACTCATCAAGATGGATCACGTACCATTTAGGGCAGCTCGGTGTGGTCAGTTCCGCTTCGATGAAAATGACATCCGAAATTCCAAAATGTTCCTTTCTCCTACCTTTACACCAAACGAAAAATCCAAAAGAGAACGAAGAAGAGAGAGAGAGAAGATTCCTCCCCCCGACCGAAAAAATGGCAACGAACAAAAACAGAAAATTTACAAAAGAATGGAATTTCCGACTAATGGAAAACCGCAAACTTTCGAAGACGAGATTCGCAGATTGGTTTTCCCTTTCGTTATTGGCTTTCTCTTCTTCCTTTTTTCTTGGAGCTTGACGATTGAGATCGACCGGCGTCACGGGAACGGAACCCTAACTACATCCGGCATTGCATCCTCTTCTCCGGCCGATCGATCGTCCGGCGACCGAACTGACCGGCGCGGTGAAGGAAAAATCCAGTCCTCTCCCAAAAATCTCCCAGAAAATCGCAGAAGAAACGAACTTGCGCTCGCACCTTTCGCCTTGTTTAGATTTTGTCATTCCCAAAATACCCTCCCTAACCTGCCATTATTGACCATTTTAACCTTTTCTTAAAATTTCCCCTCTTTTACAGGAAATGACCTCCCGTCCCACGCGCTTTCTGTGGGACAAGGGAACGGTTGCCTTCGGGGATAAAATTGTCATTATGGAAAGTATCAGTCGTTTGCTTTCGGCATTACTGAACGTAGTGACAAACAAAATTCACGGTAAGTTAACGTCCGCGGCAAACACAAAAAAATCCATTTCATGCTCTTTATTGGTACAACCATCTTTGAACAATGCCACTTTTTTTTAACGTTAACGTTAAGAAAAGAAGATGTACATCGTAGAGATAGACATTACCAGTTCGGAACCGGCCCGGCCCAACGGTTCTAATAAAAACTGAGCGTGGCCAAGAACTGACTGGAAGTAGACCCTATGAAACTGAACTTGGAACCATGGACCATCTAATTTCATGGAATCAAAATCAGTAGTCTTGAGCTGTTGGTTCTACAAATTTTTTCAAAATTTATTTAAAATTTTAATTTTCTTTAATATTTTTACTGGTTTTGGATGATTTTAGAACCATAACTGGAACCAGCGATACCCTGGAACTGGTCTTGTCTATATAAAGGAGATGCACCTAATAGCCAATACAACTATGATTTCCACTCCAAATAGAAGAGCTAAAAAATTAAAATAGAAGTTTCATAAAGAAGTGTTACAAAGAGCAATAGTTCACCTGGTTAGAGGTTTTACTGATAGTTGAAGGTCATGAGTTCGATACCAAGGTGTGCCTTTCGTCTCCTCTTTGTGAAAAAAAGTAATACAAAATGCAAGTCATAGTTATATATTGCAGGTATTGCCAATTAGCCATGGACATTCTATGGTCCAGGTGCAGCGGCGGAGATAGAGGCAAAGTGTGGCGGCCGCCCCCACTTGCAAATTAAACTATCAACAGAAACAACCTAGCTTACATAGTTTGCTCCACCTTAAACAGTTTCATGAGCTATTCACCCCACTTGACACCAGTTTCTAGATTAACTACTTTCGACATGTTAGTGTGAAAAACAAATCTGAATCTCCATGTATTATACGAGAAAAGACAGGTTCATTTGTGAGCCTTTTTTTTTGTTACAATGAGAAGTTGGAGCTTTACATATAGGTGCATGCATGCCCCAGAAATCGAACTCACCACCTATGTCATGAAAGTCGGAGAGCCTTGACAAATGATAGTCGGCAAATTAAAGATAGAACAAGATTTGTTTAAGGTAATTTCCGTGTTTAGGGAGGTGGTTGAACCAAGCTTTGGTGAGAAATGTGAGAGAATTTAGAGTGAGTCAAAATCGGTTTAACGGACAATGGGTCTGGGTCAGATTCAAAGTCTATGTTCAAGCCCACCGGGTTGGACCCGACATCGCGGACCCACAACAATGGGGGACATGCTGGTCGATCATCAAAAAGATTCGAGCTCGTGACAAAATTGCCCAATCATTTTCAAGGCGTCATTTTCTCATTCCGTGGCTGACGAGAAACTTAAGGACTGAGTTGAGGCTAGTCTCGATATTTTGTCATTCAACGGTTCATCGGACGCCGGCAACCACGACCAACCATCGTTGGGGCCACCTACATCAAAGGAAATCAATGACGTGGCACCTATCCGTCGTGGATGCTTCCTTGATGGACGGCCGCGATCGAACAATTCAACTGCCATCAGCGTCTTCGTTGTTGACGATAAGCGGTTAATTCAATCCACATCTTTTTACCGTTTCGGAGACTTTCAGCCGTTGGATGCCAAGAAATAGGGTAGATGTGCGGTCACGATTCGTCAAATGCACCGGCAATCTTGGAAGAGTCGATACGTTCCGTTGATTGCGCTTTTGAAGTAGTACTTAAATAAGAAGCAACGGAATTACAAAGGTAGCCTCAGTCGCGAGAAAATGACAACATTGTACCCAGCAATCCTTTCGGTGACAGAAGTGTCCCGGCGTGGTTTTTCTATCATTTTTAAACCGCAATATGACTTATTAAGAGATTTTTTAGAAAATTCAGAAGAAATTAAAAGCTAACAAGAACATAGGTTTTTAGCGTAGGGTGTTCAAGAAGCCACCAATATAAACCAAAGCCCTTTGTTTGAGTTCTTTCAGTTGTGTGATTTGATTTGAGAAAAGAAGTAATTTGGTTCATTGTTTTAAGATATATATATATATATAATCACTCTCACATGTCTATTCATTGTTTTTCGGTGACATGATATAATTTTAAATAATTTAAGATTGTCTTAAAAGGTTGAAGAACAACATTATTACAATCATACTCTTGAAAAGTAATATTTAACATGAGTGAGCATCAATGGTGAACAAAATTCATCTCTCTCTCTCTCTCTCTCTCTCTATATATATATATATATATATATATATACTAGATCGTACAACCTATGACAAATGCAAACTCAAAACTACTTTTACCATTGAAAATATGAGTAATTTTTGAAAAATATAAGATCATTTATTATACTCTTTCTCTCTAAAAAAAAGATGAAAATGAATATGAAATGTATCAACAAAAATGAGTTATATATATAATATATACAGATAGTGGTTCACGCTCAGTCTCTATCCATACTTAATCATGTTAAACATCTTAACCGTTTGATCTACACAATCAATGGTAGAGATTTTAATCTAAAAAGCAGCTTTACAACGTTATTCGTTCCATACTTGAATCGCACAACGATACAATCCCTTTTTTTAAATTCAAATCTCCAGTCACTTTTAATCGCGTGAATCAAACAAATAGAGACACCCGAGTAAATTCAAGCATTGGGAAAACCCTAACTTCGATTTGGATTGTATAAAACAATCCTGTTCAAAGCCGCTTCTCAGTCTATCAGGCATTTTAAACCCTAACCTTTTATTCTTTCTTTTTACTTCATCCTGTTTTCTCTCTCTTTACTCCTCTAATATGTGAAGTTTGAACCACGTAGAGCTCTCCAAGTACTAAGATTTGCAAGAACGCAGTCTCAAGCTCTGTTAATCATCTCCCAAAAATTGAAATAATACAAAACCATAGTCCAGAACCAAACCAAACTGGACCGCAATCACTCCTACGTTTTACAATCCCTTCAGCACCTCGCCCAAAATCTGAAGGAGCTACCACCGGGTGCTAGCTCAAAATACAAGTGTGCCTTTTACCAAAATTGTTCTTGGGTCTGCCATTGCCCAACTGCCTCGCTCCTCCCTACGTGGTGGCAGAACAGGTTCTACCATGCTTGTCACGAAGGCAGATCGGGTCAGATTTAAGGCTTACCACGCAAACCAGACAAATTACTTAAGTGAGATCTTCCGGTTACGAATGAAGGAAAGAGAGAAGTGAAGGAGCGCAATGCATTACCAGAAAGATAAAGACGGCATGCCTTTTGGGGGCTTTCACCAAGGAGTGTAGTATTTGTTCTTATTAATTTAATACTTAATACATGGTTCATATAACCACACAATCTCAAAATTAGATCCTTTTGAAAAGGAAATATTTATACCCAAATGTGCAGGTCAAGTGCAAGCTTTAGAACTCAGGACACCCATGGGGATGGGGATGGGGATGGGGATGGGTTTGGGGTGGGTTTGTAAAGCCATTATCCAAAAAACCGAGCTGGTTGGATCAGGTGCAACCCCGTCCCAACCCGCCCCGTGCATCCCTAGACCTGCATGCACTTGACCTGCCATGCCATGCAAAAGCTGCATTCTTTTTCCAATAATTCATCATATCCTTGTGCATATATGTTGCAAACTAAACAAACAATATCAGTTCAACAAGGTGGTCATACGTTAGCAAATTTTCATCGACTACGAATAACAGACATTATGAAGATCCACCACCACACCTTTTCGTTTCCGTTATAAAGGAAGAGAAAGAACTGTAAAAAGTTATTCGACAGGGAAATGATTCTCCATTATAAACTTGGTAGTAATAGAAAACTGAGACTGAGAGAGCAACACGGAAGTCTCCTTCGCAAGACTTTAGAATCTGAAATAACTTGTTCAACCAGGCAACAATATCTGAACTCTGCTCTCAGGTTAACGACAACAAACAAGCTAAACAATTAAGGAAATGAGACAATCTTGCCGAAATCAAGTGTCTCCCTGTACCATTTATTCTTCTGACGGCTATTTTGCAATATGAATAGCTGATCGAATCTGGAACAGACGAAGCAAAAGAAAAATATCAGTTTATATTACCGAGCAAGGAAAACATAAAATGGTCAATGTACATGTCATAGATGAAGCAAACGAATGTAGCAAATGGAAAAGGCACTCTTGAAACCTGTCAACAGTTGCTGTAGGATAACTCCATTGACTAATAGACCAAATATTAAGCTTCTGGTCCAGCTACTCTCTCACTGACTGTAGAACCATATTGTGGCCCACCCTTCCGGTAGCTAGATAAAAACTCAACCGGATAGCCCTTCAGCTTGCGGGGCACCATACCAAGATCTTGAAATGTTAATGCTGTGGATAGCACAAAAAATACATTATGAAGTATAAAGGTGCAGCAGAACATGCCACAAGATGAAAAGAGGAGCAAGCAAGTGAAAGTTCAGGAAATCTCACAGCAGAAAACAAGTAACAATCAGAATGTCAAAGAAGACTAAGCCTTGTCGGTTCCACTGTCATTCCAACTGCTACCATAATGTGACAATAATCGGCTCCATTGTCATTACCGTTAAACACAGTTTCCAGTACGGTATAAGTGGTGACAGCCCCAATCAGGTGAGACTTGTTCAACAGATGGGGCAACCTATTCGATAAAATCTCATGCTGGTTTATACCCACAAAAGAAGCTGCATTCTGGTTGTTGGCTACCTAACACAACTGTTCTCCATCCAGGCAGGTACTGCCTACTTGAAGGTGATCGCCTACTAGGTAGGTTTGAAGAAAGCAAATTGCATCCATATAATTGACTAGACTGTAATTGACCACACAGTTTCCTGTTCCTGATTTCTTTATCAACCATTCAAATATAGTTACAAGAATAAGAAAACCTACCATTTTCAGACACTACTGTATCTACAGTAAGAGCTTCAATCTGGTCCAAATTGAAATTATCGGGGTTCGGAAGAGGGAATGGAACTTTCCGAAGCAAGATTTCTCTTGGGGTTGCAATAGCCTGCATGAAGATAGAAAGCATTTAATGCTTACAAGTTACAACCAGCAAAAGGAAGGGTACCCAGCTTTCAACACAGAGATCTATGCTAGTGTGGATGGGAAAAGAAGCAAAATATTATCCAGGTCATGGAGCTCTAAAGATAAAAAAAGAGACAATTCTGATGATGGATTACTAAGAAGGGATTCAATTAGACTACAGGAAATGTCCAAGGAAAACATTTATTACAAAATAGCAAGTTAACTGGTTACCAACTTACCAGAAAGCATGATAGCTACACACCTATGCGGTCATTTTGATTAAAGCATATCAAACTTGTTTGATAAAAAATGTCATTACTCAAAATGGATGAACTAAATGTCACTTACCCTTGCTACAGGGAAGGGGATATTAACATAGCGAGGCCATTCACGAACAACCTCGTACATTAATTGAGCCTGCACAATAACAGATTTCATACTTAGAACGGATAAACATTCCACTTTCCAACTAAGGCTAAAAGTGACCTGGAAAAACATTACCAATTGGTGTACAGTGAAAACTTCTGGACCCCCCAACTCATAAACCTTGCCCATGCTTGCACCATCATCCTTCAGTGCCGCAACAATTGCAGCAGCAACATCAAGCACATAAACAGGTTGGATCCTGAACATAACTTGTTAGTCAATGAGAAGAAAGATTCTCATCAACAATGAAAACAAAAGAAATGTGTTGCCAAAAGCACCAAAAATTAGTTACCACATACTTTGTAGAGCCGCCACCTATGAGTGGAAGAAAACTCCACTTCTTCACAAATTGTGCCCACCTATTCAGAATCCGGTCTTCAGTACCAATCATAACAGCTGGCTTCACAATTGTTGCCTGTCAATTTAAACGAATTAGCCCATGAGAAAAGCATAAAACCGCAATCTATCCTGGTAACAATCTTCTAGGCTAAAAAGTTCACGGCTACTTGACTTCCATGTGAACGGTACTTTTTTCATCTTGCCACTCTCCACGCACAGTCAAAGATACACTGGATCAACACTATTCTAGCTCACAAACCATTATACAAGGCAGAAGAGACAAGTCAACAACCATTCTGCATTATTCAATCAATGGAAGTAAGGTTCTACAGAAACGTGAATAAACATTTTGATTATTGAAGATCAGAGAGAAAATGTTGTCTAAGAAAGTGTTATTTCAGATTGAGACTTGGTACAGGTACCAGTAACGTGCAATCAGTACTGTGCTCACATAAGGAAAAGTACCGTTGAATGGAGACCGAGAAAATGTTACAATGAAATGTCCTTGTTTCTAATGAGTGCTTCTATGGTTATAAGGTTGGGAAGGATTCACCGTTTTCTCAGGGGGAATAATGAGGGAACTTAAATGCCACTTAGTACAATGAAAGGAGGTCATTGAATCACTCTCAGTTGATGATTAGGTGTGAAGCCTTTGTCCCTCTTCAACGAGCTTTATTCAGTAGGTGGTTTTGGATGTTTATTATAAAAGAGGACATGATATGGGGGAGTGTGGTGGTGGCTAAATATGAGGGAGAGTGGTGGATAACTTTTGAGGAAGAGAGAGCCTTAGGGTCCAGCGTAGGGTGGGAGCCATGTAGGATGGTTTTTGTGGTAAGTGATGGGCGAAGGGTGTTTCTCTGTCGTACTAGGAATGCATAAGATCGGTAGGTAGTCATTTATTCAGTTGTTTTAAGTTATTTTATGCGACTAAAGTGAATGAGAGAGAGGATTCTTTCAGAGAGTGTGGAGTATCTAACGTAAATAAATTTTACCAAATCAGCAAGAGGAGAGTACATCAGAAAAGTATATAAACCACAATTTCTACCGACGTATTCAAAAGAATAAAGTCAAAGAGGCTCTTAAACATATGAAGGGTGGTAAATCGGTAGGACAAGATAATATTCCTATAGAAGTTTGAAAAATACTAGGAGAAATAGGAATCACTTGGCTTAAAAGACTATTTAATGAAATATGGAAAAACCAAAAGATGCTCGAGGAATGGAGAGCAAGTACACTTATACCCATATATAAGAACAAGGGAGACATTCAAAATTGTGCGAATTATTGAGGTATCAAGTTAATGAGACATACTATGAAATTATGGGAAAGAATTATCGAAGGTAGGTTAAGACAAGTATCAAGTACAACATAGAACCAATTTGGATTCATATCAGGCAGATCTACTATTGAAGCGATTCACCTTTTGAGACGTCTTATGGAACATTTTAGAGCAAAAAAGAAAGACCTTCCCATGATATTTATTGATCTAGAAAAAGCTTATGATAGGGTATCGAGGGAGGTTCTTTGGAGAACTTTGAAAAAAAGAGGTATCCCATTGACATATATTAACCTTATAAGAAACATGTATGATGTTGCAAAAATATGTGTGAGGACTCATGAAGGAATGACTGACTTCTTTGAAGTTAATATTGGGTTACATCAAGGATCAACTTTAAGTCCATACTTATTTATAATGGTGATGGATGAGTTAACAAAACATATTCAAGATGAAGTACCTTGGTGTATGTTATTTGTAGATGACATTGTATTAGTGGAGGAGTCTAAGAAAAAAGTTAATATAAAATTGGAACTATGGAGAGAAGCATTAGAAAGCAAAGGCCTCCAATTTAGTAGAACAAAGACAGAATATATGGAATGTAAGTTTGATCATTTGGTTACTTCAGAGGACATAGAAATTAAAATTGGCACATATTTCATTCCCCAAAAGGAAAGTTTTAATGCATAACATCTCCATTTATTTTAGTGCTGGAAGAATTGATGGAGATGTTACGCATAGAATTAATACTGGTTGGTTAAAATGGAGAGGAGCATCAGGAATTCTTTGTGATAAGAAGATACCATTAAAGTTAAAAGGTAAATATTATAGAGCAGCAATTAGGCCTGCCATGTTTTATGGTTATGAGTGTTGGGCAGTTAATCATCAACATATACAAAAGATGTCTATGACAGAAATGAAGATGTTGAGATGGATGAGTGGTCATATAAGAAAAGATCATATACATAATGAGGTTATTAGAAACAAATTAGGAGTAGCACCAATAGAGGATAAAATGAGAGATCATCGTTTAAGATGGTTTGGACATATAGAAAGAAGATCAAAAGAAGAACCTGTAAGAAGGTTAGAAAAACTAAATTTTGAAAGTATTAAAAGAGGTAAAGGATGACCACAAAAGTGTTGAAAAAAACAATTAAAATGATCTAGCTTATTGTGAGTTAACAGCTAACATGGCACACGATAGGGATCTGTGGAAACAAAGAATCTATGTAGTCGACCCCGTCTAGTATGGGAAAAGGCTTAGTTGTTGTTGTAGCAAACAGGAGGGGAGTACAATTTGAAGCACGACAAGTGATGACTTGGAGCTTGCATGGAAACTCAGGATTTCACCTCAGGTCCCTTTTTTTTTGCATGGGAAGCATGGTGGAATTGGATCCTCTATTTCTATAATTTGCAACTAAGGAGTTTTAACCTTGGCGAATTGGTTTCCTATGTGTAAAGGAGAAGTTGAGATGTTTCATTGTTTTGTGAGTGGGTTAGTCATTTTCCAAAGACAACTTTCATTGTACTTCAGATTTAGTGGGTGTTGAGTAGGAATTTTGAAGAATTTAGACTTGGAGACTGCACGGAGACTTTCTAGTGAACTTCTGCAAAGTTAACACGGCCTTCTATCCTTTTGACAATGTATAAGAGAGATTTTTTATAGTCTTTACTATTTCCTCACGATGCACATGGTGCACCCCCTTGTTGCTTTGCAATGAATCCATATCTTAACTTGCTTTGAACTATGGCTGAAAAAAGTAAGTCAGTATTAGATTGTACAAGCTTAAGTGCTTAACAAATGTAGAGAGACGAACATTTGATTGTGCACACGCAGATACAGTGCATGTTTAATGGCGTTTAAAATGGCAAAAGAAACTTTAAAAGAACATGAATAAAGCATGCTACTATATTTTTTTGGTTGGTAGCACATTAAAGGCGCAATCCTAATCAGGTTCTATGTACATAAGCATATTAATAACAATTGATTAATCTAGAACATAGGAATCCTGATCAAATGGGATAAATCAGATTAGATCAAAATTATCTAGGTTCTATGTACATAAGCATATTAATAACAATTGATGGGCCTAGAGTAATTACTTCTGATTTTTCCGCTATTAATGCTAACTAATTTTCAAGTCCTTTGTCATCTAATAGTGTTGACCAGTGGCCAGGAGTGTTTTTTTCACCATTAATCCCAATGGTATTATCCCCTTTCACAGATATTCAGCAATGAAGGTTTCCTGTTATAAAGGCTGACTTTGTGGTATTCCTACCCTAACATATTCAATTTGCCAATCACCTATGAAGAAGCCTTCATTGCTTATTTTTAGATTTTCCACTGCAGTTTGAGATCTCAAAAAGAAGTATTATGGCTTCAACATAAATGGAAATTGATTGCACATACTGAGACGGGCTCGGAGGTCGCCTGAAATGCTTGAGTGCGTTGCATCAAAAACTGTTTGAGGTATTTATTGTCCTTAAACAAAGACAGGAAGGTCCAATCATGGACATCAAATACTTCAGTTTGTTAGGACTTAGGAGTAACACTAACAAGATGCTCCTTACATAAGGTCTAGAAACCGTTTCCTATGTCAAGAGACTGTAGAAAATTAAAAAGTACAGAGGAAGGTTGACAATAACCATAAAAAAGACTTCTACTTAAAGGGAAGCTGTTTTTTGTCTTTTTCAATATGGACAGATATTGCTTGATCCATTAGAAGTTACTGTTTTTGCCACGGAATATATGTAACAAGCACTAGATTGAGTTTCTTCTTGAAGATGGGTTGTGGCCTATGTTGCTTGAAAGTACATAATAAATGAACAGATTTGGCAGCCAAACATAGATTTTAGATTTGGAGGATGGCATTAACATAATAACAAACAGCAGATACAGGATAAGAATTGTTGAGGAAGCTTTCCACCTTTAAGGGAAGAATATATTTCCTAGGTTGCAGATCTCTGGTCTGCTGAAGTATTTCATTATCAGAGACTATTTCTAATTTATAAATTATGGAGCTGTCTATGTTACACAAGCAGGAAACGAAAAGAACAATCTGAAGCCAACATGCACAAACAAATTCCATTTATGCAAGTCAATATCAACTTTCATGAACTTGAAAAACGTACACACAAGAAAACTATAACTGGATAAAGAAATGGCGAAGCATACAAGCAAGCATTTAAAATCCATTAAACAAGATAAACAGTGCTAGTAGCACCAAGTAAAAGGGAAGAGGAGGAAACGAGATTATAAAATGGTCCACCTCTGGTAATTCTCTGAGCACAATTTCTTCCGCAGCTGCTTTGGCTCTCAGCATTCTGGAAGGGGAAGATGAGGATGCTCCTAAGCAGGAAACCTGAACAAATCTCATGATACCACCATGCTCTTTCGCTATCTGCACATATAAAATTTCAGAACCACGTTTATAGGTCAAACATAATTAAGTAGTTCAGGGAACAAAAAAGGAAAATGTAAGGAATCACCAGTTCGAAATTTAAAAGACTGTGAACAGACGTAAAGAGGAAGTAGCATCAAAACAAAATGCAGCATGATAAGCTACAGTTGAATATTCAAAGGAGAACAGCATGAGAGTTAACAGCAACACAACCACCCTGCTGCACAAAATGCACTTCCCATTTTAAAAAAACGAGTGGGATCTGTAAATAATTGTTGATATTCGTAGTTGGAAGCAGCCCGATCACGTATCATCAAGTGTCAAACCAACAAGTCACATACAAACACACCCGAGAATGAGTGTTTCAAGTAAAGATAAAGTCAAAAACACAAGTCAATGTGTTGTCCAAAAACAACATAATTTATTGATGAAGAAATGCTCTATTTATAGAACATTATGTACAACAACGGTAAAGAAGAAGGGAGAAAAGGGTCAGCCAGCAGCCATACTCCCAACGGCTATCTGATTTGATGGCCCTAGCTGTCTGCTACACAATGCAAACATGGGCCCTAGTGGTCCGTCCTATTACAATTTAATGTCTCTCAAACTTATAGTGTGTATACCAAAAGTTTGTTTAACAAGAAGTTAAATCGGATTGCTCAAAAAGATTTGATGAAAAAAATCACTGCATGTTAGATGAATAATCTTCTTCTTCAAGTATTATTCTCAAACAAAATGATAGTTCATTTCAATGTGCTTTGTTCATTCGTGGAAGGTGTAGTTGAAAGCGATGTACATGACCTCTTGTTATCACAAAACATAGTGGTTGACTGTTGTAGCGTGGTACCCGTATACTTAGTACTTCGGCGATCCAGGAGATTTCTATGACAGCAATAGCCAGGAAAGTGAAACCTTTTGTTGTTTCTTATACTTCCATGAAATCAGGGATTCACCTAAGAAAATAAAAAAGCCAATAATAGAAAGTTTGTTGTTGGCATCTTCACCCTAATCAACATCGGTTACATGGATTATTTGTTTCCATAGAGCCTTATCATCTACCATGTTAGCAATTAACTCACAATAATCTAGATCATTCTTTATTGTTCTTTCCAACACTTTTGTGGTCATCCTCTACCTTTTTTAATACTTTCAAAATTTAGTTTTTCTAACCTTCTTATAAGTTATTCTTTTGATCTTCTTTCTATATGTCCAAACCATCTTAAACGATGATCTCTCATTTTATTCTCTATTGGTGCCACACATAATTTATTTCTAATAACTTCATTATGTATACGGTCTTTTCTTGTATGACCGCTCATCCATCTCAACATCTTCATTTCTGTCACAAACATCTTTTGTACATGTTGATGATTAACTGCCCAACACTCAAAACCATAAAACATAGTAGGTCTAATTGTTGCTCTATAATATTTACCTTTTAACTTTAATGGTATCTTCCTATTACAAAGAATATTTGATGCTCCTCTCTATTTTAACCAACCAACATTAATTTTATGCGTAACATCTCCATAAATTCTTCATCACTCTGAAAAATTGACCCTAGGTATTTAAAACTTTCCTTTCGAGAGATACAATGTGTGCCAATTTTAATTTCTATGTCCTCTGAAGTAACCAAATGATCAAACTTACATTCCATATATTTTGCCTTTGTTCTATAAGTCAGAAGCCTTTACTTTCTAATGTTTCTCTCCATAGTTCCAATTTTCTATTAACTTTTTCCTTAGACTCCTCCACTAACACAATGTCATCTACAATTAACATACACCAAGGTACTTCATCTTGAATATGTTTTGTTAACTCATCAATCACCATTATAAATAAGTATTAACTTAAAGTTAATCCTTGATGTAACCCAATATTAACTTCAAAGAACACCGAGGTACTTTCTGTTTAAATATATTTTCTTTCTTACTTTTGAGGTTCCACAGTTTATTCTTAATAGCTCGATGAACTCTTTTCTTCTTTGTCCATTTTTTATTTGTAAATCCATAACTAAAAGTTGATGTTGGGTGGTTGAGTTTTCTCCTAGAATTATCTTGCAATCTTTACAACACGCTCTATCTTTTCTACAAATAAAGTAATCTAGCTTATTGTGAGTTAATTGCTAACATGGCACATGATACGGATATGTGAAAACAAATAATCCATGTAGCCGACCCCGTGTAGTATGGGAAAAGGCTTAGTTGTTATTGTACTTTCAATTAATACAAAATCATGGTTTTAGATAAATTTAGTGATATCTTGGTAACACTCAGTTGTTGCCTTTATCTCATCAATCTCACCAATATCCTCAAGGATGAGATCTAAACAATGGGTTGCATATGGTGTCCAATAGAAAGTCTCATAATGATCAGTGTTAACTCATTTCCACCTGCTTTATAGTTAGTTGCATTATCTGTAATAAATTAGACTACATTATGTAGCCCAACCTCGGATATCACCTTATAAAACTCTTGCCTTATGACCTCTGCATTAATGCCTCTCCTATGATATGTTTAGAGATCTCAAAAATATAAATCCTTTAGAACAATGGAGAAAAAAGTTTAACAATATTCTTCCACTATAAGGACAGTCTTATCTAACAGTTTTTCTCTCAACTTTTGACAAGAAGACATCTTATGCCCTGGACAAATGTTAGTAATTGCATCTGTCATTGCTTGAAAATGAAAATTGTTTGATGCATTAAATGAAATGCATGCATCATAAAACCATCTACCCACTACAAGGTCTACCTACTCATGCAATTACTCTGAAATCATAGCAACACGAATTCGAGGTTGAGCTAGTGCTAGGAGTAAAAAATGATTATATGTCAAAAGGAAGCTCTTCCTCTACTCCTTCCTCTTCTACCACTTTTACTTTGAACATCTACAACAACCATCTTTCTCCAGGTTGGTGGTCGAGAATTACTACTACCAACCTATGTCCTACCATAAGAAGGAATATTGTCACCCAATCCTACAACATCATTATCCTCTTCCTCAAACATCTCTAAATCATCATTTTGTTGTCTACTCTCAAGTATACTCTCAATTACATGTAGACATTATCATTTAATGACTTCTGACAATTTTCTAACCCTCCCCGTGTAAGGAGCAACTTCTTTTCTAATCCCTGTTAGATGATGTTTCAATCGTGAAATTTCACTACTAACCACCTCACAAAACAAATATTTTATCTTCAATTTGTTTTCCTCAACTGGTGTACCTCACTGTCATGTCTAATCATCAGACCGAGATTGAGAGTCCCTAACACCCCTTTTTATCATCTCAATTGATAACTTCAATCAAATAAAAAACATAAAAATAAAAGCAATTAATAAATCATCAATCTTCACACAACACTCAAATAGATTGTCTCCAACTTCACTAATACAATAAAAATCATATTCACGCACTTCATATATAGTTTGTCATTCAAAAAAAAACATAAATAACACCAAAAAATAACAAATAAAAAAAAGTATACCTATAACTCAAGTTGAGAGCCTTGTACGAACGCCGTAGAGCACTTTTTTTGACCCTCAACACCAAGGAGAGAGACAGAAGCCACCAAAAATACACTTTAGAGTAGTGTTGTTTGACGCGTATTATATCGTGTATCGTTTTGGTCCACAATATGATATGTATCATAACGTATCATAATTTAATGTTAAAAAATTAGTACAAATCTAAAAAAAATAGGAAAAAATCTGATAATTACAAAGAATTCATATAATGCAAAGTTTAGTACATATTCATCATTTATCATTCAACAATTGAAAAAGAATTACATATTTTAAAAGCAAAAAGTGAAATACATTTATATTTACATATTGTAATCAAGATCATCAACTAAATAATCTCCATCTTCTCCTTGCTTAAGATCAACACCTTCAAAATCAAAATTTTCATCTCCTTGATGATGTTGTTGCACTCCTTCCAAATTAATCCATGCAATGTCTTTTTCGGTTAGGAATACATTTTCTTCGTTATTATCTTCCATAATCCACTCCTCTAATATATCAAAATTAACAAATTGCTATCTTTGTACATGTAGTTGAAACATTTGCTCATTTTCATATGTGAGCAAAATGATGAGCTTCATTTCTTTGATTATTGAGTCTATGACACCCCAGTAATGTGATATTGTTACTTGATGATATTCTCTTTTTCTCTTACTGGATACTAGCTTTTTAACTAATGCTTGAAGTGATTTGAAACATAAGGACGATGGATGGATGTTGTGGGGCAAAATCAGGTCATCTGATTACTTCTGAGTTGCTTGATCGAAATAAGAATTTTCGACGTGTAACTATGATGGCATGCTCACTTCACAAGCTTAGCTAAGCCTTATACACGCTAATTATGTTCAACTCAATGGAAGTCGTGTAAGGTGAATCCTAAAATAGTGAAGTTGTGAAACGCCCACTCAATGAACTGATGTGCATGCGTACAACTTTCCGTTCAATAAATTGATGTTCATACATCAAAGGGTTGTGTCCCTTTCAAAATGGCAACTATATAGAAGAACTATGTCCTTTTAGGACATAATATGTTGAAGAGTTTGTATCTCTTTGAGGACTTGCATATCAAAGAGTTATGCTTCTTTTAGAAATGCTCTCAATATATGTAAAAGAGTTTTTACGAACATTCTCATAGGCTTAGACGATTAAGTGATTCAAAAGTCATCTATTATTTGCAAAAAGAATAGAAGGGAAATATTGTTCTACAAAACTTTGATGCAACCAAATTATTCTTCGTTGTTTGCGATTTCATGAAATTAGAAACTAGTAGTAGAAATATACCTAAAAGTTGGCAACATAAAGGAAAATGATTTTGTCACAAATGTTATTTATTCATAAATTATTCTTATTTAATAAAATTCTTATAAACTAACTCGAATTTATATGTTACACATATGCAACTTGCAATCACAGATGATCATACAGGAGGATGCCTTAAGAAGAAGTGAAGAGAGGCGAACAAAGGTCATAAATCCGCAAAAAAAATTGCAAAAAAAAAAAAAATTTTGGTCGTATCGCTCATATCGTACGATATATGTCGTCTCATACGATATGGTGGTGTATCGTATGATACGGCACGATAAGTTTGGTTGGGCGATACAGATAACATTACTTGAGAGCCTTAGGGAGCCTTGAATAGAAGTCACCAACCCGCATTTCCTGTCATGGACCCTTTATAAGGGTCCCTAACTCTATCGACTATTGCACGATACAACACGATATTTGATAGAAAACAATACACATAGGTGTATTGTATATGATACGTATCACACCATATCATATGATACAGTGCGATACAAATAACATTGTATATATGTACTATATATGTAGTATATATATATATATAGTTTTTTTATTACATGTGTATATATATGGCTTGTTGAAGCATGAAATGTTGGGGTTGTACTTAGATTTTAAGCAGACTTAGATTGGGTCTTATAGACTCGATCTAATATCCAGCGGGTGTGTGGCCCTGTAGGTAGCCCGGCCCCAGGGCCATAGGGGCGGGGTCATTCGGCCTTGCTTCAAATATGGGCCAGAATTCTCTGGCCCAGCCCTGCATTTTTTCAGGGCCAGCCAGGTCGGCCCCCCAAACCAGGCCCATTTTGACATCTCTAGTCAATAAGGTCAGACCAACACCTCAAAGAGCCAAACCATCAATGAGCAGAATTAAGCACACATGCATGCATGCACATAATCAAAAGGGTAGTTCATAATGATTCTGACTGCAAAAACCTACATAATTCCAAGTGGATAATTGCTACAAGAGAAAACTTAGAGCGATCTGGCAGCAGCTACAAGTACTTTTATCTTATGCGTATGAAGATGATGATATGTTTTCATGCAAAAGGCACAACTATAGCAAAAGAAAAGGTTTTATCCTTTTAGGCACAACAACATCAAGCACCTAAGTCACACAGACACTTCTATGAGGTGGAGTGTCGACCTCGACACGGGTGCAACATCGATACCGTATCGGTGTGGCATGGCAAAAAAAAACTTTTTTTTAGCTCACGATTCCGCCGTCTATGGTGTATTTATCTTGGAGAACCCGATCAAAGAGGGAGTAATCCGTGAAGACAATGAAACCAAAGTCTCTTAGTTGACTCGTGACCTTATCTCCCATGATGACCACCTAAGTTACCTCACCATAGTTTCTAAAATGCTCTTTCAGCTTGTCTTTCATCATCTCCCATGAAACTCCGCCGATGAACGTAGAAAAATATCTCAACGCGGACCTTCTTCACTTCCTTTTGTGTGGATATTTCACGCTTCAAAATCTGGTATCGATTTTGAAGTTCGGGTCCTTTTGGATAAATGGGTCCAGATAGTGAAGATTGATTTGTGTATTATGATGAAATTAGTAGTTGTTTACACTTTATGTGTTTTGCTTTAATATAAAATTGTGTACTTGCTATTGTCATATACTTATGTTAATTGATTTATTACTTATTGTAGCTTGAATATTATATATAATATATAATATTATATACCCTAGCCGTGTTGCCACACCCAAAATTTTTGAAATTTACCGTATCCCGCACCCTGTGACATATTCAAGCACCATGTGATTTATCAGTGACATAGAATAGCTTTTTGCATGTAATAAACAAGAAACAATAACAAGATCACATTGATTAGAAGAAATTTTGGATCTTTTTGTCAGAACTGCATTACGGTCAAACTATGTTTGGTTATTAATTTCTCCCTCCAAGAAGAAACAGTCCACGGATGTCACCATGTGCTCAAAAAGGAAACAGCCAATGCCACAGATGATTAATGGGAACCCATGAAAGCATAAGGTCAATTTCCATTGATGCATTTAGTTCTTACAACTAAATTCAAGAGCATGCATACTACGTATACAAGAATTGAAGTTTGAAATCCCTGAGTATACAGACTTTAAGAAACTAAGACTGTCACACTGCTGCACGAAGATTTAATTAACTTCCTTGACTTGTATACTGATATCAGCTAATAGAAGCTATTCCACTACAATGACGCTACTAGACATATAGACAATTCTATGCATGTGAAGGAAAACCAAACAGGAATTTACCTTGGCCAGTTGTTCGGCCATGTCAATGTTCACTTCCTCGAAACTGTAGTTTCGAGTCTCGTACTCTCTTCCTGCAAAAACCACAAATATTAACATCACAGAATCCCATATTTGTTCCAATTTCAAGAGAAACAACATGGAAGAACCAATTCATTCTTCGAAGGGGTACCAACCAATAAGATTTAAAACAACATTAGCTTTTGCCATAACTGCTTTGATTGAGCTTTCATCTCGTGGATTATATTTCATTGGAACAATCTGCATAAATCAGGTATTCATCTAAAACATTGCAAGAAGCAAAGTAAAAAATATTCAAAAATAATTGAAAGTCCAAATGAACCTTAATCATGAAACTTGCCCCATGATCTTGGCTAGAAGAACCCAAAAACTGGTCAATTTCTTAGGCCCCTACTTTTAGTTGCATATGATGGCCTGGTTGCCTAGGCAAAGTTGAATGATCAAGTTGGTACAAGTAACACAAACTTGACTCTACATGATGTGATCTTCATTCCATTTTCAACTGAAGCTACTACACTCTTGAGTTTAGTAGACAGACTCCCGTATTTGTCCCTAACAAAGTTACAGCATTGGAAGTTTAAGGAACAAAAAGGTGTTGTTAATTCTACTATAGATTGATGCTTAAAGAGATCAGTTAAAATTTCTTTATGTGAACATGACAATCACATAGGATGACAAGCTAATGGCACCAAGATGGCTACTGAGAAATAGAAGCAGAAAGCAAAACACTTGCAAGTTTAAGGAACGCAAAGATCAACTGTACTTTATTTGAATGTCAAGAGAAACCGGTCAGTACCACTCATTGCTAACATAACAATCATGTAGAATTACAAACTAATGACAAAGAGAAGAGAAGATAACTGAGACAGCTGAAGAAATGAAAATCTGGCATACATACCTGACCCAAATCACCCATCAGCTTGAGATGCCGATGAGAATCCTCTGAACCTCGGAATGGAACCAAAACTTGTGAACCCATCTTAGCTGCACGAAGAAAAACTCCCATCATTCCGTATCATCGGGAAATAGGAATCAAGATTCAAGTACCAGAACACCACAATAAAAAAAAAACGGCATTGAACCAATAGCGAAAAGAAACAAAATTGAAACACTCTCTTTGCAAATTATTGAAACCAAAACTGAAAGAACATCAACAACAACAAAGGAATCGCCTATACAACACGTATCGTCAATATGAACCTTACGAATCACATACATACCAAGCTGTTGTACAACATAACGACCAAGAAACCCAGTCGCTCCAAACACCGTTGCTACAATTCCACTGCAAAAGTCATATCACATTTTACAATTCGCAACGGACACAACTCTCCACCGCTAAAAGACAATCAATTAAAAAGTGGGAATTGACCTGACGGATGATCTCCCACCCGTACCCTTTCGAACGAGATGCCCAACACCCTTAACCTCGAGAGTCGACGCGAATCTTGGATGATCATATCTGCATTCTGAAACCCAGAACACCCAGCATGATGAAAACCCAAATTCGCCACAACCCTATGATTTAAACCCTAAAGAAAATTGTGGGGAGTGCAAAAAATGGAGGATTCCAGTGAGAGAAAAACCTGAAGAAGCGTAGGCGTATCTGAGGGTGTTGGAATATTTCAACGGATTCCCAACACGCCTCCAGTAAACTTCCATCATCTTCGTCTCTCTCCCTCTCTCTGTGTCTCTGTGGAAATGTAGCAAGCTGGCAGAAACGGAGCGAAATCGCGAAACGAAGACGGTCTTGCTTTCCGAAGAAAGATCGTTGCTTGGGCGACCCGTCAATACGACTCGGATAACTATAAGTGCAAAATGAACGCGAACATTTTGAGAGACGGTTTGAAGCAGTTTCTGTGTACGTGACCATGTGAGCGTCGAGGTTTTGGATGAACCGGATTTGCCTGGATGAATGTGGATAACCTAGGATATTACAGTGCTGGGATGTAAACGTGGCCTATCAGAACTGGCGGTTCCAAAGAATCGATAATATACATTAACCCGCTTCACTTGAAATTTCAAAATTAAAGAAATACTTCAAATTAGTATAGATAATGTATCCACTAGTTTATCACAAAATCATATCTTATATTTCAATTTTAATTATTTAAATACTGAAGTTTTAAAAAATCATCATTTTAGTACCTATTTATTGATGTTATCATCTTTAAAAAACATTAATACGGCTCTCACATGGCATACATATAAAATGATACTAATGCCGACATAGTACGTCTAACATGGCATTGGCAAAAGTGTTGACATGGCATTTACTCGTGCTGATGTGAGGATCACGTTAACGTGGTTGATAAATTTCCAGCTTAATTCCTTATAGTATCATAAAAAAATTCATGTCAATACTTTATAATATTTTAAAATCTATTTTAATATAAACAGATTAATATTTAAATAAAGTATTAAATTTTTATAAGTGAATTAATATCTAATATTTGAATGAAGATTATTAATACATATTATACTTAAGAAAACTTCATTAAAATATTGAGAACAAATAAAATTAGTTTATAATAATAACCTTACTTTAGATAATAATTACCAAATAAAATTGAATTTATTAATACATTTAATTGCTAATGTAAATATTATTTTACATTATTAACATTAGTTTAGTAAGAAAACAACCGAAGTTAGAAAGCATGAAAATGATATGCTCTATTGATTTATATTAATATACTTAAATTATTTTATACTATTAAAATTTAATTTTCCTTGCTATTAAATATTAATTATCAAATATTTATATTATAACCTTAAGTTTTATATTATTTGCGTCAGCTCAACTTAGATGCCTATCAAATTAATAGTCTTTTAGCATCAACTCAACCAACTTAAATATTAATTTTCATGTTCATCATAAACTAAAATCTATTCTCATGTCAATAATTATATAAAAATTTAAGACACTAAATATTTAAATTAATAAATACTAACATTTATATAAAATTAAATTTACCAATATAAATTTTAAAAAATTAGTGAAGTTTTCTTATTATAATTTGAATTAACAACTTATTTATATTTAAAATAATAACTTACTTTTAAATATTTCATAATTTACTTGAATCTTAATAATTTTGCATTGAAATTGATTTACAATATACTACAAGATATTAAACTAGATTTTTACATTACTATAAGACACTAAACTGAATACTTAGCACCACATTAAGAGATGTCAATGGGCTGGTCCCAAACCTGATGGCCTGAGCCTACGAAAATGTGGGTTGTGTCGAGCCGAACCACAATTTATAAGCACCTCTAAAATTTTGACTTGGCCCAGACGTTGAAGGGCCAGGAGCCATTTGGCCCTATTCTAAAAACGACTCTAAAGTTGGAGGATTTGGCCCATTTTGATATCTCTATATATTATGTATGCTAATAACATTAGTGATGGGATACTTAACATCATGAATTTTTGAAACTTAAATCATTTAAGTCATGATACCAAAATAAAATCTCGGTAAATAATAGGATAATAATATAAAGTTTTCATGTTTAAAAGATAAAGGCTTGAAACATACTTTGCCCCACCCTAAACTGGTCCGCCACTGCCTTGAAACTTGGAATCGAAATTGAACCCGCTAAGGGGCCGAAAGTGAAAGTACTGGTTTCGGAACCAAATATATTATATTATATTATATATTATTTTTATATAATATAATATACTATAACACTTATATACTACATGTTATATTATAATTCCATTTTTTTCAAAAATTGACTGAAATGATCAATTAGCAATGGCCGGTCGTTCCACTTCACCCTAACTGGTTAACACGTAATGACTGTTCATTTTATGTCAGCCTATTAGCCCTGTTAGAAATATTTTTGTTCAAAGGCAGGTGCGGGAGAGACCGCAGGGTCACAGGGGCAGTTTGGAACCGCTCTTCCCGGCCACTGGGACTGCGGTTCCAGGATGGTTTCCAAATTTGAACAAGATCGAAACAGACAGGTTTCTCTAGAGTTCCGGCTCACTCAATCATAGAATTGTAACCGAACTGGAGATTCCTGGTCGGGTTCCTATTTGATTGGTTTTGCGGTCCAGCTAGTTTGTGGATGGGTTTGGTTTTGGATCAAATCGTCAGCCGGTCCAAGTTAGAATTGGCCATGTTTACTAGGATGGATGATACCGGTACAATCTACTGTGAATGGATCTGGATTCGACAACAAGAACCAGGAAACCAGAACCTTTACCATGGTGATTAATTATGGGAATTACTTGATCAAACCTGAGAGACATAAATGATTGGATTCGGGTCGGATGTGGTTTTAGCAAATCCCAATGATTAAATCACAAAGGTCATTGGGTTTGTATCAAAGGCCAAAACCACATTGAGCAAGCTACGCACTGTACTTGGATTCAACATGTGTTTTGTGATATTGGCCGACTGTATCTGACTAAACGCGAAATTTGAATCCAAATCCAACTAACAGCGGATTGATCTCTTGGACTCAGATCCAAACCATTTATGTCAACAACAATCCCGGGTGAGCATTGGGTCGATTCAGTTCAAAAGATGAACCAAACCGAATAACCAAAACTGAACTAGGAGGAATTGTAATAACCAAAACCAAACTTATTTACCTAAATACCCGAACTGAACCAAACTGAAATTCAGTTCGGTTAATGAGTTAACCAATTTTGATGGTCTAGTGCAAAATTCGAGAAACTGTTCAGTTCGCTTGACCAATTATGGCCGAGATACAAATTGATGTTTATACGTTTATCCATATGAAATCCTTTTTTATTGTTTGAAACCGGTGGACATGAAGCTTTAAGAGTTAATCAGGATTTTCACACACATGTATGTATGTATACAGAAAAATAATGGTAGATGCTTAAACTCATCGATACTTAAATATGCTTAAATATTTTTATTGTTCGATCAACAATAGAGATTTTAAATCAAAAAGAGTAAATTGTATAATTTTATATTAAAAGCAAAGTATAAAGATACAACCTTATAATTTACTATTTAAATTCAAATCTCTACTACTAAATTTAAGTATGAATAAGATTGAATATGGATTACTATGTAAGAGAATAATATATTTCAATTTATTCATACTTAAATCTACTCAAACGATCAAAAATTGAAATAAAAATGCTAATTGTACACGTGTCGTTTAAATGTGAAATATAAAAGTATAATGGATATAATTTTCTTCCCGTTTTTGCTCATTCATGAATGCTTCAGTAGGATGGAACGCATTGTGGGGGTGGAAAAGTTTAATGGAAAGAAAAAATATCACAGAAAAAGGATTAATATGGCAGGTCGGGGACGAGCTGCAAATAAACGTTTTTAAAGACCCTTGGATCCCAAGTACTTTTCCCTTCAAAACCCCCGGGAATCAAATCAGCATTGCTCTGGTGAATCAGCAGGTATTAAATACTGATGGAGGTTAGACTGGGATGATTTCTGTGGAGTTCTTTCACTGAGATCTGCATGTAGTTGGGTACATGGACGTGCCGACAATACGCTCATATAGGCCGAAGACGACACCAAGAAGAGAACCGCAATGGCCGTCGACCTTGTCGACCTGCGTGCTGGGGGAGGAAAGGATCACCTCTTCATCTCTCTCCCTCACTTCCCTAGCTAGGGAAAACATATCTTAAATTTTTGAAGCATGGCAGCAACTTCTAAAGGTCTCCCGAAATTCCTGGAACCGTCACCCACGAGATTCTCCCCATTGAAAATCCGAAATCACGACGTTGTTCACGATTTGCCAAGATCCAATCTCTATCCAAACACAATCCAGGAACTCTAACTCCAAAGTCCAACTCAGGCGGGAACGCGCGTTCATAAGCGGCAAAGAGCGTGAGAAGATCGACCAGCGGTGCGTCTTCATGCTGGCGTCACCCTTTCGATTCCTACGTTCAACAAAACCAATAAAAGATCTCAGTAGGTTATTGGTTCTTATCAATCTACGCCGTTCTTCATCCAATTCGGGGAGATACCCAATTGACAACTCGTTAATTTCGGTGTCAACGAATCTCGAATCATAGAGAATCTGCGAGCAATTCCACGCTTTAGCTGTGATTCTTGGACTCTCTCAAGATGCTTTCTTTGTTACCAAGATTATCTCTTCGTACTGTAACTGCGAAAATCTCGGTGCAGCTCGTCGATTCTTTGATTCGGTATTCCAGAAGAACGTCTATGTCTACTATTCAATGATAAGTGGGTACGTCAAGAACAGGGATTTCGAAGCACCGATCTCTTTGTTTTCTGAGATGAGAGCGTCTGTCCTCGAGCCCGATGATTATACGTACGCATCCATCATAAAGGTTTTCGGTGAAATCCGGGATTTGAATTCCGGGAAAGGACTTCATGGCACTATTTTGAAGCATGGATTTTATAGTGATTTGGTTGTGTCGAACTCGTTGCTGACTACGTACTGCAATTGTGGTTGTTTAATGAATGCTGACCAAGTGTTTGTAGAAATGCATGTTACGAACACAGTGTCCTGGAACGTCTTGATTGCGGGGCATGCAAATTGTTTTGATGGTGGAGATGGTGATGGTAGTGCTGTTTGGCTTATGGTAGGGAGAATGCAGGTTGAGGGGATCAAGATTGATATATTCACAATCGCAAGCTTGGTTGATTTCTGCGGGAACACTGAGGATTTGAGACGTGGAAAAGATATTCTTGGGTTTGGTATTAGGAGTTCCTTGATATCTGATACTCATGTTAGTGGTTGTTTGATTAACATGTATGCTAAGTGCCGTAGGCTGGACACCGCTAAACACGTTTTTGATCATATGGAACGGAGAAATATTGTTTCTTGGACCGTGTTGGTATTATATTATGCTCAGAAAGGTGATCTAAAAGAAGCCTTGCAAATCTTCTGCCTGATGCAGTTGATGTATGGGTTGAAACCCAATCGGGTCTCCTTGATAAGTATCCTTCCTGCATGCGCATCGCTTGGGGGTTTAGTTGAAGGGAAACAGATTCATGGGTTTTCCCTTAGACACTATGAGCTTGGAGTTTCACTAAGCAACGCTTTAATAGATATATACGGGAAATGTGGGAGACTGGACTATGCAAAGCACAGATTCGATCATAGTTTGTCAAAAGATGTTGTTTCTTGGAGTTCAATTTTTGCAGGGTATGGGTAGCATTGATATGTGGATGAAGCTTTTATTTTGTTTGATGAAATGCAACAGCTTGGAATTGGGCCAGTTCACCTAACATTTCTAGGCATCATAACAGCGTGCAGTAGAGCAGGTCTCATTGATAAAGGGCTCGAGTCCTATAATTCAATGACAACGGATTTTGAAATTCTTCCTTGTGTGGAGATCTGTTCATATATGATGGACATGTTGGGAAGAGCTGGACAGCTTGAAAGAGCACTGGAATTTATTGAATCTATGCCTGTTAATCCCACCCCTAGTATGTGGAGTTCACTCTTCAGTGCTTCTGTGCTTCATGGAAATCTCGAGATTGGGAACATGATCTCCAGGATTCTTCTGAAAACTGAGCCCAGAAACCCATCAAATTATATTGCTCTTTCCAACACTTGTGCGGCTCACGGGGAATGGAACGGGCTTACTGAAGCCAGATCTAAAATGAGGGAGAGGGGATTAAAGAAAGTGCCTGGCCATAGCTGGATAACAGCTACCAGTTAGTTCTGTTGTTTGTGAATCAAAGCTAGTTGAAAGGATCTGGTTATTGCTAACTACGGGCACCAACTTGCTTCTTGATGCACCTGGTGTCATCAACGATACTAAGGCATCCTTTGGTTCTTTGTCTGGGTTTTGAAAACACTTGTGGAGCTTGTGGTAACTTGCGTAGCCTTCTAAATCTACCATTTATGGGTGCGTCGTTATGTTGCCTTGCAGTATGCGTAGGGGTCACTTCTTTGGATGGTGTCATATTGCTTCGTTGTTACCTCTGTCCTGGCAAAGTGGACAAAGTGCAAGCTCGTTATTTATCAGTGAAGGTTGATTTAACAGATCCCAGTTGCTTACCTCTTACCATTAGAACCAAAAAAGTCCTTTTCCCCTTTCCCATGATGTGGATTGTGGACAAAACGTGCCAAACATTTTTAAGTGAAGGTTGCTATACCAGTTTCCAGTTAATTTCCTCCTAAGACAAGGGACACAAATAACAGCCTGTGCAGTTCCTGGCTTTTTTCTTCTAGCTGAATCATATCTTCTCATAGTCCAAAGACCGTGCTTTGTTATGTGTGTTGATTCTCTTTTTCCTTCCCATGCTATTCATGTCATCACTGTCGAGATTTTCATAGTAAGCATCACCTGGGCGATCTCATGGCACCATAGTCTGCAAACTCCAACTGGTTGCAGCTGTCTGTGATTCTTTCACATAACAGACTGTGCAAGCCGTGATGTCATGAGATTGTAATGGACGTGGAGCAAGAATCTGATCAGCACGTTCCCTTTGATAGAACAATGAGTTTGTCTTAATGTTCACCAGTAGATATTAATATGTACATTCTTTTGCTGCATGGTATGATAGTATAGATGTTGTGGAAGGATCAGAAGGTAAGTAATAAGCATATGTATTTCAGAGTATTAGCTTAGGAGAATTAGCCAAATCAGAAAAGTATATAAACCACAATTTCTACCGACATATTAAAAAAGAATGAAGTCAAAGAGGCTCTTAAACATATGAAGGGTAGTAAATCGGTAGGACCAGACAATATTCCTATACAAGTTTGGAAAATCCTAGGAGAAAAAGGAATCACTTGGCTCACAAGACTATTTAATGAAATATAGAGAAACCAAAAGATGCCCAAAGAATGGAGAGCGAGTACACTTATACCCATATATAAGAATAAGAGAGACATTAAGAATTGTGCGAATTATCGGGGTATCAAGTTAATGAGCCATAATATGAAATTGTGGGAAATAATTATAGAACATAGGCTAAGACAAGTATCGAGTACAACACATAACCAATTTGGATTTATGCCCGTCAGATCTACTGATCTATTGTTGAAGTGATTCACCTTTTGAGACGTCTTATGAAACATTTTAGAGCAAAAAAGAAAGACTTTCACATGATATTTATAGATCGAAAAAACTTACGATAGGGTACCGAGGAAGGTTCTTTGGAGAACCTTAGAAAAAAGAGAGTATCCCATTGACATACATAAACCTTATTAGAGAGAATAACAAACTTCTTTGAAGTTAATATTGGGTTACATCAAGGATCAACTTTAAGTCCATAAAGATTTAAAGGACATCGTAGTATACATACAACGATATGATGACTGAATCATGACGTTGAAATTAGTGTTAGGAGCAGAAGTTTTGAATATAGTTTGTGCTTACGCACCCCAAGTAGGACTAGAAGATAGTATAAAGACTCTTCTTTTTGGGAAGAGTTATAAGGTGATTCAAAAGATTCCACAAAGGGAGATGATTTGTTTAGGAGGAGACTTAAATGAACATGTTGGTAAAGAGGCATTAGGATATCAAGGGATTCATGAAAACTTTAGTTTTGGGGATATAAATGAGGAAGGTAGGGAGATTTTAAATTTTGCTATGGCATTTGATCTCTTTATAGTCAATACAATCTTCAAAAAACGAGATGAACATTTAATTACTTATAAGAGTGGCTTATCACAAACACAAATTGATTACTTTATTTGTAGAAAAAAGATAGAGCGTGTTGTAAAGATTGCAAGGTAATTCGAGGAGAAAGCTTAACCACCCAACATCGACTTTTAGTTATGGATTTACAAATAAAAAAATGGACAAAGAAGAAAAGAGTGCATCGAGCTATTCGGACTAAATGGTGGAACCTCAAAAGCGAGAAAGAAGATATATTTAAACAGAAAGTCCTTCAAGGAGATGTTTGGAATTATGTTGGCACACCCTGTGATATGTGGAACAATATGGCTATACATATTAGGAAAGTGGCGAAAGATGTGTTAGGGGTATCTAAGGGAGGTGTACCGGCATAAAAAGAAGCTTGGTGGTGGAGTGAAGTAGTGCAAAATAAAATCAAGGCAAAGAGGGCATGTTACAAATTACATTATGCCAAGAAAACTAGTGAAACTTTAGAAGCTTATAAGAAAGCAAAGAAAGAAGCGAAAAAGGCCATTAGTAAAGCAAAAGCTAAGATTTGGGAGGACTTATATAAAAAACTCAACTCAAAAGAGGGTGAAAGAGATATTTTATGATAGCTAGGGCTAGAGATAAGAAAACTAAAGATCTTAATTATGTTAGATGCATAAAAGACGAGGATGAAAAAATTCTAGTGGCAAATGATGATATAAGAAATAGATGGAAAAACTATTTTTATAATTTTTTTAATGAAAATAAAGATGTTAGTATTAGTTTAGGAGATTTAGCCAAGTCATAAAAGTATATAAACCACAATTTCATACAAGAAAAGACCGTATACATAATGAGGTTATTAGAAACAAATTAGGAGTGACACCAATAGAGGATAAAATGAGAGAATATCGTTTAAGATGGTTTGGATATATAGAAAGGAGATCAAAAGAAAAACCTGTAAGAAGGTTAGAAAAACTAAATTTGGAAAGTATTAAAAGAGGTAGAGGACGACCACAAAAGTGTTTTAAAGAAACAATAAAGAATGATCTAGCTTATTGTGAGTTAACTGCTAACATGGCATAGATAGGGATCTATGGAAACAAAGAATCCATGTAGCCGACCCCATCTGGTATGGGAAAAGGCTTAGTTGTTGTTGTTGTTGTTGGTGGTGGTGATTGATGAGTTAACAAAACATATTCAAGATGAAGTACCTTGTTGTATGTTATTTGCAGATGACATTGTGTTAGTGGAGGAGTTTAAGGAAAAAATTAATAGAAAATTGGAACTATGGAGAGAAACAGTAGAAAGTAAAGGCTTCTGACTTAGTAGAACAAAGACAAAATATATGGAATGTAAGTTTGATAATTTGGTTACTTAAGAAGTTAAGAGGACATAAAAATTAAAATAGGAATACATTGCATCCCCCAAAAGAAAAGTGTTAAATACCTAGGGTCAATTTTTCAGAGTGATGGAAGAATTGATGGAGATGGTATAAATAGAATTAATGCTCGTTGGTTAAAATGGAGAGGAGCATTAGACCTGCCATGTTTTATGGTTATGAGTGTTGGGCAGTTAATCATTAACATGGACAAAAGATGTCTCTGACATAAATGAAGATGTTGAGATGGATGAGTGGTCATACAAGAAAAGACCGTATACATAATGAGGTTATTAGAAACAAATTAGGAATGACACCAATAAAGGATAAAATGAGAGAATATCGTTTAAGATGGTTTGGATATATAGAAAGAAGATCAAAAGAAGAACCTTTAACAAGGTATGAAAGCCTAAATTTTGAAAGTATTAAAAGAGCTAGAGGACGACCAAAGTGTTGAAAAGAAAAAATAAAGAATGATCTAGCTTATTGTGAGTTAACTACTAACATGGCACATGATAGGGCTTTGTGGAAACAAAGAATCCATGTAGCCGACCCCGTCTAGTATGGAAAAAGGCTTAGTTGTATTTCAGTTCTCGTGTTGTTCATTCCTTATGACTATAGCACAATTTTGTTCTTTGTCCAGTACACACCAACTTGTTTGCATTGAAAGTGTAGTCTTTTTCCTTTGGCAAATCGCCTCAGGGTTTGTGTTTAATGCATCACTTGACCAGAGAACTAGGCTGAATTGGGAAACGGATATCGAAGCACAAATTGGTAACCTAACTCATCTCAGTTCTACAGTGGTCGGGTGAACTTTATCTTGTCATGGTACTGTGGTTTCTAGTTATATTTGTTGTCTTGTAAAAGATCTGGCATGTCTCATGGTTTCATCATGTTGGGATAGGAAGGCAATGCCAACCAATTGCATGTCAATATTTATTCTCAAGCCTTCCTGGATTTGTTCACTTGGCAAGAATTGCGTGTGCGTTATAATCCTCATAAGTTGAATCACATTGTCCATTAGAAGGACCTATTTGTCTTATCCAAATTATGAACTTGTAACACAGATGGTCTATCCACTGTAAAGCTGATACACTCTTTTCTTCTGAAAGAAGCGTGTGAACTAATAGCCAGCTCTTAGGTATAAGTTAAAACATGTAAGAGTTCTCAAATGATTTATAAGTCTTGTTTCCTTGTCCCTTTTCTTGATTCATCTGGCTTCTACTGTTCACAATTGTAAACCCTCCTAATGACATGAAGTGTCTTCAAATTGTTAATATTCTGCATAATCGATTACTATTGGACGTTGTTTTCTAATTGTTTACATTCTTAGATAGTAATACGTTCTAATGCTGTGTTTAAAGCCCTATTATTCTCTTTGAAGATTAAAAATCTATTGTCTGAAGATTAAAAATCTATTATGATTTCTGCACTTTGACTGGCTACATTACAATTTTGGCCGCTCCCTGGGATTTCCCGTATGGAGCGCCATGGGTCTGAATATAGAAAACAGAAAGGCTGCAGAGCGGGATTATTATGTGGAACTTTGGTTGGTTATAGCCAGACTTGGAATTCACGATGTTACAGGGTCAAGTATATTTCTGGTTTTGCCTTTGGTCCTTTTGTGTGGTGTGTGCCAATGATATCAAGAACATGCTTAGTCTAGGTACAGCTTGGGTGGGTAATCTTACATATGTGGCTATGAATTCCATCCCTTACCAGCCTTGGGCTGGGCCGCCTTTGGATAGACACCTTACGAGACAAAGGAGGTCATCTAGGGATACCACCTACATGCTTAAATGCCGTTTGATTAAAATGTACTTGCTTACATGGTTGCATGAGGGAAATCCTCCTTTTCTGGGCAAGCTTCTGGTCAACCTTGGTTGTTTTAAAACTCTAAGATACCTCTAGTAATCTAGTGATTCACCTGGTTAGCTATTGCAATTTTAACTTGATTGATCCATTTGAGGGGGTTCAGTGGGAACTCTTTTACCTGCTTGTCACCGGGTTAGCTATAACAAAGTGGAGATGTTGAAAGTTCGTAGCTTCTTGTTGTTGATTCACATCATTGTCTCAGGATGCAATCGCTGCGAGGAAGGCTCTAGTGAAGGAACATCGAGTTAATGGCATTAGATATGACCAGAATTAAGGAATTAAGCCCTTGGGCTGCTGAATTCCTCCCTTGATCTGGAACTTTCCAAACTCATTAGTGCCCGTCACTCACCATGTTCTACATGAAGTGTTTGTATTTAACTGAACAAGGTAACAATGTTAAGAACTGTATTGGCAATTAAGTTTTGCTTGAGGTGATATTTCTAGGAGATTTGGAGAACACTTGACAGTTTGATAGTGAGCATAGTCACTTGAATTAGCAAGGCTTGCTCTTTTCTCGATAATGAATTGCTGCAGTTTTAGATTTTCCAGCTGATGGTTTTAAGCATGATTTTAAGCTTACGAGGACAGGAAAAACACCTGTGTCATAGTTCAGCATTGAACACTAAGGTTTTCCTTTTGTTACTTAATGTGTATCTGCATTTCTAGTTTGATAACCTTTCCAATAATCCGTCTCTTCCAACCATGAGGTAATCAAATTCAACATTCTCTGGTTAGTCATATGGCTAGGCAAAGGCAGTGCGTCCTCAAGCGGCTCATAAACAACAAAAATGCCATGGTATGCTAGTAGAAAATCATCTATTTGATTTCACTGTCGGTATGTCTAGTCTTATATTTCGTGCTCATTAAGTCTGTCTTCATTGAGTTAGAACTTGCATGATCGACTCATCTTTTCTTGAATAAGTTTGAACTTCTTGATACGTAATAAAAACTTTATGGAGGTTCCTCATGGTTCACCCTAGCCAACAAGGGCCCCCTTTTAGGACGGTGGTCTACCTGTTTGCCATTTGCAAAGCATCTTATGAAATTCGAGTTCTTTACACACACAGAGAAGGGCATTGGATATGGGTAATTTCTTTGACATATACAAGGAAAAAGAATTAACAGCGACATACATCCATACATACACATGCAGAGGGGCACCAAAATCAACAACGGCATGCATCCAAACAGAAATTTGCTCATCAGACAGCGCTAGTTCCTTACCCTTGACCTGAGAGTTAGCCCCTCCCTCATGGCCACAGGATGAAGCGACGTTGGAACAAGTTTTCTCTGGCAACAGGGACCACCTTAGCTGTGAACAGTACAAGGAGACCGTCAGTTTCTATTCTTCAACATGGTGCAGCAGCCACATGCATCCGAATCTGCATTGGTCTTAATGCACAGTACGGCTTGAGCTTGTGCTGTTCAACTTTATTGACCGAAAAAAGATGGAAAGAGATTGCACCATGAAGTCCTTGGTGGATTTTAGCACTATCCCACCTGGAATATTTCTTGGTCATAGCACAGAGCTTATCTTGCGCATGATGGAGATTTTTTTTCCTCTCTCTCTCTCTCTCTATATATATATATATCTGTATATGTATGTATACATACGTATGTACCAGAAGGTGCTGATTTTGGATAAACACTTTACATCTGGGGAGGTGTTATTAGGGACATGCCAATTATCCTCTCTGAATCAATGAGGATCCTTAGATCCACAAGTTGTAGTGCAGCTGTAAGAGGGGGCCCCCGTACCATGTCCTTCTCCCCTACTATTCTGCAATTTAATCACTAGAGCTACCATAAGACTTGTCAAATCCCCATATTCCACGGCAGCCCCACCGTCATTTTTAGTAATAGGCCCAACACCCAATAAAAGGGATAAACAGATTCTACCTACATCAGTCTCAGTCATGTATCACTCCTAACTCTTTAGTGCACTTCCGAGGATCTTGATGAGTTGGGGCAATCAGTATACATCCAGTTATGTCCCTTTCATCCTCATTATATTACCGCAGAAATATCAATTTTCTTTATTTGACCTGAATTCAGCAAGTTGCAGGGCTCAAATTGTGGGTGTGAGCTTGATGAGTCTACTTGAGGCTGACCACCGGCCTAACGCAATAAATGTGGCATTCCAAAAACGTAGAGTGGTGAAAATGCCGGTCCCTTTGATTACACGGCTGCATTCACATCTGCAAAAGCAAACTTCCTGGTGAAGGATCAGCACGTCTGTGATTTCAGTCTTAGAAGCAATGCAAATGAAATAACAAGGAATATTTGATAGTAATGTGTTGATATGAAATCTTTGCTAACAAAGGGTTGAAAAATAATCAACATATACAAAAGATATTCGTGGCAAAAACGAAAGTGTGATAATGGATGTATACAAGGAAAGATTATTAAAAATAAATTGGGAGTGAGATGAATAGATGATAAAATGAGGGAAAATTATTTAAGATGGTTTGAACATCTAGAGACGATTAAAAGAAGTTTCAGTGAGAAGGTCTGCCAAACTAGATTGTAGAAATGTTAGAGAGAAAGAAAAAGACCATAAAAGTGTTAGAAGGAAATAATAAAGAATAATTTAGCTTAAGTGTTATAAGGAAATAATAAAGAATGATTTAGCTTACGTCGGGTTAACTATTAGCATGACACATAGTCGAGTTTTATGGAAATAAAGAATTCATATAATCTAGTTTGGGAAAAGGCTTAGCAGTTGTTATTTGCTGGCTCATGCTCAGCTTATACTAGGTTGAATCTGTAATATATATGTTCATCAAGATGGGTGCTTGGCTTCACTTTGCTTGTGTAAGCTTGGGAGAATAGAATGAACAATTTGAAGATTTTGGCTTAAAGCAATGGGAACAAGCTTGGAATCTTGTATCTGTTCAGTTGGAGCTTCCCATGGGCTCAAACTTGGTTAAGTTTCCTGCTGCGACTAAGCAGTAATAGATACTACAAGCTGTGAACCAAGAGAAATCAGAATGACTTGCTGCAGAGCATCCATGTAGACACTACCGCCTTGTGTGTGAAAATGTTTGGTTGTGGTTTCCTTCCCGTTATGGCTTTCTAGACAAACTTCTTCTTCTCTCTCTCTCTCAAAATCTTATATCATGTTACTCGATATGTAAGTATATAGAGGTCATTGATAAAGTAATATAGCTCCTTTCTATTTTATTTCTACTTAAAATGCTAAGGAGATTTTAAACAATGAATTATGATGACATGATTTTAGACATTGATTTATTAATCCCGCCATCTCTCTCTCTCTCTCTCTCAATCTTTATGACTCGTAGGCTATAGACATGGCTCCATCCTAATTTATATACGATGGGGCCATCAGTGGGTTACCTACTATCTTGTTTCCATCAGGTTGTTAATATACAGGGGGAAGAAAACGCCAAAGTTAAAAAGGTTGCCATGATAGGTACCTTACATGCAGCAAGTCCGAACATATTTTGTATGGATTCTTCTCATTTACTTCTCCGGCTGACTCAAACACGACCCGACCTGAGGCTTCATGAATCGCTTCTTCAAGTATAAGGATGATGTTTTCATACGTACACAGGCTCGTAGGGCTGGCAATATAAAACATGACATGAAAAATAACAGAAACATGCTCAAACGTTCTGTTTCGAGTTTGTGTCCACCCAAAGTAACAAAGAAAATTGGGTTGTCTTTGGGTGTACCTGTTTATGACACGAACATGAAATTCCTGCTGAATCTACCAGTGGCCACTCAGATCTACATTGAGGTGTGATGGGCCAACCACTCACCTGAAATTTGAAGAACTCCTGAACAAGTTTCAGTGTGTCATTGAATCCATTGCTACTACATATACATAGTTCGCTCCACCTTAAATTGTCTAATAGGCAATTGACCGCACCCTGGTACTTATGATGCACGGGAGCTCTCGTTTCACATTTCGAGATGAAACGGAAACCTGAAACGCGTCTGGAACGTGTACTTGTAACACTGAATGATGCTTCGTATAAAGAAGATGTCTGTTACATGCATAAGTTTTCTCATGGTCTAGTTGGTCATGTTGCTTTGAGTAAGCGAAAGGTCACAGAGTTGGGTCTCATAAAAGCATTTTCTGTTTTTCTTTTGTTATTTATTTATTAAATTTTTTACATAAACATGCATAAATACATACGTGAATGCTAAGACATGCATATATGCCCCCATGTCCCCATTTCTTAATTTTCATTGCTGTTTTCCATGTCCCGTTTTCGTGTTCGTTTCTGTTTTCACCTCCGGTGCCGTGCAACTCGGTCCGACACTGTAAGGCTATAAGGCATTATACCAAAATGAGCATGGATGCATCCCAAAAGAATCCATTTCTGTGTAAGGAGTATATTTTCGTGTCGTACTCGCATCCAGCCAAAGTAACATAAATAAAATCGGGTGGGATTGCTCTTTTTATGGCACGAACACAACATGATACAACACAAATACAACCCAAAACACGAAATGGCCACCTCTACAGGCTTGATCACTTACAAAGGCTACATTATCATATTATGAGAATGAAACTTTAACCTCTTGAATACATGTGCCTTTCATGCTAAAGCATCAATTCCTTCAAATAAAAACTTTTAGTTCGAGGCTTTATTTGTTCAGTTTGAACCCATTGATATAACAGTTTGAATCAGCGGCGGATCTACATTGAGGCGATGTGGGGCGGCTGTTCCACCTGCAATTTGGAAAACCAGTGAAGAACTTACAGTCCATGACTACTATACATAGTTCACCCCCATCTTAAATGGTCGAACAGGCAGTTCGCCCCACCCCATAAAAGGTTGTAGGTCAGCCACTGTGTCGAATAATTTCTCAAAGCAGACCTTAGATTCTCGAATCAGAGGATTCTTATGCATTATTAGCCGTTGATGTTTGAGATCAACAAGAAGCTTTTGTGCAAAACAACTAAACAATCTAAAGAGAATTTGAGTTCTTAAGACTTATAAATGATGCTCATTGATTTCCAACTAAGAATAAACAAAAGGAGCGGTTTACTGAATAAGTATCTCTTCACACAAAGGCACATGCATGCATGAGTCAACCACATATGAGCCGAGCAACCTTTAATGCAAGTCTTCCTCTGGATTCCTTTTCATGTTTATTTTTTTAATAACTGTCATGTGATACTCAAACAATCTCACATGAATTTGATCAGGAAAAGCAGAGCTACGGGTGGCAAATATGGTCTAACAGGTCTGCCCACTTTGAGTCCGGTTAAAATCAGGTTGCCCTAGACCCGACCCAATTCTTTATTCCAGTCCATCTTTCAAGACCCGGACCCGGCCAGCCCCATAAGAATACATACATACACACACACATAAATACTTAGAGACAAACACATACCCCCCACCCCACACACATATAAATATGTTTGTGTACATATAGAATGATTGGATCTTGGTCACTATTCATGCTTACATTCATATCTAACTATTGCTTTCTCATTGACATGAGTATAATAAAATGTTGTTCAAAATTTTTTAAGTACCTTTGTAACCTTCGAAACTAAAGTTATTACCTCGAAAACTTTAGTGGTGGACATGATAAGGTTTTCCTATATATATACCATAAATAAAAATAAAAAAAATATGTTTGTGGAGAGAGAGAGAGAGAGAGAGAGAGAGAGAGAGAGAGAGAGAGAGAGAGAGGGGCCTAGAAGCGTATTCATGCATCTAAGTTTCGGTTCTATCGGAAAGAACCCAATTGGAAAGTAACATAAATGACGAGGAAAAATGAAAAGGAGAAAAGAGAAAACAAACTTTGTGCATAACAAGACCATGGCCCACTAAGATTGCCAACGCCTTCTGAATTATGATCCTGTTTGTAATATTTAAGATGAATCTAAGAGCACCATTTATGTTATTTACAGATCACAATGATCTAATGCTTCTTAATCCATGCCCAAAGAGATTCTTAAATCCCCATTATCTCGAAATAAGAGATTTCAGACTAAAAGAGTACTGCAGAATTGATCATTAACTGATCCATGGAAGATGCGACGAACGTAAGAGAGAGATTCCTACTCTATCGCGTCACATCTCCAACACAATTCTCTCACATCAACAGCTTGGAGTGATCTAAAAGCAAGATTGGAGAGCAGTAGAACCTGCTCATTTCATTGATTAAAAAATAAAGGATACAAGGAAAGCAAATAAGACCTAAGAACGAATTAAGCATGCTTCTCTGCATACATCTCTCCAAAATATGTACAACGTTTCTACTTGTGTAATCACAGAAACGCACGCACACATGACACACACACACAGATAGGCTCATCAAAACTTGAAATCAGTGACAGACTGCTGTTTTAATCTCTGTTTTCCGCTTTTCACTTTTGTATACAACAACATACATTCAGTCTCAGACCATATCTTTGCTGTTAATCCCGAAAACAAAGGAATGGAGGATGGCTTCATATCTGAGAGATGCATCTTCTATGACAGGCAATGAACTGCTTAGTCTGCTTTGTCTCACTTCTCCACATCTTGCCAATGTCCTCTGCTATTTTTATTGCATCCGTTGAAACCCCTGACAGTCCATTCCTTGTGAACCCAACTGCATACAGCCCAGATGTCCCTTTCCAGCCATTGGGTGCCTTTGGAAACCCATCTCTGGAGAAGTGATCACACTCCTGAGAATACCAAAAACTGTCAGACCCACTTCAACAACCTTGAAACTCCTCTTCCTCAGAGAGAGAGAGAGAGAGAGAGAGAGAGAGAACGAGAAAAGTTTTCTCACCTTTAGCCAGTAAGGGACATTGCTCTTGTAGCCTGTAGCCAGAATCACTGCATCAATGTCCATAATTTCACCATTTACGAACTCCACCTTGCCCGATAAGAATCTTTTTATTCCCGGGACAATCTTGATATCTCCCGATCGAATCTTCCCAAGGGCACCGATATCCAAAACTGGGGTCCTCCCAAATGTCTTCTTGAGTTGCAGGGGACCCATTTTAGGGCGCTTCAAGCCATACTTTGAAATATTTCCAAGCTCCAAAAATGCACAGATCATCAGCAGCTTGTCTACCAACCAAAGAGGCAACCATTTGAGAATGCATGCGGCTACTTCATAAGTAGATATGCCCAGTATTTCCCTTGGAAGGACATGAACCTGATCAAAAACAAGGAAAAGAAATCTCACTGTTATTAATGACAAAGGAGACAAGAACAATAAACAAGTGTAGTTCGGTCCTCCTTTTTCGTTATTTTCTGTTTGTTTTCCTCCTTTTGAAGGAGCAATGAGAATCCTTCCTTAACAAGTGAAGTTTTAACAAGAGAGAGAAAGGAAGTGGGCTGATCCCCATTTCAAAGACAGAGAGAGAATCAGTGCTCACAAGAACCAAAGGAATCTCCAATCATTTAGTTTATTCTTTAATGCCACCAAAGGAGTAGAGCCATCACATCAACCTCTGAATCTAATAGACCACCCAACACCCAAAAAGAATTGCAATCGATTAACTTTTCTCGACACCAGAACACCCCTCATATCCCAGTTTAAACTAAAACCCATCTCAGAAAAGGCGAGACCTACAATACACAACTCTTTTAGCTCCAAGTCAACCCAAAAGAAACTCCATAAACTAAAAAAAAGAGGACACTTGAGAGAAAAAATACAGAGGTAAAGTTTTCCCAGCATTCCTTGTTACGAGAAAAATTTTCACATAAAATCAAAAAGAGACTCATAAAGAGCACAAGGACAAAATGGGTAATCATTTGAGAGAGAGAGAAAGAGCGAGAGAGAGAAAGAGAGAGAGACTAACCGAGTCCCTAACGGCCATTGCAGGCTTGGCGTCAAAATCACACAAATCCAAACTAACTTCCATGCCAGAGTTGCCACAGCCCACAACTAACACCTTCTTCCCTCTGTACTCCTCCCCAGACTTATACTCACAAGCATGAATCACCTTCCGTCCGAACTCCTCATTCATCCCTTCTATCTCCGGCACGATCTTCTCGGCGTTTTCGCCGGTCGCCACGACCAGCCACTTACAGATGTACTCCACTTCTCCGGCGCCAATGCCGTAACCCGCAGAAGCAAGAGAAGGAGCTGAAGCAACTCGCGAGGTTCGGACGCGCCAGAGTCCGCATGTATCGTCGTAGACGGCTGACAGAACGCAAGTATTGAAGGTGGGATTAATGGCGAAGCGGGCTGCATATGATTCGAGATAGGCGATGAATTGATTCCTCGAAGGATACTGGGGGTAGTCGGCAGGGAAAGGCATGCGAGGGAGCTCACAGAAGCGTTTAGGGAGGTGAAGCTTGAGTCTGTCGTAGGTGCGTTTCTGCCACAAAGAGGCGATGCAGTCGGCCTTTTCGAGTATGACAAAGGGAACTCCCTGCTGCTTCAGGCACACGCCTGTCGCGAGCCCGGCTGGACCGGCGCCGACGATCACCGGGCCGTTCACCCACACTGATCGCCTAGCGAACAGGGACTCACCGTCTGGGATCATCCTTTGCACCATTCTATCAAATTTTCCTTGAGAGAACCAAACAAAATGGCGTAAAGGAAGCTGGTAGTATGTTTGATTGTGTTTAAAAGCAAGAAGAGACAGATGATAGTCAAAGAATTGCTTTCTTGGTGCTTGAAATGCAGGTTTTAGTTGATTGGTAGCCTAGAGAGAGAAAGTTGTATGGAAAGAAGGGAAACTGAAGGCTTTGGTGATGTGGGTGTTGCCAAGTTTGATTGGTTTTAGAGAGGGAGAGATCAAAGAACACTGTTATTGATAAGGGTGTCGTTTGGCTGATTGGTTTTAGTGGGAGAGATTGACAGAGGGAAAGATAAGAAACTGAAAGCTTTCTTGAAGAGTTTCTGCTCTTGACTAGCAAATAGCAAGAGAGAGAGAGAGGGAGAGATGCCGATTTGAGTGAGGAGCAAGGTGGGTTTTGAAGTCCTATAAATAAGGTGTGGTAGGATCATGTGGCTCATAGCAATGAGTTATAAGATCATTGAGGTCATTATAAAAAAATATCACCCTCCACAGCCCATTTCATGCTTCCAAACTGCACTTTCGGATTCTCTTTTAGTTTCTCTCAGTAACAGTAAATCTCACCACTGCTATTCTACAAAGGTGCCAATTCTTTTAATCAGAACAATGATGAATATTAGTATATTATTCCATAGATGGAATATCATCAAATGCTTAAATAATGCTTATTCTTATTGTGGTGGTATAATTTGTGTGTGGGGAGAGAGAGAGAGTTGTATATGAAGATGATGCCAGCCACATTCCAAATTGGAGTAGTCAAGCAACTTTATGGAGAAATAACAGTAAATGCCTTTGACTGTTGATAACAAATTTGCCCCTCTTTTTTTTTTCTTATTTGAATTTATGGTTGGGGTTGATCCAAAGCATGTTGATGGGGATTTAGAACTGACATGTTTGGTTGGCAAATCTTGTATGAGCCACAGGGAGGTTCTTGTGTTTATCTTGTTCTATTTTATTTCTGGAGCTTTTTCTTCTTTGTTTTCTTATTCTTGGGCTAACTTAGGTGGGTTCGATCGACATGTCGAGGTCGACCTTGTCAGTTTTGACTCAAATGGGCCATGCACCAACTTGATGTTCATGGTTTTCTCAAGTGGAGTTGCATGAATTGTCCAAGATCCAAAGTGAGATTGTGACTTAAGAGGGTCCTAAAGTTTGAGTCAAGTTAGTGACTGGTCAATCTTGAATTGGAATGGAGAGCCACTTTGATTCTATTTCAGAAAATTCCGTGTATTGGGTTAGGTTTCAAGTTTCAGGTAAGGCTCAAACTGTTTTGAGTAGGAACACAAGAGCTAATCACTTGCATAATCCCAATTAAGAGCATTGTTTTGAATAATAATTAATTTTATATAATTAATATGGTTCTTAAACTCGACTAATGATCTTGCTTTGCCTTTACATGGCACTAATAGAATGCGCCATACTAAAATGTGTTTGGATGAGAGTAGTACTGGGATGGTGACTTTAAGCGTAACAAATAGGATTTAGTCCCTCCGGGTTCATGTCAAAAGCACGCTGAGCTTGACTCGACCCGTTTGAATTTTAGGATAAATTTTCTCTTATTTTTCTAGGATATATTTCTTATTTATAATGCATAGCCTGTAAAAGCTAAAAAAATATTGCATTTGAAACATTATCTATCCAGCTTTAATTATAAATAATTCTTCTCTATCATGTCTCTTCATTATAACTTTTTTGGGGGGTATGGAGGTGTACGCTGCAGGTATCGAACTCATGACCTTCAACTCGAGAGAACCCCTTGGTCAGGTGAACCATTGCTCTTTGTGCGCAGCCATATTGTTTGGTTTTGGGGATAAGAGGAAGCCGAAGCCTAACACACAACCACTCGGAGTCGAACTCCCTACGAGCAGCAACGACACTAGAGCGCTCTGCCATTAAGCTAATGCTCTTGGTGGTAACTACGATGCCAAAATGATCAACTTATTATAGGATTATTTTAATAATGCCTCATGGGAAGGGGTAATGGACGGTGGATCAAAATTCGATCACCATAATAAAATTGTTTACTAATTACAAAAACCGCTATAAAAATGATAATTTATTCATTAAAAAAATGACCCGAAAAAGGCAAGCTCTAAGAAGTGTGTGTGCGCGCATGCATGCAAGTCTCACTTATAAGGTTTGGCTTGACACTACCCTGGTCGTGTTGGAAAACAAATTGTGCCCAACCAAGTGTCTTAAACAAGTTTTAGCCAACTCAACTTGGCTCGACACACTTAGAATTGAGAGCTGGGTCCAACAGAGATGGAGCTATAGGAGCCAACCTACACTTTCCTTGGGTATGTCTTGCCCCAACATCATTGACGAGGAGTTTGAAGGTCCTGTGCCATGAACTGGAGCTCGAGTAGGCGGACGATTCGTACTCGCCGAGACGAACTAAATCGAGCAACTCCACTTCACATGGCTTACAAAAGTCGAGCCAACGAAACTCGGAACCACTACTTAGCCTTTTCCTACACCAAGTGAGGTTTGCTACATGAATTCTTAGTCGCCGACTCTAAGGGGCCGACCTTGTGCCCTGGGAGCATATGAGCAACTTCACACACACATATACATATAAAGACATGCATATGCCCTATTTCTATACTGCTTGCGCTCTGGGAGCATATGAGCAACTTCACACACACACACACACACACACACACACACACACATATATATATATATATATATATATATATATATACACATACATATAAAGACATGCGTATGCCCTATTTCTATATTGTATCCACTCTCTTACTGGTTGAAGAAAGGAGAACTTGAACCTGTACCTACCCCGTTAAGGTTGGGTCGGAGCCAGGTATAGGTCTACCCATTTTCGACCCGCCCCATTGCCATCCCTACATAGGCTAGACTCAACATATCAACGGATGACAATATTTCGGACTCGGGTCCCTCAGGTGGGTTTGGATCCAAAAGCACATGATGCCTTTTGAATTTTGAGACCTCTCCGTAGGGCCCAGAAGCCTTTAAGACCTCCCCCAGTCATATTTGTTAACCACGTGACACGTGGCAGCAGAGGAATGTCATGTGCTGACCGGGGTAAAAGCTGGTGCGCTCACGTGGACTCGGGGATGACCGAATGGCGGGGCCCGCAACGGAGGATGTGGGAGCCACGTAGGATGAACCGCTAAGTGTATGGACCCACCCAATTGTTTTCCTTCAACTTGGCTTCCCCCGCCGATAGCAGTTCGCCGCTGAGGCCAACCAAACACGAACCTGAAAATACCTTCTTTTCGAAATTGAAAGAAAAGGTTCCTTGCCACGAATTTTCGGGTGGGAGGAAAACCCTAAAATTTGGATCTTTTGGGAAAATAATTTCTCCGTTTGGAAAGAAAATAATTCCTGGAAAATTTGTGCTATAATTTCTGCTTTATGGTGAATTGTGCATCTGTTGATCCATAAGGGAATTGTAAGGGACGTAAATTTGGAGATGAACGATTGAGGTGATAAATCATAAAACTTTTAGTTTTTTGTTTTGGTGGATTTTAAATCTAGACTCTCTCTCTTTCTATATATATATATATCATCAGTGGAATAACTAAAAGACTTTGGAGATGCTGATTCTTGGCACCATAAATAAAAATCAAATAAGAACAATCAGTGAGAAATTAAAGGCGCTTTCACATCAATGGAATCCAACTGCCTCATAAACCAATTGAATGTAAAGCTATGTATTCACACAAAAAAATTCCTCATATCTCTCCCTTCCCCTGGAGTCCCTCCTAAATTATATCTTTCTAAATCTTTAACAGTTTGATCAAGAGAGGTGAACGGTTTAAATCAAAGTTACATCAAGATTTGAGACTATTTCACAAAAAAAGGACCTCTAACATTCTCTCTTTATATAAAGAGCAGAGCAAGGGGAGAGAGCTGCTAGAGTGACTCCCATGCTATATATTGCCTAATCATTATTATTGACCGTGCGATCAATCGAACAATAGTGATTAAGACACTAATCCTACGTCACATGAGTGCAACTTAATATACTCATTTACATTAAATGATATCTATGTTGATGGGCGACTCAACCTACATCATTCATGGCGATCACATGAATAACATAGATCGTCTAGTAAAGTAAGCATGAGAAGGTCTCTAGCAACTCCTAGTTTTAATATATATATATATATATAAGTGAGATCACATTACAGAAACAAAATAATTTATACATGGTTTTATGCGATACCAACTGATTTGTACTTCTTTTAAAAGAAAAGCACATGAAACCATGAATTTAACAGCTTGATACAGTGCACTCGAATATACATGTAATTTTTCACATACACGTATCTTTTCCAAATATAACTTGGAGAAACCGCTAATTATGAAACATGGAACCACCAAAGAGAAAAATTTCATTTTCTTGAGGCTACGAACCATCTCTCTCCCTCATACACATACAAAAACACACATGGAGAACTTCATCTGATAACATAAGCCTTACCTCATCTCTCATTCTCTCTCTCTCTCACACACACACACACATCTTTGGATATCAAGCACAGATTTTTTTTTTAATTATGGGCCGAGGGTCTTGCTCTTTTTCCTGATGTGGGGGCAATGGGCATTGCCAAATTGCACTGCCACATTGTAGTGAATGCATGTGCACCCAGTTTAGATTGGCCTCTCTGCTCACTCCTTTTCATGCACACCCAAACCCTAGTCACGATCATCACAACTCTTTCATCAGTCCTAGTTCTTATTATAAAATTATCAAGCATGATGCATTCTCATCATGCCAACCATATAAGATATACCAAAAAAAACTTTTGCATTTTCCCAAAGAATAATTATTGTCCAAGTGCATCATACAAAAAAGCTTTATATATAAGAATCCATGGCGCTACTGCCCATGCACATAGTTGCACTCTTTTAGTTTGAAACTTGAACAGCCAGGAAGTATCATTTGAAGAACTGGGGAGCTTCCCTAAATGCCATCCGTGGCTGTTAAAGCCACATTAAGCTTTTCTTTTATATTTTTCTTGGTAAGAGAAATAAATATAATTAAAAAGTTACATTAAACTAAGTAAAGGTGTGGGAAACCAATGAAGAGAAGAGGTCACGCGTAGAGCAAAAGCCAAGAGAGAGAGAAATTTGTATTTATATCTAGTTATGTATATAAAGGGAGGAGAGTCCATAAGGACGAATAAAGGCACCAACTTTGAATGTTCGTATATATTTATACTTTAGCCTTTAAAAGGTCTCTTTGATTATCATAAGAAAAAAGAAGAAAGAATGAAGGATTTAAGTAGAAAGGTTTCCCCGAATGGAGTTTTTTTATATTGCGTACATTCGCCCACTACTAAGATGTGAGTCCCACCAATGATTGGCCAGGAAGCATCCTTTCATTTGCATGCATGCTGCTAGCTAGCTACCTTCCCTTTTGCACAAGGAGCCACCACTCTGGGTCGAGTCTAAGAACCTTCAAGTTAAAGGTCATGAGTTCGATGTCTGTCATGGGACGGACTCCGGACACACTCTAAAATATGCAGAAGCGACATTGAATCTATCTTGTGATTGCATTGCTCGACCGCCTATCATGTTTTCACGGTTTAGGTTGCTCCCATTTCGCTTGCCGCTACTACGGGAATCACTTTTGCTTTCTTTTCCTCGGGCTATTAAGATGTTTTTGCATCCTAATTTGTCTCTCTTATGGACACTTTTACTCCCTCTCTTTCAATCTCTTGATTTAAGGAAAAACAAAGAAATTCTTAAATGTATATTATGGCAGAAAATAATAGAATAATCCTTTACAATGGGTTCCAACACTCTTATAGAGAGTATGGACCAAATACAGAAAAGACTCCATCACATTGACATGTTGACACAACACTAGTGAGTAAGGGACACTTGACAAAAGCAGTCTCCATATGACACAATAACACTAATATGGATCCTACCATAATTTGGATCCACATCTAAATCTAATACATAAACTACGACTCAAATAACTCTAAACCAAATCGAATCCATAAAAGGTTCAACACCTCCAAATCCATGCACCATGCAAGTTACATAAGAGAGCAATCTACATATGATCGGCATCCTGTGACAGTATCCTAGGTGTGCATCTGTAGTCACCAAGCCCATTTTGCCTATCAAAAAGATCCTTCATTTTGTTTTCTTCTTTTCTCATGCCAAAGTATTGTCAAATGAAAGGTGGTCGTGGACTCTACCATACAAGGCACGCATCTCTTTCTCTCTCTCTCTCACACACCCAAAAACATGCATACACACATATATATAAATATGCACAGATATATACGGCCGACCCCGTCTAGTATGGGAAAAGGCTTAGTTGTTGTTGTTGTTGTATGCACAGATATATACACATACACACACATATATAATATAAACACGCACATATAAACAAAGACAAATAAATGCGTACATATATATGTGCATGTGTGTATGTACAAACAAAGACAAGCAAGCACATGTGCACACATACACATATATGTGTGTATATATGTATACAGATAATATATACAGATTACAGTTTGCGAAGATTACGCTGTAAGAAGGGATCAAATGCTCGGTCCATATCATGTAATTATTGTTAAACTAAAGTTCATGCTCTTGGCAAGCCATGGACGAAGCTAAGTTATGCTTCTCGTTGGGACACACGTTCCTTGTTGGGAAAACGTAACGTGAAATACGTGTATTGCTGATGACCAGAGAGATGTTGAGTCACTTTTCTTGTGTTGCAATCAGCCATCCATCTCACACTCCTTTCAAATCCAGCTAGCCAACTCTTTTATTATTGTGGATAAGAGCAGATACGTAAAATTAAAGTCTCCGATACAATTAATTAAATATGACATGCATGCATATACACACATTTTTCTAACTCAGCAACCAGGAAACCATCCTTGGGAAGTTCGTACTTGGACCTCTACTGGCGCACAAGCACACACACACATAATGTTTATGACTTTACAACCTACATACACACTCACACAGGAGCACAAACACATATATGTACGTCCATACATACATCTATATTATACATACACATATATATGTAATGTTTATGACTTCACAACCTACATACACACTCACACAGGATCACACACAAATACGTATGTATGTACATACATCTATATTATACATGCATGCTGGAATTCGGGGAACTTTGTGTTATATCATAGAAGACATAAGCATATAGAAACTGCCTTCTCTCTTTGCAATATATGCGCATGTATGTATATGCATGTGTGTCTATCTATCTATATATAACATATACACAAGACACACATATATATTGCCTGCCAGCCCGCCTGCTTATATATATGTGTGTGCGCCTGTTCTAGCATAACTCCGGGAACATTGGCATGATCTGGAGTTTTCCAAGTGACTCAGTACAAATTCCCTAAGATGGTTTATTGATCCAAGTGATAATATCTACCTATCCATCTATCTCGACGCACACTCACACACCCACATACATATAAATATCTCAATGGTTTGATCTTTCAGATTAATGGTTGAGTTCATTAAGTAAAAAGTGAAATAGTATAGGGTTATTAAATCAATTCTATAAAAAGTATGAGAATATTTTTATTTTTTAAATTCAAAATTCAAGTGTTGATCTCACCCATAGAATGGTTGAGATCTCTAAAGATATTTGAGCACAAATAAGCATGCACATTTTCTATGTTCTCTCTCATAAACACACACACACACACATATATGTATGCGTGTGTGTAAGCTGTCCTCTCTTTGATATGTGAGCTAGGTCTTCATGTCATAGGCCCTTTTTACATGCTAACAAGGACTGCAGGGAAGTTCCTTTGTGAGAAATACATGGAGAACTGATCTTAATTAACAACAATACTCAACAGTGTCTATGTTAGTCGCTGCAATAAATGTTTGATCACAACAACTATTCCATCGCTATAGAAAACTTTTACTTGGTAGAAATTTTCAAAATCTCACATGCCAATATTGCTGCAATAAATAAATTTGCTTGTCACAAAAATTTTCTACCATATTCAGGAAATGCCTCTATCGGTCTTTCCATGCATGCACCCTTTTCATATGAAAAATGTGGTTTATTAGATGCCACGATGATCGCGGTCTTCATCAATCATATACTCATCATTCGATTAAGAGAGATGAATGACTTATATTGAAGTATTAAAAAGCAAAATAATAATTTTGTACTTTTGGTTGTCATCATAAAAAACTATTTACTCTTTCAATCTAAATAATTTGTCGTTGTTGAGCAAACTGTCAAGATTTGAGAGTACATTGTTCGGGAGGAGACACATATAGGAGAGATGAATGAATGGTCTCATAAGGAAAGACAATGAGAGAAAATCGTTTAGGGTGGTCTGAACACATAGAAAGACTACGATAGGAAGCTCGCACGGGAAACTAGAGGATGAAAATGTTAAAAGAGGAAGAAGAAGACTACAACGTATTGGAAGGAAACAATAAAGAATGATCTATATTATGTTGAGTTAACTGTTAACATAATACATGATTGAGCTCTATGAAAACAAAGAATCCATACGACTCCATATATATATATATATATATGTATGTGTGTATGAAAAACCATATCCTATCCATCACCAATATTATCCACTCATGTTCGATCATTATTTTTTGATGATATAAATATAATTTTAAAGGTTATACCTTTGAAAAATCGTGAAAAACAATTTTATTATACTCATATATATATTAAAAAAGGACAATCTCCTAAAGTTTGTTTCTTATGAAAAGAACATATAGACCAAAGTGCTTGCTATTTTTGTACAACCCCTTGTTGGTCTCAAGTGATGAGAACCATCTAATAAATGTTTCTGTATGATCGCACAATGAGCAATAGCACACCTGGCTAGGTAATTGACTCACAAGGTGAAGGCCATGATTTCGATACTCAGGCATGCATAAGGCTTCAGCCTTCCCATTGCAACAACAAAAAAAGTCTATTTACGATTGAAAAGCAACGTAGAAAGTGATGTATACTATGAATTTGAAAATGTAGCAACAAGTCGGCATACTTTGGTTTCATCACATTGATCTTTCCATTAGAACACTTTTTGATGGGTGAAAGCATACTTGTTAATCATCACAACTGCCACCAATATCATTAACAAGGCAGTATTATCATGTTTGTGTTTTTGGTTCTTTAATTTTTATTACGGGGGGACCAAAGCCACATACATGCTCTGGGTATCAAACTCATGACCTTCAACTTGTGAATAGGCCCCTTAGCCAGGTGAACTATTGCTTTTATATGTTCTTTGTTGGGGACTTAACTGAGCGTCTGAAATATCCAACACGGAAAGTGTCCCTTAGCTAGACTAAACCAAAACCATATTTTGTTTCTCTCTTAATATGGTTCGGTTGATTCTTATTCGTCATTCTGCTCTATCTAATTTAATTTTAGCATTTCACTCTAAAAAGTGCATCATATATATATATATATGACATTTTTAGCTGCATATATCTTTTATTACATAATTTTGTACAAACATCTTTGTTTGATCTTTGAGATTGACAATAGAGATTTGAATGACTTTAAATTTAATGCACAAACAAAATCAATTTACTTTGAAATTGATGGTACAAACAGCAAAAACTCCCTCACATATATATATATATATATATATAAAGATCGACAATAGAGATTTGAATGACTTTAAATTTAATGCACAAACAAAATCAATTTACTTTGAAATTGATGGTACAAACAGCAAAAACTCCCTCACATATATATATATATATATACGATGCGGGTAGTCTGACCCATACGGCGGGACGGGTTGGGCCGGATTGACATCTCTACATCGATCCATTTATTAGGAAGACTTTCAACTCATAAGTACCTATTATGATCTCAAATTGAGCAGGTGCCCCTCACCAGGGGGCTGCATGTGTCTCTTTCTTTATCCAATAAAGGATTTTTTCATCCATATCATACTCATGTAATGTGCAATTAACGCATTTATTAATTCTCTCACAATTCTGAAAATTATATATTTTCTTGTTAAAACATGACACAGTTTTTTTTTGCCTGAGCACCACCCATCATATTCCCTTGAATACATTCTTGTTAAATCGAGGGTTTAACTAGTTTGGGTTGTTAGAGGAGTGTTTGGGTTCTTCTCGGGTTGGTGTTGTCGGGTTTTGAGGTTTTGTGTTTTTGGGTTGTCGGGTGTGGGTGTTCGGTCGACTGGAGAGGGGTGCTATTGCTTTTTGTGTCATGTATGGAGGCCCTTGAAGCAATCGAAAAATCCTTTTACAAGCTGAAATGAACTGAGTTAAAAGAGAGATCTATCCAAATAACCATTTATTTACCTATTTTTTTTCTTTTATGAAAAAATTAATACAAAAAATTTACCTCAAATACCTTAATGTAATTACTTTTGGGGATTGGTTCCAATAAAAAATTAAAAAATCTCATTTGACGAACTTTCACGAGCTGAGAACCGAACCTGTAAGAGCTATGATGAGGTGAACCGATCCAACTAGGGGCAGATTGGTTCATTTACCAGCCCTAGTAGAGCAAACACTCATTTCCAGATCAGAGAGTTTGATCTGTTCCTTGTGATTTCTCCCTCTGAATTAGCTGGTGATTGCTGATCATCTCTCTCTCTCTCTCTCACACACACACACACACACACATTCAATTACTTGGCACCCATGTAGAAGATTCAATAGTTTTTACATGGTTCAATCTACTGTTTCCATGAGATTACCTCTCTTTCTTTGGTATAGAGAGAGTTCGATTTTCTCTCCACCTTTGGTTGGAGGTGATTATCTCTCTCTTACACATGCATACCGATCACACATCTCTGGTGATTATCTCTCTTACACATGCATACGCATCACACATCTAGTTTTGATTGTTGAACTCAAAGTCTTAATTTATAATTTAAAGTGATTTAATTAAATAACTTTTTCAGTTCTTGAGATACTTGTGTTTGGAGGACATTATATGGAGTGTGTAATATAAAAAAGTGTCTTATCTAAGGTTTCAATGTACATGATTAACTTTTTCCATAAGAACAAAGGTGGTTATGTAGAAATTGGGAGAAAAATATGTTTCTATCAAGGATAAACAATACGTCATATCAAGGTATCTCATATAGCTTACGTATTGTACTATACCATATTTATGAAGTGTGTAATATAAAAAAATGTCTTTACTTAAGGTTTGAACGTACACGAGAAACATTTTTCATAAGAGCAGAGGTGATTATGTGGAGATTGGAAAAAAAAGATATGCTTCTCCATTAAGGATTAACAATTCGACGTATCAAGGTATCTCATATAGATAGCTTACCTATTTTAAGAACCTATAAGAAGGTATGAAAAACTAGATTTTGAAAGTATTAAAAGAGGTAAGAGGACGACCACAAAAGTGTTGGAAAGAAACAATAAAGAATGATTTAGCTTATTTTGAGTTAACTGCTAACATGGCACGTGATAGGACTCTGTGAAAACAAAGAATCCATGTAGCCGACCCCGTCTAGTATGGGAAAAGGCTTAGTTGTTGTTGTTGAATATTTTTTAGTCATATATAACGACTATCCATACGGCGAAAGCTTGTGATTAGTTCCGTTGTTGACAGTTTGAGAGTGACAAAATGAGGTTGGTTCAACGGTTTGCTCATCGATCTCCTTCAAGACTAAATCTTGGTCCTAGAAAAAGAAATTCTTTCTCTAAATATTATATGAGAAGAGCATATGATCAGTGTTCAACTTAAACTATTTGCATTTAATCTCTCTACTCGGCACCCACGTAGAAAAAGCACTAGTTTCTATAAGGTGCATTGTTCAACTGTTTTCTCTCTCTACCTTTGGTTGGCGGTGCTGATCTCTCTCTCTCACACACAACCACCACCACCACCAATCTAGTGTTGATTACTTATTTAAAGAACCAATATTTATTAGTCATATATATCGAATATCAATGAGGCACCGAATGCTTGTGCGTTAGTTCGGATGTTTACGGTTGGAAGTTACACAATGAGATTCGATCAACGGTTTGATCTTAAGAAAAGAATTTCTTTCTATATATCATATGGGATATCATCGATGTTTGAATAAACTAGGTCAAGAAATACTGAACGTGGTCCGATTCTGGTCCAAAAGATTCCATTTCATTATGATTGAACATGATCCAGCCCGATTCCTCTCTCTCTCTCTCTCTCTCACACACACACACACACACACACACACACACACAGCTAATGTTGATAAATGTATGATTTGGATCATGTTCAGTTAACAATTCATTTATTAAGGACGCCATTAATTGGAATGTTAATTGTACAAGGAAATATTCTCCAGATGCATTTCATGTGGTCTAAGTCAAAACCTTCTAGCTTTGGCTCATTAATTTAATCATACACATGACTTAAGATGATTGATGCAGCCATGATTGGTTCAAACTTCCATATTTTAAAAATATGAATTGCTGATTATTTTTTTCTTGTACAATGGGGCATGTACACCCCCGGTATTGAACTCATGATCTTTGGTTGTGATCCTCAAATTGTTTTCGATAAATTCTGAACTCGTTCTCTTATCGGTCGCAAAAAGTCAAAACCTAATCTTATTATGTTTATGCTACTGAAAAACAATAGTTGAACATGATTAAGCAACATCAGTAGTGGATATATATAGTGTGTGTATAGATAAATATAATATCGAAAATTACAACCCTTAATCGCGACATATACCATGAAGGAACATCTTAGACTATATGTAGAACTAGTTAGTTGGTCTTAGTTGATTAAGTATACATTAATGAATAAGAATATTAGGTGGTTCAATTATCTTTCATGTTCTTATAAGAAACTTAATTGATGTCGAGTGATTCAAACATGTTTAAAAAAATGTCACAAACAAAATCACACATATGCCTAGACATGGCTGGCTTGGAACTGGTTTGATAGTTGTAACTGGAACCAAACTGAGTCAAGAACCAACTGGAACCAGAACTGGTCAAACTGGACTCCGAATTGAAGACCCCACTGGCTTGCGGTTCCACCTTCTATGGAATAGGAATAGGGCAACTGGAACCGGCGGTTTGAGACTACCACATTCGTTCTTTTAAATTTTTCTTTTGAAATTTTTAAAATTTTAATATCTTTTCTGGTTTTGGGTAGTTTAGAGCTCAACCTAAAAGTGGTTTGGTTTTGGTTCTTAGTTTCAAGAGAACCAGAACCAGTAGTTCGGAACAATCCATCTCAGTTTACCTAAAACCAGTCATGTCTAGATGATTGTGTATGGTAAACGATGAGGATAGTGATGGTGGTGGTGTTAGACATGACTGGTTCGTTATCGAACCAGTAGTTCGGAACAATCCATCTCAGTTTCACTCAAGTTTTGTTTTGGTTTCAGGTTCAAGGTATACCGGAACTGGTGGTTTGCAACCGTCAATCCTCTTTATCATAAACCGGCCATATTCAGGTGGCGGTGGAGGGAGGCAAATTCTGACTCAGGCAACATTCCAAAAGAAGGCAACCAAGGATCATTTTTTAAAACATACATGTATGCACTGGATTCACTTGCGCTTCTCAACAAGCATGCTTATTTTTCGGTAGCATAAGTATAATTTAAAAAGTTTTAAATATATAAAATCATATTACATATATCACACGTATATGTATGTGTACATGTACATACATATGAGAACATATTAATATATGTATTGTATAGAGGTAGTTCTAAATGCATAGTGTTTTGGGTGCATAATTGTGCTTGAACATCTCTGTCGTTTTATCTGAGATGATATGATAAAACAAAAAACTGTATTAAATGACTGTACAAACATATAAGGTATTTTTAAATATAAATCTTCATCGTAGATCATACCAATCAAAGAGTAATGATGTTTATGCACTGAAAGACCTTATATATTTAGAACTGCCTCATATATATATGTACATATATATATAGGTATGTATGTATATACGTATGCACACATATGTAAAGACGTACACACTTATGAATGGGATCGCATGATGGATTCGTGTCTGAGTGCTGGAAAATGACCAGAAAGAATGGGTTGGGTCTGTGTCATGCTTTTGATCTGAACCCAAAGTGACCCGATTTATCCACTGACCTGATTTGTCACGTTTAGTATAAAAGACTCTACCCAACAAGATAGCCCTTAGGGTGCGTTTGGATAAATTCTCAAGAATCCGCCATGGGCTGAGGATTTCCCATGAATTCAAGTCTTCCATATTGATTAAAAGCTGCACCGGGCGGATAGGAGCACTAGACATGGCTGGTTCAAACCAGAACTGGATGGGGTCCGAAGCCGGCATCTTCTACATATTTTAATACTTTCCAAATCTAGTTTTTTATACCTTCTTACATACGCTTCTTTTGATCTTCTTTCTATATGTCCAAACCATCTCCCACACCAGCCAGTCACCCGCCTCCCATGCTCTTCGCTGAGTTGCCGACCACGTACTTAGAGTAATCAATCTCTTTTCTATTACATCTCGTTCACCATAATTTATCCTTAATCATGTTTGGATTTTTCCGGTTCACAAGATTCACCAAACAATGAAAAGGAGATGTAAGACTGAGGATCCCAAGTAGCCAGAGCCTGGTCGGCCCACTATGGGAACCAGCACTCTCAGTGCTGGTTTTCTCCATTCACAAGACTCAGCCCAACAAACATACACACACAATATATACATACATACATACATACATATATATACACACACACACACACACACATATATATATATATATATGTGTGTGTGTGTGTGTAAATATGATTTGTCTTCTGTTTCATGTTTATCAAGTGCCATAATCCATTCATTTTCCAATTAGGGTTGTCAACAGTTTGGATATGTACTAATCCAAATCCAAATTCAAATCTGACTAACCAGATTCAGAATCGATAGGATTTCCATTAGCCAATCGGTGATTGGATTGGTTCTAGCTTTTAGGACATCTGGAGCCAATCGGATTAAGGTTGATTTGGGTTTTGGTAACTCGGTTTGGCTGGGTTGCATTTGGGTCTGGATATGTTCACTAATGTGTGTGATTAGGTGGGACTTGACAAACCACTACCAAAACTAAAGCCAAGCACTCTCCTAGGGATGGCATTGGGGCGGGCAGAGTAGGGCGGGTTTTCACCCCACCCACAGCGACCCCGCACTCAAAGAAACCCCACTACACCCTGCCATGCCCGACGGGTTTCAAAGGCCACAACTCACTCACCCCGGATCATGTTATCGGTTCGAGAAAGGCAGCCCGTTGGTGGGCACGATGGAGCCGGCACTAGCGTTGGAGCGGTTCAAGGTTGAAGACTTGGATTTGGGTTCAGCTATGTATTTTGGGTCTTGTATGGGTTGCAGGTGACTTGGAGGTTCATGAGTTAGGTCCAGATCTGGTTGGGTCATGATAGAGTCGGATCATTTTTGGATCGAGAGAGAGAGAGAGAGAGAGGAAGGGGGTCTAGAGGGAAGAGCGAGAGCAAGGTGGGAATCTGGGACCTCTTTTTTGGTCATCTTCTTCGTCTACGCCTTGCAGGATAGAGCCGGACAGTGGATTAAGCCATCGAATGGCACCATTGTGGTGTTGTGTGGACTTCTTTCTAAAACTCTTTTATTCCGCCAACCGTTGAGTAATAAAAGAACCTCAAAGGGTATTTGTGTTCGGGTTTCATCAAAGGGCTGGTTAGTACCAGGTGCTAATGCCAGGAACTGATTCGGGTAACACATCCGACCCATGCATGTAGCAAGGGTGGCCGAGGAGTAAGAGGACATACACGATCTGAATGGTTAATGGTTGACAGATTCATCTGCGTCCGGCAGGCGGCCTCCAGCTTGCTCCGGCTGTCCCTCTTCAGAAGTGACCACTCAGCCTCTTCTCCCCTAGTAATGTAGATATGCTTAGACCGAGATCGGCAAACCACTAACAGAGAATGACAATAGTTTCAGCTCGAGTAAGATGCAGCTTGATCCTCTTAGTGAGAGAATTTATATATAAAATAGTGGGAGATTCAAAAAATATAATTAAGGTAAAACAATACATAATAATGAAGACAGATTATGAAATAAAATCAATACAACTTATCATACTTACCGTATAGACGAGCCTAATTAAAAGTCTGAGGTAATGGATTCAACTTATAATACTCGACATGAAAATGGATGAACTTTCTTAGCCGCTATATATATATATATATATATAGAGAGAGAGAGAGAGAGAGAGGGGTAAAGAGAGATATTTGAATGGTTTCATCTTACACTCGGCTAGAAAATGTGGACTGCCCGTTTGATAGCAAAGACAGCATAGATGTAGGCATCCATCCACATCGACACGCAAATCGATGAGCAGTGTTGCTGTTGACTGGGAGATAGAGAAATCAACGTGGACGGGTTTTTCTATCAAAGTTTGGAGTGAGATCCAAACTCGTATCTTCCATTCTCTCTTTTATATATATATATATATATATGTGTGTGTGTGTGAGAGAGAGAGATAGAAAGAATGTGTTGGATTCTACTCAATTGTGATGTATACTTATTTTTATCAAATACTTTTGAGTAAAATGAGTGTAATAACAATATCTTTCGTACTTTTTTTAAATCTTTTAAAAAATTTAAAATATAAATATTACTTCTTAAAAGTAATGAGTAGGGACGTTGGTGGGCAAAATCTTATATATATATAAGAAAACTAGTATATAGTGTACATTTAGGTGCTAGTAAAATAAAAAAAATCTCAATCATTCGTGTTTGATAATGTATGGTTAAAATTTAAAAATAAAAAATGTGTATATCAATAAAGTATACTTACAAAATTTCAACCATTAATCATCAAAGATACCATAAAAATTTATTTATACTTTTTAGTATCTAAGTATGTTAATATATATATATGCCCTCCCCACCCGAGATTTTGGGTCTTTCGTGTCTCTTCTTGCCCTGCAGCGGGGTGTGGCTTTCCTAGCATCCTAAAGTTGGTGCCGGACCTGGACTTACCTGGATCTGACCGAGCCCGACCCGTTGACAGGAAAATAAAGATCACCAAATCAATTTCACGTTATGATCTGATGCGAGCTCCTCTCCAGTACGGATGCTATGAACGCTACGTTGGGTAGGAGGTGGAGTCTTTGCCAACGGGATAATCGTATTCTTTAGTTTTTCTGTCTCATTGGCCGTTACACCTCCAAAATCACCGGAAAGCGCCGCTTCAAGCTTCAAAGCAAGCAAGGGTGGTGATGTTGGGTGCAAGAGGCGTTTCCTCCCTCATTAAACTCCCGCTTTCATCACGGTATTCCTCTTTGTATATTGTGCTCACCTTGATTTCGATCCTTTAACTCGTTGTTGGTACGAAATCTTTACTTGCAAATGGTGCCTGTGACTAGAATTTTGTGGTTTTTACAGTCGATTGAAAGTCGAAGTAGTTGGTCCGCCATTGCTCACTTCTACAATTTTGACAAGAAAAGGGAAAACTTATTCGTCATTCTAGACAACCCATTTGGCTATCTTGAACACCGCTTTACTGATATGTTCGCATTATCAGTATCTTGGCCCCGCAATCTAGGGTTTTAGAGTTGTAATTTTCCTGGAATTCACTTTCCTTTTTTGTTTTTCCTTTCTAACTGAAGGATTGTTTAGAGTTATTGATGGTCCAGTGGGAAAACTTTTACCTCCAAGTCGTGTCGGAGAGTAAAATTTCGTGGGTTTTAAAGTCGATTGATTCTAAAAGTCGAAGCTGTTGGTCAGCCATGGGTGACTTATCAATCATATTGAAGAAAAAGGGCAAAACTTATTCACCATTCTAGACGATCCTTTCTGATTGCTGGAAATCCCCTTAGGAAGAATCCATTTCGCTATCTTGACTACCACTTTACTTATATGGTCACATTATCATTATCTTGGTCCAATAATCTAAGGATTTAGAGTTGTAATTTTCCTGGAATTTTAGTGAAGATTTCCCTTGCTCTTTCCTTTCCTTTCTGACTGAATGATTGTCCAGTATCACGTGGTATCAGTACAAAATAGAGTTATTGACGGTCCAGTTCTTTTTAGGTGAAAGTCGCTACAGGTCAACGTTTTATAGGAAACCTGTATCTGTCTTCATTGTTGGTTTCGATTACTTAGCTTATAAACTTAGCATTTGTGATTGTGATAAGAAAAGCTTTTGGCGCTTGTTTAGGTTTTCTACTTCGGCTGAGGGCGCCAAAGTTAGCAGGCTTGGCACTTTTGGACGTAGAGCAATTTCAGTTTTATTGATTAGTGTCACTGGTGGCTTCGCTTTGAGTGCTCTTGATGACTTAGCTATATTTCATGGTTGTAGCAGGTATACCACTGTGATCTCATGACTTCAATTTGTCTTAAACTTTGCTGATTTCGCTATCATAATGCCAAATGAATATCCTTTTCCTATGATGATTGCTCAGTAAGTGAGTTGCAGAAATTTCTGTAAAGATAAGTGCCAAAATTTACCCCCTTATTTTAAATAATCCTGAAGTATGAACTCTTTCTCTTTGTTCAGTATGAAATGGTACTCCCTAGTTTCCTGCTTTTTCTTAAAGCAGTCCAAATGTACAAACCATATCGAATATGCAATGCATAATGTAAATTATCTTATTGCAGTAACGCTATTGAGAAAGCAAGTCAAAACAAGAAAATCACAGAAGCAATCGGAGAACCAATTGTCAGAGGCCCATGGTACAATGCATCACTTGCAGTTGCTCATAGACGAAATTCCGTGTCTTGCACTTTCCCTGTATCAGGACCGAAAGGGAGTGGCATATTTCAGCTGAAGGCTGTTCGTCATGGAGGTTGGTTTTCATAGTTCTTTTTTTTATCTTGACTATCTTGTGTAACATGCTTTAATTTGACATCAAGTATGCCTTTTGATTTCTTAGGAATTTTGTGACCCTTTTACTCTATTGGGAAAATGTGAAGAGGTTAGAGGCCTATCATGTATTTCCTTCGGACACCCTCTTCACTGAAATAACCTAGCTTTTCTGTTATTTCATTATCAATGAATCAACATTAAGTGTTACACTTAGGCTTTGGCAGACAAGCTTGGTATTAGGCTTTGGGAATTTCACCAAGAATGGTGCACCAAAAGGATGTCCACAAATAACTCCCAAATTTTTCCTCCCAAAAAACAACTTCACAGGAATTATTATGTTACTGATTTAAGACATACATCTCAAATACGTCTAGAGTTGGATTGGTAACCCATAAAGCCAATGACCTATTTGCTTCATACGTACAAAATGACAGAATAAGGGAGATCTAGCCATTAGACGCCCTAACAGCTAGCTTCTAGTTGAATTAAAACTGGAACAAAAGAAAAAAAAAATATTACAAATTGAATGCAAAACTCCCCTAGAAATTTAATACAGAGGAGAATATAACATGAATGTAAAGAAGAATATATACATCAAATTCTACAAGATGCTTTAGTTAATCACTGGCCAACTTTGGACGAGACCTATAAGGTTCTTTTCTGAATCTGTCCGATGCTTGATACACATTCTTTAAGTTTATGGGGGCCGTTTTACATCATCAATCTCATGTTGAAATCGCCCCTTGGTTAAGAAAGTTTCGAGTCCAGCTTTTTGCAAAATTTCAGGTCCAACTTTTTGCACTCAACCCATACAATACAGTTTATTCTATGCGTTTGAAGATTCATCTGAATATTGTAGTGTAGATAGTATTTGGGTGGTGAACATTATGAATTTAGGCCATTTTGGTCAACCGAGTTACTAACTAGGTAACTTTGTCTTCTGTCCTCTTGCGAGAAGGGAAGATTGTTGGTACTGTTTTGGATGCTGTGGAGTGTGTTGACTCTACTTGATGTATTGCATGCACCACTTTGGTGCTTTTTAATAAACTTATCTTATCTCAAAAAAATTAAGCCCTTCGTTTTGTACATTTTTATAATCAACCCTCCTTATTCACATGTGCCAGAGAATAGATGGTTTACGTTCTTACGGCATCAAGATTGGGATATTCTAATCATGGAAGCGCTTCTCCATATTCCTGGAAACGATGAACAGCCGCAGACATTTCGCATTAGCCTGACAGATCTTTCACTGGACTCACGCGGGGAATGCAAGCCATGCATGTCTCAAGCATCAAGCGATGCTGATGAGAAGTAACTAGGCTGGCAATCCTACGTGGTAAGCTATGTTTATTAGACTGTCATAACTCACCCATCAGCCTTATTGAGCTTATCAATTTTGAAAGGTTCAGATTCGATGGGGAAGAGAGAAAAAATTTGACCGTTTGGCTGCTAAGAATCAGTTTTCATTGAAGTTGTTTCAAGGCACTTGCATGTGGAATAAAAGAATCATAGAATTGGTCTGCTGATTATGTGTGCAGCATTTGTTTCTGTCATGGAAATACATTTTGCCTGCTGAGTTCATGTGGAGAAAGGATGTCTTTCAGCCCCTGGAAGGAACATGTCTCACTAACGAGGGGTTCGGCTCTCCAACAAAAGGTCAGGAGTTCAATACCCGAGTGTGCATTTGGTAGGGGTCTAGCTAACCCCTGTTTGCCTTGAGAAAAAGGGAACGAAAAAAGACAATGCCTTTCGACTTCTTATGAAGGAATGCATGATGTGCGTGTGTGTGTCTGTGAGAGAGAGAGAGAGAGAGAGAGAGAGAGAGAGAGAGAGAGAGAGAGAGAGAGAGAGAGAGAGAGAACAAGCTCAGAAACATCACTGACTCTAGTCCACCATTACCTCCTGACTGGTTATGTGCTGCGATTTATTCATGGTGTCTCCCTCTTACTCACATGGCAAAGATGTAGGGGCGCAATCAAGCCAACTCGAGCTCGAGTACAATCAAGCTCGACTCACTCTGTTCAGAAGATGCTCGGTTCGAGCTTCAGACGAATGAACAATTAACCTTCAGGTTTGGTGGGCTCACTTGAGCTCGATGCAACTAAGATTGACAAAATTGAACACGGCCCAGGTTTAAGCTCAGTGAGCTCAAATAAACAAAGCTGGACTGATCTCATCAATTAGCTCAAATAAATGTGAGTAGAGCCAAGTACATAAAACTTCTAAAATATAAAGAACTTTTAAAAATGTATATTATAAAGCTTGATTAGGGTCACGAGATGCTCAATCAGGGTTGCTAGCAGGCTCGAGATCAGCTCGTGAGCAACTCGAGGATGTGGCACTCAGTGATTCAATTTACTAAGTATAGTCACTTAGGGAGATGTTTGATTACGAGGCTTGGGACATGGAACTGGAATTACAGATCAAGTTCTTGTTGTAATCAAACACGGGCCTCAGTACACCCCGCTTTTTACCCGACTTATGAGGCCCATCAGTGACCCATCCTAGGAGTGAGGTATTGGAATTGAAATTGGAGTTCTAGTTCTGTAATCCTGGCTTCGCAATCAAACACCTCCTTAATCGAACAAGGTCTTGGAATTACCCCGAGATATAATGCAATTATGGACGGGATTTGAGCTGCTTTTCGAGGGGCCATATTAATTTCTTAGTGATGTTTTGGCAGATCACATGGTTGGGTTACTACTGCATTGTAGTAGATGACTGCCTCTGGGCGTGGTTTTCGCGAATAACAATAAGAAAAAAAATATTAAAGTTTCCAAAGTTTGATGATATTATGTGGTAAAGCTTGGAGGCAGACTGCAGAGTGAATTGAACTTTCGGTTCTATTAAGGGTGTTTGATTCCAATAAATGAGACTGCGGACTGCGGAATTGAAACTACAGTTCCAGTTTCCATCACAATCGAATGAAATCGGATGTGTACCTCAACATGCAATAGAAAGGTGTCACATGATCATGCTTTTGAGAGACCCACCTATGACCCATCCTTGAGGTTGGGCCCTTAGAAATGGAACCGTAGTTTTGGTTCCGGAGTCCCGACCTTGGAATCAAGCACCCCCGAGTCTGAAAAAGAACTACTTTCAATCCCTGACGCTAAGAACCATGCTAGCTGTTACAGCTTCTAAACTAAGTTAAAGAGAAAGGAAGCACGCCAAAGCACTCGCGAAGCGAAGTTAAGGCTTTGATTGGGGATCAGCTTCGTAATGACAGGAAGATTCAAGCCCATAATTTGCAGTCTAGAGATGCTCTTTAATAAATTGCAAAAGGAATTGTATTTCATACTCCACATAAACACAGGAGTATTGGAGAGAAAAAAGTGCGAGGCTTTGGTGGAAACCTGATGTTGATAGGCCTCCTCTTTTCTGTAGTGGTATAATGTATGCAATTGGAGGAACATGCTTTCTGTCCCTCCTGCTTAGAGAATAGGAAGGTTGTATCAATACAAAACTTATATCTTAAAGCCCAATGACAAGATGCCTATATATATATGTACACATGTTTGTGTGCATGTCTCTCTCTCTATATATATATAGAACACCCATCCATGTTCAAATCTACTGTATCATATCAAATGTTCAATCTTTCAAAGGTTGAAGTGATAAAACAAAAAGTTATTTAACACACTTGGTGCATTAAATGCAACATACAAAAACTAATTTGGTACTTATAATTTTTTAATTCAAATATCTATCGGTGGTCATGTCAATCCAAACGGTGGAAATGTTTAAGTAGAATTAAGAATAGATAGGTGTGTTCATTTACCACTTTTCTTATAATATATACATATATATATATATATATATATATATATATATATATATGTGTGTGTGTGTGTGTGTGTGTGTGTGTGTGTGTGTGTGTGTGTGTGTGTATGGTGTTGGGGGAGTGGGGGGGGGGTTTCTCATTAATTTGGTCTTGATGGTTTACATCGTTAATCAGTTTAGTCCTGGCACTTAGATCCACTCGTAGCTAGTGTTTTAAGTATATCCCGATCATTTTTTTTAAAAATCATTAAAAAATTACTACTATACTAATAGAAAATACACCCTATATCTTACTACCTCATATCTTGCAACACCCTGTGATATGCTCCTGTATCTCGTAACGTAGATGTTATTTGCGAGATGGCGCAATGTGTGCATCAAAGGCAACTGATAGGAGCACCCAGAGTGTTAGCTCAACAGCGGGGCACTCTAGCGCCACCATTGCTGCTGGTGGGGAGTTCGACTCCCAGAGGGTGCATGTGTGTTGGGCTTCATCCTCCTCTTGTAACAAAAAAAAGGCAACCAATAGCATACATAGTATATGTACACTACAATATTGCTCTCATCCTTTCCATCATATATCTTTCGGGTTGCATGTGTGTGTGAGAAAGAGAGTGGAATTGGTACTTCGCTTGTGGTGCTTGGGGATGGGGAGAATATTATGTGTTGTAATTTCTTAGGCTGATATTGACAGTTCAAAAGAAAATGTGGGTATATATTCCCTACTTTGAATCTATAGTTTCCAAGGTTTGGACTACTATATTTTTGTGCCAAGGATCCTTACTGCAATGGTTGTGCCATACAAGAATTATTCTCTCATCCACATTTATAAAGAACAGAGAGAATCAGCAGCTAGAGATGATAATTTCTACTCGCCCCACTATATATAATATTTCTGTGTGTATTATAATATATATCATGTATTATATATTATAAGTATTTTATAGGCACATATATATTTTTATATAAATATAAATGTATACATATACATATAATAACTTTTAATTTAATAATATAAAATACCATAAAGAAGTGAGACATGAAGTGGGGCAGTACGGGATGGGACGGAATATAGGAGTTTGTAGTGCGGGGCGGGTGCGGGTGGAGTGAAAATCTGCCCCACCCAGGCCCATCGCCATCCCTGTAACATGGTATTGATTTGAAATTCCAAGTGTGAGAGATGCCCTCTGGTATTGGATATATATCTGTATTTGTACTTGGAGTATATGCCCCTAAACACCCACAACCACAAGGCAGATTCACGTGAATGGGACCATTAGCAATTCACTAGGATGGGATTTTCATGTAAGATACAATATTTAATTATAATCACATATGATAAGAGTCGAAAGAATCTATGTAGCCGACCCCAATTAACGCGTGATAAGGCTCGATCTCGGTTTTGATTTTGATGGCTTTATACCACAACTACTCCATTAATCATCTAGACGATGTTTAATGACGTAGTGTTCACAACCTCAATTTCTTCATGCCACTTTGCATTGACATACTTTCAGGTCATGTTCGTGTTAGGTTTTCGTGTCGTGAAATTGTAAGCAATCTCATGTTATGGCCCGTGTCACAGTCTTCATGTCGAAAGTATGTCAACCTCAACACAACCATAGTTTTTTCGTGCCAATTTGGGTGAACATTACTACTAACTTCTTGGGCTGGATCAATGCTATAAAAATCATATTGTATCCAACACATGATACACACATTGTGTGTATTGATACCTGAACTAATACAATTCAGATACCTATATCACATAATATGATTTATTGCATCGTATCAAGGTGTATCATGTCGTATGATACGGTGTGACACAGACTTTATATTGCATGAGACACTCCATATCGTATGATATGGTGTAAATTTTCAAGAATTGTTTTTTTTTTCAAATCAAGGCTTGGGGTGAGCTTAGAACCCCTCTAAGCCAGCTTATTTAGTGTGATTCGGTTAGTTTTGATGTTGAGTTCGGCGTTTCTTAGTGTAGTGCATGATGTAGATTTTTTTTATGATTTTTAAAGATTTTTATGTTCTTTTTCATTTTTAAAGAAACTAATTCAAAGAACACCCATTTCGTATTGTAACGATATGGTATGATACGAGCATACTGATTCGTTATGTTATAGGATTCCGATACGATATTACAACATTGGGCTGGATTACCGTATATAAGAATTGCCCTAAGAAGTTCCAACAGGAAGAAACAGCATCTTATGGTTCTTAGTGGAAATCTCAAGGAATGCAATGTTTTTTCTCTTCCTTCAAGAAGATTGAGTCCTGGGTTCCTATGGAGAGGGCTCCAATTTGGCCACTCAAGCCCACTTGCTTGCGGTGGGCTCGAACCAATGCCACCTACTGCGAGGACCGTGGTGCGCCTCCATGATCAAGTTGAAAAGACCACTGGCCCTGACATGTTTCAGGCTGGTAAATTTGAAGGTTTATATAAGATAATTAGGCTTCCTAAAGTTATGTCAACAGTATATTTTCATAATTTTTAACATAATTGGACATTATGAATGATGGGATGTTCTTCATTACTGACGTTACTTAGATATGAGTATAACAATAATTTTTTTTTTAAACTTTAATTTTTTTTAAAATTATATTCATGCCCCCAAAAAGCAATAGGTGTGAATGAGTAAATGTATAAAAAATGAAAGGGATCCGATTTTCATTTGTATAAAAATTAATTCTTATGTATTGTCTTAATTACGGGTGTTAGCTATGGATCATATATCTAAGGGTTTTGGTGGTTCGGTTTAGTTCTGTTCTAATCTCAGCCTCGAACCAAACCAGTATAATTGCTTCTCATTTTTTTGAAAACCGCAATCCATGAAGTGCATAGAACCAAACCAAACTATAGGTTTCAGATTGATTCAGTTCCGCAACACAATTCTACTAATAGTAAGAAAACCAAATACCACCACTGCAACCGAAAGACGAAATAGTGCAAGTTGATCATCCGACCACACTTCTTGTATAATACGAGAGGAAAACGAATATATATACACACACACACACACACACATATATATAATATACACACATATATATACATATATATATATATACATATATATATATATACATATAGATATATACATATATATATATATATATATATATATATATATACATATAGATATATACATATATATATATATATATATATATATGTATATATCTATATGTATATATATATATATATATATATATATATATATATATATATATATATATATATATATACATATATATAGGCACACACACACACATATATATATAAACAAACAATCACTACCAATTCAATGTAGCCAGCTTTAGTGTCGTAAAGCAAAAAGAAAGAAACTATAAGTAGACCTTTTGAGTTGTGGTTAGCCCAAAACCTAGAACCATAACCGATTAGACAGGGGGTGGTTTCAATTACAGTTCTAGAATGGCCGGTTAAATTACTACTACAACAACTAAGCCTTTTCTCATACTAGACAGGAACGGCTACATGGATTCTTTGTTTCCACGAAGCCCTGTCATATGCCATGTTAGCAGTTAACTCACAATAAGCTAGATTATTCTTTATTGTTTCTTTCCAACAGTTTTGTAGAATGGCCGGTTCAGATAATTTTATTTTAAAAAGTTTAAAATTACAGAAAACTTTTTTAAAAACCAGAACTGAACCGGGTGGTTCTTGGTTTCAGGCCCAGTTATAGTTCCAGATTCAACCTATTTCTGGCCCAGTTTGGTTCCGGTTGAAATCACCAGACTGGTTCGAAATTGGCCATGTCTAACTATAGCTACATGTTGAAGAACAAACAACACCCGTGGTTTGCTTTGGTTCTCGTGGTTCGGAACCCAACCAAGTTTTAGCAAAACTTTTGAACTGTGAACTGAACCAAACCAAACATAAAGCTTTTGGAATCGGTTCCTTGAACACCCCTACATATATCGGGTTGATCTTCCTTACAGGCATGGGCGATCGACTTTCCTCAACCAAGTATTTCGTGCACCGGCTGACTGGGTGTGGTCAGGTAGAGGGTGCAACACAATGACTTCTTTTCTTACTAGTAATATTCTCGCAAGGGCACCTGACTGTGGAGTTCTACGGGATCAAACTAAGCAGAGTTAGCCTGGTCGATCTACTCTAGAAATAAGCTTGCACCAAGTAGACCACAGTATGGCAAAACTGTTTCGTTAAGGTGGTTTAATATCCAAAAATATGCATTTTCTAATTATAATAAATGATTTTAAATATATCACAGGAACCGATTTCAGGACCTAATCAACGTATGAAGGGCATCATCATCAGGAGGTCAGCCTTTTAGGGCTTCAAAGTTTGCATCTCTCTCTCTCTCTCTACTTTAGTGGTAAGTAAAGTAATGGTGAGAAGAAATATATTTTATCAATTAAAAAGAAACATCATTGTTCTTTTGTCTTTATTTAGAGGAAACTTGATTGCTTCCAAAAAAGCAACGGTAGAAACATGAGTAAATACCATGATCTAATCACTCATGTGATATATATGTATATATAAACCGGATCTTGTTCATGTCTGATATGTTCACTCATACCCAACTTTGAAGTAAGATAAGTGTAATTTAAAAAAATTCAAATAAAAATGTATAAAAGGTAATGCCATTATATTCATATCTCAAAAATTAATGGCCGAACATGAGTGAACTACGACATTAATGAGCAAAACCAATCTCTCTCTCTTTATATATATATATATATATATATATATATATATATATATATATATATATATATATATATATATATATATATGAGGTATTGATATATGTTAACACTATTAGATGCTAATAAATTCAAACAATTCTCAATCATCCATAGTACTGTGTAGTACACTTTATATACATACACTTTTACTTTTTAAATTTCAAATCTTAATCCTCTTTTACTAAAGTTTGATGATTGAGATTTGTTTTACTTTACTTGTACCTAAGAGTGCTAGCATATGCCAATTTCTCTCTCTTTGTTTGTATACATATATACATATGTATATTATACATATATACATATGTATATTATACATATATACATATGTATATTATACATATATATATATATATATATATAGAGAGAGAGAGAGAGAGAGAGAGAGAAAGATTTGATTGGCTTGGCTTCCATGTATTCCCATGAAGCTTACATGGCAGCTTTAATCACTCTGCTTTGCTAAAATGGACTTGCTTTACCTATTTCATGTGTTTCCCGCACCATCCACATCAGTTTTAAGGCCTTTAAATCCTGCCAATCACTTTATATCCTTCCCATATGACCGCCCCCAAGATGGGGTATGCCCCAAGGGGACATGCACACCCTTTAAGGCATCCTTTTGCAAATCCAACCCTGATTTTGTTGGCTTTATGCCCCATATTACACTCCAAATCTAACACCAAAAGCAGCTTTGCCCTCTTCAACTTTAATCATAGTGTGTGTGTGGTGGGTGCTTGCACCAACATGGTCTTATCAGCTTCTGATTATTATTTGCTCAATTAATTGGGAAAAGATGATCCTAATAAAGAATTTTTAAAAAGATTTTTAAAAGATATTATTCAGTGCAATTCTTCTCAATGCGTGTCTGATGATGGGGACTGATCATCATCTATACAGGCTGCGTTGATCCCGTTTTCTCTACTTGATACATATATTACATGTTCTGGAATCTGCTCCATAAGCAACTGGACTTCACATGCTTTGAACTTTCCTGCAAAAATGACAATAAATAAGTTTAGATTATTCCTTAACAAATATAATATTCAAATGACTAAAAGCTATATATGCCTCTCATGACCAATGGATCTACAAGGAACCCTCAAGTTGAAACCCCCAGTTTGCCATATATATATATATATATATATATATATATATATATATATATATATATATATATAATGAGAGAGAGATGTTAATAAGGCGAACCTTGGTTTTGGATTTTGTTTGGTTCACATAGATAATTTTGAATTAATTCCAGATTATATGTATTAGAGGTGCTAATTGGTTCCGATCTTCTGATCTCACCTCAACCTTGGTCAAACAAGGGCAGATAAAAAACTTAGCCGAATCGAGTGTCCGTCCACTAGTTGGATCTTGTGAGCACAATCCAAATAATTACTTGACCCAAATCCAAAAATGGTCTAGGAAACCTCAATGCTTCTAGTGCACAAATCCAAATTCAAATCCAAATCCAAATCTATGACTGCCATGATGAATGCAGTACTCACTGCTACATCAAGCAATAAGAAAAAAATGAAATAATTATAGTTGTCAAACCTTTCTTTTTTTACTAAACCCCGAACTTTAGCGGACCTAGTATTGTTTAAGGTCCGATCATCCCCGACCATCAATGATCCCGAACCGAACCAGCTCCTTTTGGTTCCATTTCTGATTTTACAGATTATGCAACCAGTTTCAATTGAAAAACACGTGAAATAAAGGTAGGAGTTCGGAAGTGGAACTAAAATGTGGTTGAAACAGCTGGTTTTAGTTCCATTCAGAACCAACCTGCATGGGTCTCTGGTTCAATTTTGGTTCTTGTTCCATCTCCTTAGATTCCGTCACTGCCCAGTTCTGGAGATGGCCCGGTGCAGTTTGACCCGCCAGGCTAGGTTCGGGGCCGACTAGCCTGTGTCATGTGTGGACACCAGAATCCAGACCCACGAATCCATCCAAACACGAGATTTCGTAGTAGGAAATCGAGAATTGGGTACGAGCTAGGTACGGGTTGGATCCATGATGGTTCACGGGCATGACCCGCTCAGGTGCGTACCTGATGCTCCATTATTGTGACTTTCAAACGGCCCCGTCTCTAGTGACAGACAAAAGTGAAATCATAAATAAAGAAAGAAAAAAACATGTAAATTTAAAAATTAATATTAAAATATCCAAATAAAGTCGGCAAATATTTTGACAATGACAAGAGGCGCAATGGAGCCGAGTTGAGCCCGGTTTTGCTCAAGCTCGAGCTTGATCGAGCTTTCATCCATAAGCTCAAGTTATGTTCAGGAGTTTGATTTTGTTCTGTGCTCATTTGGTTTTGGGTCAAGTATGATTGAGTTTGAATTCAGACTCGCGAGATAGTGAAGCTTGACTTGAGTTCGATAAAAGTCAACTCATGTCCAAGTTTTATCAACTCTAGCCTGAGTAGTTAGAGGTAGACATAACCGGTTTTCAACCGGTCTTGTGGTTTCAACCGGAACCAAATCACGGAGGATCCGGTTTGGTTCTGCTTCCAACTTTTATGAAACCGAAATTGTGTTTCAATACGAAACGGTCGTTTGGTACTGTAAGTTTCTCAATTTTTAATATTTTTTAAAATCAAAGAAATTTAATATTTTTCAATTATTTTTAAATAATTTAAAACTTAAATAAAAACTGACGGTTCCAAACTCCACAACCAACCGTTATTGGTTTGAGGCAAACTGGAATTAGATGGATTCCACAACGAGCCATGTCTTGCTAGAGGGCAGAGTCGGCTCATTTACACCTCTACTAGTTAAAACATTATTTATTTTTAAATAAAAAATCATAAAATTCCTACCCTTGCCCTACACCCAAGCGTATAACCGTAATCTGGAGAGAGAGGGCAGGCGTGGAAATATATTTTTAATGCGTGTGGGTCCCACCATAAGGCTATCTGTCCCCCTTGCACCAGACAGAATCCTACACGTAATCCGAACCGGGTCGGGTCCGGATCCTACTACCGGCCCAGTACGGGATCGCAAGTGCCGGGACGAGATGGGTCCGGATAGACCGTTATGTCCAATGAAATGATTGCTTATGTGCTCAATTCGAGAATATGCTAATTGGATGCGAAGTTAAAACAGAACAAAACACTAAAACAACAAGCATAAGAAAGCACATCACTGAGATTCCAAATTAGTATAATTTACTTGAACTTAGGTCTTTAGTAAAAGTTTTATGGTTCATCTTGTTAATTCAAAAATTCTAAGGATAAAAGTACTCTCTCTCTCTCTCTATATATATATATATATATACTAATTTCTTCCTGCAATATGTGACAGACATAAATTGTCATTTATGTTTGCGAAAATAGTGTTATTAACTTTTTAAATAACTTATGTGCCTCAAAGTAAAGTATCATCACGTCTAAGAGGGTGTAGATTCTAGTTTTATATATATATATATATATATATATATATATATATATATATATATATATGTGTGTGTGTGTGTGTGTGTGTGTGTGTGTTTGTGAGAGAGAGAGAGAGAGAGAGATAGGGTAATTTCTATCTTGTATACTATAATATACAATTATTTTTTGCTTTTCAGGAACACAAGTATAATATATACAATTTTTTATATTTTTCAAATGCTCTTATAACTTTACAAACAACACTCATGACCCAAAATATATAAGGGATGCATGACTATGAATGTCAAAGGTTCATATGATTATTTTGATCTTTTATATACATATAGAGAGAGAGAGAGGAGAGAGAGCATAGTTCATGCATACATTCATTCATGTTCAAATTTACTTAAAGATCTCAATAATTTCATCATTAATATCAACGGTTGAAATCTTTAAAACAAAAGGCAATAGGTGCATGCACTATACAAAAGGAAAATGAGTATTTTTGTTTTTAAACTTAAAAGTAAACCATTAATCTTGAACGGTTGAGATTGAGATCTTCAAGGATGTTTACGCAAAGGGGTGTGCACATTTACCACATTATATATATGTATATATATATATATATGTATGTATATATATGTATATATATATGTATGTATATATATATATATATATATATATATATGTATGTATATATATATGTATGTATATATATGTATAGCTAGTGTGTGCGAATTGACAAGCTTTCCGTACTGCTTATGAATTGTGTCATTAGCAACAATCAAACTTGCACAAACAAAAATTACAGTTGATTTTCGATCAAGGGTAACAGCTTCGGTGTTCTCTCTGGGAGTGGTCTAAAAACCACACGACCCAAAGCGTGTGTGTGTTTATGCATGTGAAAGAAGATAGTGGAGCCCACATAGAGAAAAGAAATCCAAATGCCTGATCCGAAATCCCCTAATTTCAGAGATTTGGGATCCACTTGGTGAAGTTGGGAGTCAACAAATCCCTACAACCCAAATTGTCTCATCTTTATCCGAAAACAGCCAACTAAACTAAGTCTAATATACATTAATTTTTTATAATCTCAATTTATAAAAGCTAAAGGCATTTTCTTATTTCATATTTTAAAATTATAAATATTTGACATGTTAATGCATAGTAAAAATAAGTAGATCGATTAGAAAATATATAGAACCTGGAATTGTAATTAAACCGATCCAGAGCCGGTGGTTTGAGTATAACAAATTTTAACAAAACAGTAACCATGGTTTGGAACCTCCAATTTCGACCTTATAAAAGGTGAAACCAAAATCGAATCTTTTTGATGCATTTCTCATGTATCTTTTTTAGTTTTGGATGCATTTCTCGTGTATCTGTTTTAGTTTTCCAAAAGTTTAAAAAAACAAAAGATAACTTTATTACATCCATATCTTAAAAAATAAAGGACAGACATGAGTGTATCGTGGAGAGTATGGAAATCCAATCTCTCAATCTTCTACTTGTCTCTCCATATATATATATATATATATATATATTTCAAAGATAAAAAAAACCTATTACTGTTCAACTTTTAACTATAATAAATCGTATTTGTGTGTTCAAATAAAGTCAGATTTAAGCTAGATTTCTGTAGAAAAACTACAATACATTGCACTTTTGCACAAAATGTTACTTTGACAAAAATAATGTATATTTAAATATTTTCCGTTCGAAAATTGTTTTTTGTTAACGACATATTAGTAGGGGGAAAATAAATCATGCATACAGGGCAAATTCATCAATGCAAAGCATGATTGACATTGATTAATCATGTTGGAAAAAACAATGAGGAGATATACATCTTTCTCCTTACGTTTCATCCGTTGTTTTGAGTGGTCTTTCTCTTCACCTCTTTAGAAAATCCAACTTTTCTCTCTAATATTCTCCTTTCTTTTCTTTTATAATTTTAAGATTTGTGGGCATTTAGTGAGGCGGAAGGCAGTTCCGAAGGCCGTAGCAGCAGCAGGTGGTGGAGCTATAATAACAAGAGGAAGCGTTGATGGTAGCGTTCATCTATCTACCGGAAGCTCAACAAATGGCTCGATTTCAACGGCGTGCAAGATAGACGATGGTGGTAGCGATCATCTCAGAGGAACGGACCACGTTGGCTTCTTGGACGACGTCCCTTGTGAGAACTCTTTTTCTCGTTGATTGAATCGTAGAAGAGAGAGTGGGATGGGGTTGAACGACGCCGACCTTAATCTGGGATTGAGTTTGAATAGTTTGAGCGATAGACTCGATGATGAGGAACATGGTGGAATAAATGGAAGCAATAGGAAGAGGGTGGGGAGGATTTTGACTGCGAGGGATTTTACCAACCTGGTTTCGTCGATGGTTACGAGAGGGAAGGAAAGGGCGGTGCAAAGAGATGAATCTCGTTGTGAAGATGTTGATTCGGTTCAGGAAGTCACCTCTCTTCTGAGGTACAAATCAGAGAGAAGAGATGGAAATAAGTGTTTTTAAGCTGCGTAAATGGGTTTTGGTTACGGTCTCTTTGGTTGGTTCTGTCTCATTTCTTTTTGTTTAATGAGAACGAAGACTGAGCGACTCCCTCCTTTGTCTCTGTCTCTCTGTGTGTGGATTTTAATTACTCTCTCTCTCTCGTTCGGTTTGAGGTTGATGGCCTAGTTATTTTCTCTCTTTTGAGACGAGAGGAAGGATTGACATGAGATTTTTCGTTTTGTTCCTTCCAATAACTTGTTCCTTTTGAAGTAAAGCAAAACCTGCTTTGAGATACTTCTGTTCCCCCCCTCCTCTCTCTCTCTCTCTCTCTCTCTCTCTCTCTCTCTCTCTCTCTCTCTCTCTCTCTCTCTCTCTCCCCTGCTTGGTCTATTCATAGCATGAATTGGTGTCGATCCTTCTCGTTGCTTTTCTCCTACTTTATGTTTATCTTTGTCGCTGTGTTCCATTGCTGTGAACTTGGTAGAACAATTAATAGAGCGTTCTTCCTCGTTCTATTGTCTGTATACGAAGTCTGTCCTTGTATATGTTAGCCATCCTAAACCAAATTAAAACCAAGACGAAAACCAACACTTTTCCTGTATTTTTAACCGCCATTTGAGTTAGATCTTTTGTCATGTTAGCATCTAGCTCCATAAAAGCAAGATGATGCTTGATATGTTGTCTTTGACAAACAGATGGATTTTCATTGAAGCATCATCAGCTTTTTTGGCAAGTTGGCGTCGGTCTGTTTTGCGTTTATCTTCTTGATCTCATTGGAGATAGGCTTCTGGCCGATAATTATCACTGTCCAGGTCGTGCAGTTCAGCCTCTTTAAGTTAATCTGCATCTTTGGTATTAGCATGTTTCACCATTGATTGCTGGAATTGTATCTAACAGAGCAACCAAAATCGAACCTTTCTTCATACCAAGTGAGGTCGGCTACACGACTTCTTAGTCGTTGTTTTGATCTATTACCTCCATTTAGATCCAAAAAGAACAAGATCTCACTGTTTTCTGTCTAAACAATGTTGTTTTGTGGTGTTTTCATTTGTTATTGCTATTCGCCTTTGTTTGCGCAAAATCTGCAGCAATCAGGTGGTAGGATGGCCCCCTATCAGAGCCTACAGAATGAACAGCCTGGTACAGCAAATCACAGTTCCAGCTGAGGAAGACGGCGAGAATGACATCAACTTTCATGGTTATGAGGAGATGAGCAAAACCAAGAACATGCAGGAGAAAGGTGGTAAAAGGTACTCCAAGTATATGTTTGTTAAGGTTAACATGGAAGGGATTCCCATCGGAAGAAAGGTCGATCTGAATAGTCATTCCTGCTATGGAACTCTGGCTCATGCAGTCGAAGAGATGTTCAAAAGGCCTACCTCTAGTGGTATAAGCTCTGTATTTTGCCACACGAATGCTTTATTTATATATATATATATAGAGAGAGAGAGAGAGAGGGGGGATTAAGAAGACGTAGAGTTGGTCCGTCAACATGAGGTTCGAGATCATGAATACGGGTGCGTTAAATAGATTTGGTAAGGTGTCACAGTTTGATTGATCTCTCGAGAATCATAACATCGTTCCTGAAAATCTTTACTTTTTTTTTACTTCTAAAAAGTTTAAATTATACTCATACCTCCAATTAGTGGGATTGAACATGTCAGAGGTGAAAAGGATACGGTTTTCATATATATATGTGTGTGTGTGTGTGTGTGTGTGGCGTTTGAGAACCTCAGGCTTAAAGCTGTAAAAATGGGCGAGGCCCATGGAGCCGGTGTGGAAAATTTGAACCCATATGTATTATGGATTCTAAAACTTTTATTTTGTAAAAGGGCCAGAAACGTCCGGCCCTGATTTTTCATGGCCCACATGTGCTAGTGCCGGGCCGACCCATATTGACAGATTTACTGTCTTCTTATGCTATCTTTCAAAATAATTTATTTTTTTTTTCAAAATCCTTTTCGGTGCCTTTATTGTTTTGGGGTATTTTTAGGACCCGTCTCTGGCATAGAAAGGAATAATGGAATGATGGATGAAGGCAGAAGACCCTCAAAACTCCTGGATGGTAACCCTGAGTTTGCGCTCACTTACAAAGACAAAGAGGGAGATTGGATGCTTGTGGGAGATGTTCCATGGGAGTAAGTAAAAATTACTCACTCCTCTAAGTTCTATAAGGTCGATTTATTATATTTTTGATTGATTGATCTTATGGTATTTCCTCCACAGAATGTTCTTGAGCACTGTGAGAAGTCTTCGGATCATGAGAACATTTGAAGACAATGGACTTGGTACGTACACCGAGTCCTAAACTGTGTTGTACATGTCCTATTGGAAATTGTTGTATGATATACGCAGATGATGTATCAACAGCGTTATAAGTATCGACGTGCACCGATACATACCATATTGATTGAAAGATCGATATGAGAAATAGACTGTATCACAAATAGACCATGTATTGGCTTTAATCACCTGATACAAGCCGTTTCGACTGTATTCATGTACTTTAAGATACTGACTGCTACAAGGTTTGCAGACACCCGAGTCTTGGCTAGGACACGATTGTCATATAAGGTGTCTAGACCATTCACACACACACACACACAATATATATATATATATATATATATATATATATATATATATATATATATATATATCATTCCTACTAAAAGCACATCCTTAATTACTAAGCTCCTACCTCATTTTTCCTTTTATCCCTCTTCATCCACTCACCATCACCACACTCTCCCTTCTCACCACTCACGGTCACGGTACTCTCTCTCCTCTGCCTCTCACCTCATCGACACTCTTTTGTCTCTCCTTTTCATCTCACTGGCGCATCTCACATGTATCTTCTCGCAAGTTGAGAGAAAGAGGATAGGAGAGAAAGAGTGCTTGTAAACAAGGTGGGTGAAATGGAAATAGGGGTGTGCCTTTAGTGACACTTTTTATACATTTATATATATATACATTTATATATATATATATATATATATATATATATATATATATATATATATATATATATATATATATATATATATATATATATGAAATCTTAGTTGCATAATGTGTTTTGATACATAATTTTATATAAGCATCTCCATCATTTGATCTTTAAGATTAATGATAGAGATTTGAATTAAAAATATTATTATACATTTGAACTTTATATTTAATGCACCATATGCATTAAATATAAAGTGATTCAAATATTTATCGTTAATCTCAAAGACTATGCACCAAAAAACATTATATATATATATATGGAAGTAGTTGTAAAAGTGCAAACCTCATTTGTATTCAAATCTACTCAAACATGTGCATGGTTTGATTTGTACAATGAGTGATAGATATTTGAATTAAAAGTACGTTATCCTTTTGTATTTTACATTTAACATCATGTACATTATTCATCTCAAAGATTGAACGAGATGATAAAGTATATTTGAACATGAATGAGATTTGAGCATTTTACCCGTACACCCCTTCCCTCCCTCTCTTTATATATATATATATATATATATATATATATATATATATATATGTGTGTGTGTGTGTGTGTGTGTGTGTGTGTGGACCATATCATCATTTTTGCCCAATAGTGGTACCCAATACAACATGTAACTCATAACACTAAGTATTAGGAGTACGATAACCTATTTCTTCATTCAAAGTAAAACATAACTAATTGAAAAATAAGAAACACAAAAGTTTTATAAAATCCAAATTAATATGTTAAGATACCTTATGATATGGTGCCATTACATTGATAAGTGAGCTATAACAATCAAGGTACCTTACTCATATTAGACATTATCGTATGGTATTGCATGAGAGTTACAATATTGATCCTCAAAATTTTCTCAATTTTAATTTTATCCAATGGTCTAGTTTTTTTAGAGTCCATAAGTAGATCTGTTCTTGGTTCTTATGGCAGGTACAAGATTAGAAAACAGGGTTAATGGGCAAAGAAGCAAGAAGGTTTACGAGTAAACATTTCATGAGGATGAACAAAAGAAGGAAATGAAGAGTGGAAGAGATTCAGTTTCCATGGAGGACCGAAGAACATATCATTTTAGTGTTCATATCTTTTAACAAATTTTGTTTTGGTGGCTTGTTTATCCCATATTTGCACTTGTTTTCTCAATGGGAATTCCAGCTTTCCTTTTTGGGTTTGCACTTGACCAGTAGTGCGTGCACACACATGCAGGTCAACATCCCTCTCCTTTGTGTAGCAATGTTTCCTTATCTTTGGTTTATCGTGTAGTGTAACATAAATTGATACAAAAGAATATATATATAAATATAATTTTCTAATGTTTTGAATGCCTACTCATGGCAAGATTTGTTGGAAATCAAAGCCCTTCTCTTTACCTGGATTTCCTTTAGTTAAAATTTCGGGAGTTGGGAAATAAAGATGCGCATCACCACATATATACGCACACAGAGAGAGATGTCGCTTCCTCCATTAAAATAGACAGAGAAATAGTTAAAGATCTGCACCAAAGAGCCTCATGCCTTCACGTACACACATACAGCTGTTGCTTCATTAAAATAGATAGGAAATTGATTAAAAAGATCTTCACAAAGATTCTTAGAGATATAACTACTAGGCAATTTGTAGAACCATCTTATGGACCTTCTATAGCTGCCTTTGTTCATGTCCATTTAATCAAGCTCAGATAAAGGTGGGTTCTGTCTGGTCGCTGAATTTTTAGATCTTTTTCTATATATAGGATATGATCTTTGTAATATTAACCCATCAATCTCATGAAATCTCCAAAGTTATGTGCCTTACAGTGAAGAAAGTGCTGAAATCGGCAACCCGCCAACTGACCTAGCATGACAAAAGGCTATCTGGGCATCAATTTGAAATGGGAACTGGGTGCTTGGATATCATGCTTTACTTCATGTGTTCCTCAATAATAAAAGCTTCTCTCCTAACCTTGTCGCATGTAATCAACATCTTAAGAAATCTATAGGATTCACAATCCTGAAGGAATCCAAGATAGAAAATCTGCTTCGAACAAATTACGCAACCACACAAATTACACAAATATATCAAGTAAGCACCCTTTCCCTAGTTTCATCGATCTCACTGTGAAAAGAATCGTATAAATTTGGTAGAATTTGATCATTCCCTTTTTTCATACAAAATTGCTCAAGTAGCTCGATTGATCCTGGGGAGACGTGACTTGCGAAGACGAGGCAGGGTCTTAATAACAACAGCTTACTATTGAAAGAAAACAAGTAGGTATCACCTCGTGTATATAAGCTGTTGCCCGTCATGCTCTGGAGGTGAGTAGCCTCAAAGTTCATTGCCTGATTGTACAAGCAACAACGTCAAAGGGCCGTGTCTTGCTTCCCTAAATTTAAAGATCAAAGTAATAGAGTTGCTGGAATTCGGGTTCCCTGACAAATGTTCTAATCATGCATCATTTGCTATTGACAGTAAATGGAAATTCCCACAGGCATATTATTTGGGAAGGAAATCGTAACCAAGAATCAGCTGGAACAACTGCCGGGAAGGATTAGAATGCACTCTGCTCCAATAAGAGGGTCGCTTTGCCCTGCAACAGCTTCCATGCGGCCTTGACATGCCTCTCTTCAGTTAACGGTGCACCAACAACAAAGCGTAGAACAAATTGACCAGACAAAACCTGAAATGGGTGTAACAGATCAATTTCATTATCATGATGAACATCGACTAGAGTGATGCTTGACGGGTTATAATTCTTGAATACATCTTTAATCGATTTTTTTTTGTCTTGTAAAATTTGTACTTCATTAATGTCGAGAAAGCACGAGTGAAACTCACAGTGTGTGAAAGGAATATTTCTCCACTTGAATTTACAGCTTCTAACAAGTTGCGATTGAGACTGTCTCCGCTATCAGGACTGTCTGGCAAAGGTTGAAGACGAAAGCACACAAGTGCAAAAGTTCGAGGTGCAACAACCTGCATGAGCATACACGTAAAATATAAGATATTTCAGATGTTGATCTCATGCGAAGCATATAGCTCCTACCAATAGGGACCAATATAGAGTTTGTATCCTGAAAACGAAATGTTTCTGCAATACTAGATAAGAATGAAGCCCAAAAAATTATAGTACTTGAGAAGCTCAGCAACCGAGATACCTATTGTAAGTACTATATCTATACACTCAAGTCAAGTCAATGCTCTGGAAGTTCTCTTTCTTTTTTTTTCGTTTCAACAAATTTTAAACTTTATCGTTGGACTTTTAAGCAAAGCAATAACATACCAAACTACGAGTGATGAAACTCTAAAATCAGTATAACACAAACTCGACTTACCAATAGGAGTTAAGCACTTACTCTTCATAGTTTGATTTTTCCAATGATCCTTGATGAAGTCAAATAGGTGGATCTGTTTATGCATGTGTAACTCATGCAACTGAAAAAAGGAAAGATGCATTACCTCAAATCTAGGATCTTCATTAAGCAATTGCTCAAAATATTGAGCCAACTTGATATGACCTCGTATGTGATCTTGTAAATTCTCGACACCATAAAGTCTCAAGACCATCCACAGCTTCAGAGATCTGGAAGCAAATTGTGAATTAAACAAGACCCTTATTCAAATTTTGAATCACAAATCGTATATCATTTCAAACATTTGAAGAGATGGACTAAACCAAAAGGAAGAAGATCCAAATATCAGCATATAGAAGAAACGAAGCCAATATGTGCACCAGGCGAGACCTCATCCAAATTATACCACTGAAAATTCATCACCACAATTTATAGTAGGAATCAAATGCTATGGTGTTTACTTTTTCATATATGATTTTATACTAACTTATAATCATACACGCATTTGAACAAGTAGCAGAACTCCCAATTGAATCTATCCCGATTATGATCCTCTCCTTGGGGAATCAATAATGAATCCAAAAAGGTGGGAACATTTGGGATGAAAATCATCTACAGATTGGCATTTGGAAGGCACTTTGAAGATCTAAATTTGCATAGGAAGATCTATCAAGGGCTATGAATGATAAATAAAGTCACTAACTATCAATAGGATGTACCACCCAGTTCATGAAAAGGAACAAAATGCAAGAAAGTTCTGCTCTTGCATCTTCAAAAACAAGGTTGTCCGTAACATCAAATGCAGCGAAGAATATCCATTAAGAAAAATTAATGGAATGACAAATTTCTCATAATGCACAAGAGAAAGATGATCATGTGCCCGTCAAACAATAGATACTTATCAGGCGCATCAGCTGGTGCTAACAATCTGATCAGCAGTTGATAACAGGACACGTCACTTCAGAGTGTACCTGAACCTTCGACCAAGTGGTATTTGCCAATCCTTGTAGTCTATGGCAAGCTTTTCGTCTGACACCTAGTACAAGTTGAAAAAACTGTCTAAATAAGATGTACTTTATTTTCTCACTTGAGATGTCTAATTACATTTAAAAGCCATAAATGAGGAGAATCACTAAAAGTAGTTTTGAAAGTTTAATGGCCATCTGAATTGCATGTTATAAGGAATCACTAAGATAAACATTGCTTAAATAGAACTACTAAGATAAACAATGCTTAAATGATACCAAGATCATGTGCCATGGATGTTAGGGAGGGAGATACAAAGAATAACCTTGCATAAAACATCTTTATTTTCAATAAAATATTATAAAAATAGTTTTTAGTTTCTTATATCATCATTTGCCACTAGAATTTTTTCATCCTCGTCTTTTATGCATCTAACATAATTAAGATCTTTAGTTTTCTTATCTCTAGCCCTAGCTATCCTAAAAATATCTCTTTCACCCTCTTTTGAGTTAAGTTTTTTATATAAGTCCTCCCAAATCTTAGCTTTTGCTTCACTAACGGCCTTTTTTGCTTCCTTTTTTGCTTTCTTATAAGCTTCTAAAGTTTCACTAGTTTTCTTAGCATAATGTAATTTGTAACATGCCCTCTTTGCCTTGATTTTATTTTGTACTACTTCACTCCACCACCAAGCTTCTTTTTGCGCCGGTACACCTCCCTTAGATACCCCTAACACATCTTTCGCAACTTTCCTAATATGTATAGCCATATTGTTCCACATATCACAGGGTGTGCCAACATAATTCCAAACATCTTCTTGCAGGACTTTCTGTTTAAATATATCTTCTTTCTCGCTTTTGAGGTTCCACCATTTAGTCTGAATAGCTCGATGCACTCTTTTTTTCTTTGTCCACTTTTTTATTTGTAAATCCATAACTAAAAGTCGATGTTGGGTGGTTAAGCTTTCTCCTGGAATTACCTTACAATCTTTACAACACGCTCTATCTTTTTTTCTACAAATAAAGTAATCAATTTGTGTTTGTGATAAGCCACTCTTATAAGTAATTAAATGTTCATCTCATTTTTTGAAGATTGTATTGACTATAAAGAGATCAAATGCCATAGCAAAATTTAAAATCTCCCTACCTTCCTTGTTTATATCCCCAAAACCAAAGTTTCCATGAATCTCTTGATATCCTAATGCCTCTTTACCGACACGTCCATTTAAATCTCCTCCTAAACAAACCATCTCCCTTTGTGGAATCTTTTGAAACACCTTATCTAACTCTTCCCAAAAAGCTGTCTTTATACTATCTTCTAGTCCTACTTGGGGTGCGTAAGCACAAACTATATTTAAAACCTATGCTCCTAACACTAATTTCAGCGTCATGATTCGGTAATCATATCGTTGTATGTCTACTACACTATCCTTTAAATCTTTATTTATGATAATACCAACTCCGTTTCGAGCCTTTTCTTTACCTAAGTACCATAATTTAAAACTTATATCCTCTATCTCTTTTGCTTTTTCTCCAACCCATTTTGTCTCTTGTAAACATAGAATATGAATCTTTCTCTGAATCATAGTATCTACCACCTCCATTAGCTTACCCGATAATGTTCTGATATTCCAAGAACCAATACGAATTTTATTATCTAGGACTAACTTCCTTACCCCCCGCATCCTTCCATAATCAAAATGCGGAGACCCTCTCTGAAAATTTTTCACTACATTTGGGCAGCAATGTAGCGGGACTAACTTTTTTACCCACACCCGTCCATGATATGGGAACCCTCTCTGCAATTGATTCACTATATTCGGGCGAAAATGTAGTGACCCTTGCTTACTTCTTACTGCATCTTGCTTACTTCTTACTGCATTTGGGCTCTGCAGCACATCGCTAGGCGGGGATGCCCCAAAGCACTCATAATTTTTGTAATCCATGTTATAAAAATCCGACGAAGTTTTACGCTGGCTGTCGAAAGCCTAACACAACCCTCCTCCTTTATCCGAGCTTGGGACCGACAATGCAAGGGTAATCCTTACATGGGCGGAGTTTAAAAATGGCAATCATAATTCAAAAAATTTACATATGTTCACACAGATGGTAGAATTGTTTAGCTTTCGATGTAAGTTCACCATGTTCTTTCAACATGGTGAAAAGTGTGCAACCAATCATCATTAGTTCTTGGATACTCTTTTATTAACTGCAAGCTTGTGTTAGGCAGACCTGTACAAGATGTGGAAGCCCCAGCTATTGAACTCGTGACCTTCAACTAAAGGGTTCTTTTGAGTCAACCCCCAGCAAGGAGAGCCATCGGTCCTTCTATCCTAGTTCTTCAAATGGTCTCCATTACAAAGAAATAGTCCCCAGGTGACTCACGTACGTATTAATAGCATACATATAAAAGCACCATCTTTTGTACACTAAATGAAAAAAGACACATCCATGAAATTAGCATATAATATTGATAAATTAGGTGCACCAAGTTAATACATAAAATACAGCCAAAAGGAATTACCTTATTTTTCAAGAATTCTGGGTTTGTAGATAGTGATTGAACCAAGGCACTGGAGTCCTACTAAACAGGAAAAAAGTAATTTGTCATACTTCATAAGTTGTGTCTTCATAACTAACAGGGGAAAAGAACTCTTTAAAGATTTCAGCATTTGTACATATTGTCACTAACTAGAAGAAAATAATTGTGGTCCTAAAAGTAAGGACAAATGAATCAATTAGGATAGTTGCATCTGTTAATCCACGAAAATATAAAAGATATATAACCAGGGTTATAAAATTTTAATAACTAAGAGAGGGACAAATTCTCAAATAATGCTATGATGTAATAACTTTAATGAGGCCATCAGTAAATTCCAGTCAGTTTAGCTAATTGACATTATCTGGACAGTCACCAAAATCCATAGGAGCATCAAAACTCAAGCTAAATATATTAAGGTTGATGAACATTTAGGAGATATACGATATTTTCCTTTTAATCCAACTTTATGCAGATTGTTAATCCCTCCTGACCAAGCGGTTCATTTCTCTAAAAACTACACAAAAGTATCTAAAACATCGCTTGGAAGAGGTTAGGAAGTCCGTTATTCAGAATCAGAACTTCCCAACAGCATGCACATAGTAGATTGCTCCCAGGGAAGCGCTGCGAGGGATAAGCAGATTATCATCTTCACATATGCTTCTCAAAATATATTGCATGCATTTATGATTATTTTAAGTTTAATATTGTCCCCCACCACTCTGTATTTCATGAGTCTGTGTAAAAGCTTAGAAGGTTCATAGTCATTTTGGAAACACTTAGTCTTTTCCTTTTCTGAATGAACTTGGTAGTCATATCCAAGACTGGAGGAAGATCCTTAATTATGGGAAGGCGGGAGCAGTGCAGAGTAATTCACATAAAGCTTACCTTCACCCAAAGTGCAGAACAATCAAAATTGGTCAAAAGCCATTTATGTGCATTCATATTGAAAGAATCTGCTTCCTCAACGCCATCAAGATAATTGCGGTATTCTGGACAGATGCAAGCACTTCCAGCATATGCTGCATCTACGTGGAACCAAATATTGTTTTCCTACCAACGAAAAAAAATCCAATTAAAGTTTTCATTGCACGATACCGATGAAAGATGCCAATATGAAGTCCTGGGAACTTCCATACTTAAAGGCGAAAAAATCTCTGAATAATGAAATGCAATTCTCATGAACTACTGCACAATCTTTCCTTCACGAAAATGAACAAAATCTTCTGAGATTGAGTTCAGTCAGGAGCTCATATTGCAGTCTATGCATCCCAATGTTCCAAGACAAGAGACACCATTATGTTAGGGATTGTGTTCAAATCAAATCATCTTTGAAGGTATCCCTGGCTGAAAAGGCTGACATTGGCTGATACCTCTAGGCACCAGCAAATGCCAAAAGAAACTGGTGAGGAAGATAGATTTGCATATAGCCAGCATGCACTAAACACGGACCATTTTGCAGCAAGCATCTAAGGCTGGCAATCCTAAAAGGAGACCTCTAATTGGTATAGTTCCCTCAAAATCTGCTTGAACCAGATCATTCAAGAAATACAACTAATTGATAAGCACGTGTATACATAATATAAGCTATAGCAGTTCAATGCAAAGAATACACAAGGATAATGTACATCCTGACATTAATGAGAAGTTCTGAATTTGATATCCTTTAAGAAAGAATGCACATAGTTCAAATAAAAAGAAGAAAGACTAGGCATTGTAGGTACAAAACCAAAGTAGCACGAGTACAACGGCGTATCAGATTTCATTTGTACCAATGTTTCCAAAAGGAATAAATAATGCGGAAAGCACAATCACCTTAGCTATCTTCCCTAGTGCACTTAAAGGATCTACAGCAGTGGAGGACGTAGTGCCAACCTGAAAAGCATTCAAGTATATTTAACCATAAGAGAATTCCATATTATATACTGAAAAATGCATAGTCATCATGTCTGTTGGTTCCAAGCCTTGCAGGAGCAGATAACAGGAAAAAAAAACTGCCTACCCTAAAAGCCGTGACACGAAATTGCAAATTGGTCCTATAAGTTGTAATCCAAGTCTTCCATCACAACTTGTCTCAATTCAAAAAGATGTACAATATTTTGATGCAAACCAGAAATCAACGGACAAGCATGGTTCAATATGGAAATATAGGACAATGATGCATAAAAATGCAATACCACACACATCCATGCAAATAAACTTGCTCACAGGCACATACTTACAGTAGCACAAAGAAAAAATGGAACTAAGCCAGCTACAATGTCTTCAGCAATCGCCTCAGATGCAACCTTTGGGTCCAATGCATAATTTGATGATGAATTTGTATCTAGGAGCCTGCAATGTTTTGGATGGATCCCTGCAATCTAGCAATAATAGATAAATTTATGCTTAGCATCAAATATCTCCATGCCATGTGAAGAGTAGATCTAATTTTTATTGCCAATGTCCCAGGAAACACTTCTCAGTACATGAAGAAAATACAAATTCCATGACTTTTATTTACTCAAAGAAAAGTACTACTTGCATGACAGCACAAAATGATCAGTCTGCATCCCTTTCCCCTAGCTAGCTTGTTTTCTATCTTATGGCAAGGGAGACTCAATGAACAACCCTCTAAACAAATGGCAGCATTGAAAAATAAGCAATATATGACAATGAACACTAAGTTCAGACCCTGTTAATGTGTATTGCAGCTGGCTTTAGACCCAGATTGAACTTTGTACATATATTCATTGGATCAATAAAATTTCACTACCATTGAGGTAAAAAGGAAATAACACATGCACATTTAAAACATATAAAGTAATCTAGCATATTCCTACACAGAAAAGAATATCCACTTCCCTCAAGGAGCACCAAGATCGACTTTGAAAAGCCAATATCACCCTCAGCATTGGACAAGTGAAAAAGAATTAGATTCTTAGGTCCTACTCAAGAATGAAACAAGCCATTCCTATCGCCCTCAAAACACGCCTACCTTAGGAGAACAAAAAAAACTATGTTTTCTATAATTATTCTTGTGAAACAGATGAGAAAGAAGTAAAAAGGAGATCAATAAAAAATAAAAAATTACTCATGAAAGTTTCAGAAAAAAAGAATTGACATAGACGAGATTTAAAGAGAAATCAAATGATTAAAAGAGAGAACGAGATTAAAAAATTCTTTAAAAAATCGAGAAAGATCATTTAAAGAGAAAGTGAAGCAGACAACATGAAGACGCAGAACAAGCCGGTGAGAAGTACAAAAAGGAGAGAAAATCTACAGAAGGGATTTGAGTTTTTTTTTTTTTGGTAAAAGAAGGTGTGTTTAGTAAAATAGATGTATGAATAGGAATTATTTTTTAACCACAATGCTCACAGAATAGAAGCATTAACGCACAACGAGCAATAGTTCACCTGACTAGGACCCGACTCACAAGTTAAAGGTCATGAGTTCCATAATGGCACTAATATTGCTAAATAAAATGGACCTGGTAAAGGTTCCTGAATTTAGCTTTTTTTTAATTTAATGATCAAACATTAATAAAACAAACTAATATTAATGAAAAAGTTCACTTTAATACCTTATGTGTGGTTTATGCCATCTATTAATTAAGTAAATGAATGCCAAATTAAATATATTTCAATAGTATGAATCAATTTAAACAATAAAAAGAATGTTAGTATATGCAACTAAAAAACATAGTTATGAAAGGAAAACCATCACTAATTTCTTTAAAATTTATTTTCAGCTTATTTTTTATGAAATCAAATATGGGATATCTGTTTATTCCATGTAATATCACAGTAAATGGAGAATAGAAGAAAACAAATAAATTAGTGTCTTAGCCCATCAGAGGCGCATGTTACAACCAAGATCTTGATGGAAGCAATTGAAATCATCTACACACCTGACATGCTTTTTTCAGGGATGAATGAGTTTGGTCTGATCCATAAACCACAAGCTTATCAATGCCAACAGACTCGTCTCGCCTCAATGCCCGATCACGTGCAGCTAAAACTGCAACTAGAACTGCTTCACTCGCTGTCCCCTGAATCACTCCACCACCATTTCCTGCATCAGGTTTTCCTACAATCAATGCCAAATACCACAGGCAAAGTGGTAGGAAGTAATAAAGGCTAAAGCTCTTTCTGGCATAAGATAAGAAGGGTTCGTTAAGTTGGTGTAGCTGAGAACAAAAGGAATTTAACAACGAACACCATGGAAGAATGAGATGCATGTGCCTGCAAGATGACAGTATAAGCATGTCAACCACAACCAAGCCCTTTCACACATAATGTGGGCAGACACGATAAGCATATAGGTGGGCCAAGAGATCTCTTATAATATTGATACCAAAAAAATTATGGGCACTTTTTCATGCCTTTAAGAGCATCAGCTTTCTGCAGAAATGCACCCAAAAAATATGCTTCTCCGGTAACCCACTTGATACATTAGTAATTTTTAGTTATCAAAATAAATAACTAATATATTGCGCACAAAGATTTACAGAATGAAACCAGTAGAGTTTAAGACAACCCTATACCTGATGAGAGGAACTGTTCAGGTAGTTTCAACATTTTAGCAAGCCAATCCATCACAATCACCTCAAGCTCCGTCGCAGCAGGCGAAGTTAACCAACTAAACCCAACGATACCAAAGCCAGCACTAAGCATTTCGCCAAGAAACCCAACTGTGCTACTATTAGATGGAAAATATGCAAAATAGTTCGGGCTCTGCCAGTGTGTAATACCAGGGACAATCTTACGCCAAAGATCTGCATAATGCACAAGAGAAATACCAACTTCACTTGTCGATTTGACTGCAAATGCAGATATCTGAGTTCAATACCAAAGCATTGTATACGATTAACATGATTCAACGCACTGTCCCAAGCTGATTAAAATCTACCATGACACACTCAATCTAAAATCAAGGTGTAAAGTTAAGATTTGAAGAAACACAAACTTTGTCGAGAATCAACATGATATGAACTTTACCATCAAGAACATCCTCCAGCTGCTCAGGGTGAGTTGGAGCTGATTCAGGTAGAATTTCTTTCAAGTATCCGGGCTACAACCAATTTTACAAAGAAACCCATAAGCTCTTCGAGATATATGTGATAATGCAAAAGGAGAACAAAAGTTCACTGGTGGATTCAAGAAACTAACTGAAAGCTATTCATTACTATTCGTCTGGACCGAAAACCATGAGCAAAGAAATGACAGGCATCGGTTAGAAAGCATTGAACTCAAATGGAATCGAACGACACCAAGGACGCCAACAATCTTAAACTTCCAGGGAACTAGAACAAAACTATGCAAACAATTAAGAAATTACCGCTACCCTTTTATTTTTTCTTTTCAACAGAGCCACCATCCATATTGAAACTACCACCATCCATATTGAAACTACCACCATTTAATTCGAGCCCAACAACGTGAATGCACGCAGATATTTACCTTAACTTGGCTAAGGACGGGAAAACTCTCAACGGTTTTATAGTAGTCGGCGACGAAATCTACGACCTTGTGACCATATTCTCTCAATTGTTCCGCGTCCATTGGCTTTAAACCAGCCAACTTGTTGCCGTTTCCGACGCTATGATTCTCCCTGCGCAACACCCACATATTGGGTTGAGTGTAAATCCTCTCAGAAACGCAAAACAAACGTGGAGAAAACAGTATGTGGGTGTAGAACCCCTTACTCACATCAGTGACTTTCCGTATTGGCGCGAAGAGACGGAAGAACAAGCGAAGGACCAAAACGCGTGGACGAAGATACCACTCGTATATGAAAGCCAAGGTCAGATCCTTACCGTTCGTTTCTACAGATAAACGGCAACGAGTGGGCATGAAGAATGAACGGCTGGAGTTTCTCTTCGAACTCTTTTTTACTTGATAAGCTGGATGAACCATTAAACTGAGCAAAGTGCTGTTATCACAATTTTGTCCTCACTCGGCACAAGGATTTCTCTTTTGGTTACAAGAGGAGGCCGAAGCCTATAACACCCACCACCCTCTTGAAATCGAACTCCCAACGAGCAACAACGGAGCTGGTCAGCTAACGATTTAAAAATAAAAAAAGAGACGTTAAATGAACTTTTAGAACTTATCCGATAAATTACCGAGGCTTAGAAGGTACACTTGTATTTTATACATTTGTCAAAACAACAAGTATGTCTTGTACATAAATTCTAACCGATCCTATCCAAAGAACATCAGAAAATGTGTTATTTTCATACACACCCCATGCTCTCTTGGTTTATATTTATTTAGATTCATTACTCCTTTCTTGCTTTTTGATATGTGTCTTGTCACTCTTGAGTCCATCCACCAATCAGTTAGAAGGCGATTTAAGTACAAATATTCATATATCACGCATATTATGTCATTATTTTTCGATTGTTCTCATTGTTAGGTGTTTCTAACGTTCTTCTTATTACGCAATCCCTCTTATAGTGCCTCATTTTTTTGTAATTGAGGCATTTGATCTAAGAAGTGATATTATGCATTTTCTTAAAAGATTGACAGTCATTTTTGTTATTTTTGTCAAACTTCTTGTTTGGTTTTATTGTTTTTGGTTGACTTTGGAGCTGGATTGAATCTCATCTTAAACTACTATTAATTTTTTCTTCTTCGTTTTATTCATATGCTCCTGTTCAATTGTTAACTTAAGGGGCAATTCAAAAAGACTTGTTTCATGCCCTAGTCTAAGGACAATAGCGATCATGTTTCATGATGGGGAAGACTGTTTAGTATTGTATATGTCACACCCGCCCGAGTCGCGACCACAACCCGGCTCGATCCGATGCCACGTGGCCGCTTCTCGCACAGGCGTAATGGTGAGCATTAACCAAATACCGTACTAATTTAATGCAACCTCAAGAAATATCTAACTGAAATAAATATCCATATCAAAGTTTTAAACAACACGTCCAAAAATGGTGCAGGGCCCACCTAACAATAACCTCGAATAAAAGACTTTCTAAATCATTTGATACTTATCATACCATCTAAAATAAAAATGCAGCTCTATCAAACTCCTACTTTGCTCCGTGTGCCTTCGAAGTGCTACATTCAGGATGAGCTGTAAAACAATAGGGTGAGCTCCTATACACAGCTCAGTAGGGAGGTTAAATATCTTTAAACAGAAAACATACTAAAAGCATGCATAGTTCGCAACCATTTCATAGCAAAGCACATTTACCTTTAAATCATGATCTCAAATTCATACGCATACACTCACACACACGCACACACATCATTAGTTTCGATAATTACAACCCATACTGTGTCTGCCCCAAAGGCCACGAGAGTCGTTCGGCCCTCCCTAACGTGACCTCGGTAACCCCGTCCACGACGGTAACCATGCCGACTCTCACGGCAGAATACCCGGGAACATACCCTGTATTCGCCCCAAGCTAGATCGCCCGAGGGACATTCAAGTCTCTAGAGACCCCACACAAACCACACAAGTACGGCTCGTATATTTACACATCATTACATTTCTAAAACCAAGTTCATCACATTCACAAAACATATCCAGATCCACGAATATCCAAAATCAAACTCATATCCACACAACATTTAAACAACATTTAAATACCATTTTCATACATATCAAAACATGCTCTTTATCAAACAGTGTCATAAACATGTTCTATTTGAAAAGCATATCAAATAACTCATAATTGCGAATAACATTTCACAAACATCAATAAAACAGTTATCAATCATGCACATTTAAATCTATCTAAAACAGTAAAATCACTTCTAGCATGGTTCTGTAAAAGAATGCATAACCCCCTACCTGAAGGAGCGCTAAGATCCAGTCCCCAAGCCGTTGGGTTACTCTTATCACCACCAAATCCTCCAATTTTAATATCTAAACAATTACAAATGATTAAAATATTAGAACTTATTGAATTACGAGTCTAACGCAATAAACTGTATCCGAATCGGATCCCAAACTGAATCCGTTTAAGCTATCTGAGATCCAAATTGATATCCAGATCCATATCTGATCCAAATGAGTGACACAATAGGTAGCTTGTGTCACTGTATCAACACAGAACCTGTAACTACTGACACAGGTCTTATTCCTAACCCAGAAACCCATTTTAAGACACGACTCGGACCCGTTTCCAACACAAAACCTGACATAGAACTAGTTCTTAACACGCAACACGATGACACAACACGAACCAGTGTCGGTTCAGACACGACACGACACGGAAATGAGGGATATGCCCAAAAGTTTTTTTTTTCGGCATCATCGTAAGTTTCAAGACACGATGCCATTGCTTACCTATCCCACCAAAACGCTTAGTTCTACCTCAAACCTCCAATCCAAGCCCAAAACGATGATTTTCAACAAGCTTTTCATCAAAAATTAGAAAGAAAAACGAAAATCTAGAAAAAAAAAAACATTGAACTCACCGGATTCCGGCCAATTCCTCCTGTTTTCCGACTAGTTCAAGGCTGCCCAACTCCATTGAAAAAGGCACTATGAAGGGCCCTTTTTAAAGGCCCTTCATATTCCCCCCATTGGTTGTTACTACACAGCTTGTGCAGTAACGCTCGGGCGTCTATGTAGTAACGCTCAACGTTACAGTATATATCTACATTGGTTTTAGGATTATTGATTTAGATACAGCTAAATCTATTGCCACTACCAGCATATGATTCACATATCCCACTACATTGTCTCATTTTTTCATCTAATAGGAGTTGCAATTTTATAACAACAATTAAACATGTAGTTTAGTTGTAATATCGTACATGGTTGTTATTGAATCAAACAACTCTTTCGCAGTTTCATATTCTCCAAAGACCCTAATTAAATCATCTTCATGTATGTTAACATAATAATTATTGCTATCGTGTTATCTCTTAGAAATGTTTTATACATTCCCTTTTATTATTCTGTGGCGTAAGAGGGTAGAGGATGCATAATTTTCCTTAATACATACTCTATATCTTCTAGTGTAAGAGGCAATGTGATTCTTCTCTTTCATGTTTGAAAATTTAGACTGTATAACTTTTTTGTTTTTGCCATTTCAGATACACATATTCTTGAGTTCATTTTTACGTATTTGACAAAATTAATAATCAAACATTCTAATAAGAAAATATTTAACAAACAACAAACAACAAATAGCTACCTAATTGAAAATAACTCATGGCACTTAAAACCAATTTCATATATATTTTAAGTACCATTATTGAGTTTCTCATAACTTGATTATGTTATTTACATAATTAAACCGGAAACAAATATGTATTTTTTTCAGAAATTCTTGCCACCAATAATTTTCCCAAACTGTAGGGGTAAACCAATAATTTTTCAAAAGGACCAAGGGTAGAATACTAAACTTGGTATTTGATTTTTTTGTAAAATTCGTGATTGATCAAGGGTAAATTTGTACTTCTATCATTCAGTTTGAATCTATAAATTTTCAAAAAGAAAGGAACAATCTTGTCTTTGAATACAATAGCATAATTGTGAAACTTTTATTGGGTAAGGAAAGAAAAGTAATTCAACCTTGAGGTATTTCATAATTTTTATAAACAACTAGACGATAAAACAACCTTTCACCTATTTGAGGGTAAAATTGACTTTTTACTTTAAAATATTTGGATATTGGCCTTTGGTAGAACATGACCGACCTTTTACTGCGATCGTCTAGCCTTTGGCAAAACCTTACCGACCCTCTACTACGGTTGTGTGGCCTTCTGCAGATCTTGGCCGATTCGGCCGACTGACTTTTTGACCTATCTTTCCTATCACCTGTCTCACGCCATAGTTTGTGGTTTTCGATAGATGTGCTTTTGTTTCTTGCGAGAATAGGGAGTTCTCTCTCTTATATTCCTTCTTTTTTTTTCTCGTTTCTCAAAACTTAAAGCATACCTGTTTGATTTAAGGTAATGAGGCCCTTATACCAATGTTGAATGATCTGGCTTTTCCAATGATCGTTTGATCCTTTGGTTTGCTCCTTGAGATTTCTTATCGCACTAGATTGTCATTAGGTAAGCAAAGAACAAGAGGTTTGTGAGTTTTCCGGATTTCCCACAACCAGATTTCCCATGGAGGTTCTTATTTGATTTCACTTGATTGTTTTCTTCTTTGCACTGCTCTCTATTATGGAGCAATGCCTAACTCCTCCTCTCGTATATCAAGGTTGGGCTTTCCGTTACGGAGGCCTTATTCAGTTATTACATACTCGTTTTGTAACAACCTATACGGAAAATGGTTACATGGCCGATTTAGCTGTTTTTGTGAGTGTAACTGTCGAGAATAGCCAATTTCTTGACTTAAGAGTGAGTTCCTACTTGGGGTGTGCATCTATCTTGAGCGAAGAACATGGTCTCCCCCACAAAAAGAAAACACTTATGAATGAGAATTTAAGGATCTGGTTTGAAAAAGGCCACATTTTCTGCTGATATTAGAGCTGGGGTTAGGGAGACCTCTATCAGGTGCACATTAAGATACTCACAGCTAGACATGAACAGCTCTTAACTGGTCCAGTGGTTCCAAACAGAACCAATTTGGACCACGAACTTACTGAACTTAGAACTGGATTCAAGCCCAGAATCGGAGATCATCCAGTTCAGTTTTTGTTTCAGCTTTTATAACATCAGAACTGAAACCATTGGTTCCGGTCGTATTTTCCCTTATAAAATTTAATTTTTTTAATAATATTACAGGTTTAAATCCGAACTCAAACCTAAACCACCTTGGAACCGTCAATTGGGAGACCGTAACTGGAACAAGCTCCCAACCAGTTCGGTTATGATTCTAGGTTATGGGTTAAACGGAACCGAACATGTCTAATTAGATCAGTAATCACAGCAGATTTGAAACAAAGGATTAACATCACTAACAGGTAGCTATTCAACTTTTGGTATCTAAAGAACCGAATTATTTGAGTTGGTGCACCATATCTCCATGGATTTGCTTCTTGTGAGGTTGCTGCAAACTTGCATTTTGCGCTGCCTCAAGGTCACCTACGATGTCTTGCCTTGAAGACTCTTATCTGCACTTTCTTCGGAGAGGTTTAGTTGTCTAATATTCTTCCAATAAAGCATCTGTTGTGATCTCGATCGCTTTCCTCGACTGTAAATTAAGATTTTAGAAACACCAACAAGAGGAAGAGTCTATCTGTTTGCATACAACCAGCATTGCATACTAATGGTGGTAGTTTTCTTCAATATAGATCACACCTGTTCTTATTACTAGATTAGGCAACTCAGCTTCAAAACCCTTGTAAGTCCTTGTTTCAGTTTGGAAACGTCAAGCCGTTCCTTCTCTCCCAAATGCATCTGATCACCATCCCGATCTGCAATGGTGATTGTCTTTCCATCTCTGCACTGCCCATCTTCTTAAAGCTCCTGAGATGGTGGCCTGTTTCCTCCACTTCACATCACACAACCAGGCCAGTTTTCTCCATATCTGTTGAACTGATTTGCAAGACTGAAGTGTTCCTGGGTCCTTCCATGTCACAAAGCTTTACATAAACCATCCATACACATAACGAAATTTTCTTAACCAATCAAGGTTTAGTTATCCGTTATTCAGTGCCAGTCTTACAGTTGGGGCAGATCGAGGATTGCAACCAGAGTACCACACCATTGAGGCCCATCTAACTCTGCTCCCAAGCTTTTGCGAGTGTTGAAATTGTTGTTGTCAAGTTCTTCCCGTATATAATGCACGCTTAGGCCCTTGGACCCTAATATATTCTAATACATTGGGAGAGGGAGAACCTCTTAAAACACTTACATGTTAAGAGATTGAAACTTTAAAAAATAAAAATAAATGTATTCTTTTGTGTACGTGTAGTGTACTTTATTTGTATGCATACTATAGAAAGAGATTGGATCCTACTCACCACTAATGTTGTTCACTTACATCCTCCGTTCATGACTTTTTAATAAGAGAAACTTAATAAAATTGTTTTTCATCATTTTTTAAACACTTACAATCTTTAAACTTATACTCGTACGTCAAAAAGCAACATGAGTGATGAACATGATCGGATTTTCACACACATAAATATAAATATATAGAGAGAGAAAAGGAGAGATTATGATAAAGATTTGATTTTAAAAGTAATTTAATATATCATATGTATTAAATGTGAAATACAAAATATATACAAAACAACAATGCTCATAATTTATGTAATCCATGTTATAAAAATTCGATGAAGTTTTATGCTGGCTGTCGAAAGCCTAGTACAACCCTCATCTTTTATCCAGCCTTGGGACCAACAATGCAAGGGTGATCCCGTACATTGGCAGAGTTATGAAAAATATAATGATACTTTTTAAATTCAAATCTCTTGACCACATTGATGAAATGATGAAGATTTTTAAGTGCATTTAAGAATTGATGAGTGCATATATAAATTTCTCTCTTTATATATATATATATATATATATATATATATATTTTCAAATTTACTCAAATCAATTATTTTTCTACTTTACATTTAATGCACATATTTTTTTATCATTTCCACCATTCATATTAAAAATGAGATAATTGAAATGGTAAAGTAAATTTGATCACTCGTGGGGTTTGAGATTTACTACTATCCCTCCTCTCTTTGTATCTTGTCATTTGCTAGCATGATCCAAACAAGTTTTAACAATCTATCTTAAGCCGTCAATGATTAAAATTTAAATTCAAACAATACATTATTATTCATATGTACACCTTCAAAATTTTGAATACAAATGCAACCATCAGTTGACATAAGCTGAGATTTTTTGAGATTTGTTAGGACCTAATGTGTCAGTACATACCACCACCAATCTCCCCAATATATATATATGCATGGATGCATGTGCACGTGCACATTTTCGCATATGCACGTATCATGTACATGTTGTGAACATGTTTTCTATATGCTAGTACATGCACATCATGTTCAAACAGAAATCAACCATCAAATCTAAAAAATAAATAAATAATACAACAGCAACTAACTCTTTTCTCATACTAGGCGCTACGCTAATCTTTGTTTCAACATAACCCTATATTTGTAGAAGCCCGAGTAGATAACTTCGATAAAGTTTTACTTGGCTGTTAGAATCCAAATGCAACCCTTTTTTTATTATCCGGGCTTGTTAACGGCTATGTGAGGATGATTCCTTAAATTGGTATAGAGTTAAAAATAACAACAAAACAACAACTAAGCCTTTTCCCATACTAGATGGGGTCGGCTATATGGATTCCTTGTTTCCACATATCCCTATCGTGTGCCATGTTAGCAGTTAACTCCCAATAAGCTAGATCATTCTTTATTGTTTATTTCCAACACTTTTGTGGTCGTCACCTCTTTTAATACTTTCCAAATTTAGTTTTTCTAACTTACATTCTTCTTTTGATTTCTTTGTATATGTTCAAACCATCTTAAATGATGTTCTCTCATTTTATCCTCTATTATTAAAAATAAATAAATAATATTTAAATTAAAAAAACAAAGATACTTATATAAACCAAATATATATATATATATATAGACTTTTTTCACTAAGATCTCAACCAATTGTCAAGTACAGTATAGAACAGAACCAACCAAAATAATTACCAGATGAAGTACTACTTCTACCACATCCTCTCCTGGCCCCAACTCCTGTACGTCGCCGAGGACTACAACAAGAAGATCGTCGGCTACGTCCTCGCCAAGATGGAAGAGGAATCTTCAGAGTGCCACGGCCACATCACCTCCCTCGCCGTCCTCCGGGCCATGGAAGACGTCTTCGGCGCCGAGTACGTCTCCCTTCACGTCCGCAAGAGCAATCGCGCAGCGTTCAATCTCTACACTCAAACCCTCGGCTATAAGATCCACGACATCGAGGCCAAGTACTACGCCGACGGAGAGGACGCCTATGATATGAGGAAGCAGCTCAAGGGCCGGACGGACGGCGCGGCTGCCGGATCGGGCGGAAAACACCATCACCACCATCAAGGGGGGTGTTGTTCTTCTTCTGGTGGTGCCGGCGGCGGAGGGAAAGGGAATAGCGGTGGGAAGTAGGATTAAGAGGTAAATGGAAGGAGTTGAATGTGGTAGAATCGAATATTGTTTTGCTCCTTGGTTTTGATGCAAGAAATGGGCAGAATGACGGGTAAAAATGTGTTATTCGATTCCGAATCGTGATTGTAATGGATTCTGAATCGACTTTGTTGTTCAAATGTTTTCAATTTGCTGAATACGTCATTTGTGTTAGTGATGCAAACAAAATGGGTTTCGTCTTTCTCCTATGTGGTGTTAGTCAGGTCTTAAGTTTTGATATTTGAATTGATTATAGCCATGCTTCGTTAATCGCTATGCTCTTGGAGTAGTGAATCTGGTTTTACAAGGATTTGGTGTGTACCGTTTTAAAAAACGGAGTTCTCTTTTTCCTTTGTGGTGTTAATTGGTATGCTGTTGGCATTTGAATCGATTATTTCGTTAATTCATTTGTGTACCTTTGACTAGAAGCTGCTATTTGATGCTACATCCTAAATAATTGATCTTTAAATTCCAGCTCAAATGATGATTACTTCTGTGATAACCATTTCTTTTGACTTCCTCCTGATTTGATACCTTGAGCCTATGAGGGCATAACTTGATCCTTGTAATTCAGATAGCTTGTTGTTTTTCTCGATTTCTTTCTTGGGATCTATTTGAGTTAGGGAAGACGTTTATTTCTCACCTATAGATAAGTCAGATGATTCAATGGATCTGATTGGTGCCCGATTTATATTTGAGGAAATGGATTTCCTCCTTAGCTGCTGTGTTTCTCTAAGTTCTGATGTATTTCTTAAGAAGTTTCTTCTATTTGATTTTAGGGGCCGCCATCTTGGTCTTTGCACGATGATATCTCTTCTTTGTTGGACATTCGGAGTTTCATATCCTGAGGATATTAACTGTTTACTTTGTGGTAAAGATCTTTCATGGTGCTCTCTGATTGTAAGATTTCTCGTATCTCTGAATCAGTAGAGTAGATAACATAGCCGATTGTTGCAAGTAATACATACTCGACGCACAAGTTTCAGGTGAGTTCCGCATCGGGGTGTGAATGCCATTGGGTTGGCCCCCATTGTTAACAAAAGTGCTGTTTTATTCAATATTTGAATTCAATTTATTAGAACCATTGCTTTCTGCGAGCCACGCCCTGCTTGTTATACGCTTATACTCTTTAACATAATGATTGTTATTAATGTGCTTCTGTCAATATCGTAGTGCCCATAGCTCTATGCTTGTTGAGGTAGATTCTTTGACATGTATCCTTCGATGGAAAGATGATATATACCCCAAGTTGAGCAAGACGCAGCAGCCACGCCCTCCACCCACCACAGCAAATGCATTAATCGATACTCAATCTGATGTTATTTCTTAGAATAATCCTAGTGGAACTCGAACCAGTTTGACTCAGATCTGATTCAGATGCATCGGCATCAAGTGTGTTCAAGCATCGGTTTCTTTTGGTTGACCTAATACAGCGAAATTTGCTTCATATTATATTGCCAGTGATACCCGAATAGATTCTTGATATCTTCTTCTTTCTTTGACCCTCAAGTGTTGCACTTGCTCAAGCCAACATCAAACCTTAAGAAATTCTTCACCTTCTGGCAAAGCTTCTGGTGTAAACTACCTTTCGTTTCTGGTCCATGTCTTGTACACTCTGTTTCATCTTTGTCCTTTTCAATACGTTCCTTTCTGCTCCTTCTCTTCTGCTCTCTTTTTCATGTATTCGTTCTTGGTCCTCTTATTTAATTTGCCCCTCCCGTGGCTTCTGATGTATATACCTTTCAAGCTTATAAAACACCGAAAGACCCTCATTTTTCAGCTACTTCTGCCTTCTCGTTTTTGGTCCTTCTTTTCTACCTTCTCCTTCATCTCTTCTTTGCTCTTCTCGGTCCTCCTCTTCTATTTTTTCTTTCACCTATTGGTCTCTGGTCCTCTTCTTCTGCCCTTCCTTTCATCTGTTCATCTTTGCCCATTTCGATCTCTTCCTTCTCTTCTATCCTTTCTTTCATCTATTCAGCTCTTGGTCCTTCTCTTCTTCTGTTTGCCCTTTCCATGGTCTTTGCTGAACTCTTCTTTATTCAAATTATGGGGACCATCTTTAGAAGGATATCAAAGGCACGATACCTGGTCTGGTTTCCACGAACTTCATCGGTAATTTAGAAGGCTCCATTTCTCTGAAAGCTTCATTAAGCAGAAAGAGCTTTGCGAGCTCACATTGCATGACTACCGCAAAGCGAGATGTTCGATGCAACTTCGAAACTGATCATGGTCTCATCTAAAGCGTGTTGGATAATTGAAAGAGATGGGACATCTATTTTATTTCAACATCCTACTTTGTCTCTGTCTGTCTTCGCTTGAAACAGGTTGCAATGAATTTTACCTTGCCGTACATTGTTTTCCTATGAAATAGATTTTCTTCGCCATTCTGTTTATGGGTTTCGGAGTGTTCTAGTAACCGCCACGATCCAACCAAACAGCCAAACCGGCTGTTTAGTTTCGATTGTAGACGTAGAACAGTCGGTTCTAACAGAAAAGACATTAGTGGGTTTGATTCAAGGTTTCACTTTTGGAATCGAACCAAGAGAACCGAACCAAACCGTCACATATATACATATAATACACGTATCATGTTTATATGCTTATATACATATATAACTTAACAAGTTTATGAGTTTATATATATATATATATATATATATATATATATATATATATATATATATATATATATATATATATATATAATGTGTGTGAATTTGATAACCTCATATGCATACTAAACTGGAACTGTAGTTCCAAATAATATGATGGCGTAATATTCTGTAAGACCGTAAAATAAGTAAAAATGTGATTCAGAATCGCCGGTTCAACAATGCCACGATTCTATTCGGGTTGGTTTTCTAAGACTGCAGGTTCAAGGTTGAGGATAGAACCGAACCATAAACATCCCTAACTGGAACCACGTTTCTTTCGAGTTCTGGGGACACAAAAAGGCCAAGAAAACCATCAAAACGGCTCCCAGGAACAAACAGTGACCACCGGTTCGATGATGATGGTTCCATCTCCCAATGGGTCCAGTCACCATTGCTGGTTACGGTCAAGTTCCAGGTCCGTTTCCAAGGGACCAGGGCCGCAGACTTTGGTTTTCTTTCATTTAAAAGAATTTGGGAACCCGAACAATAACTCGCCTGGGACCATCTCCTACGAACCGCTATTCTATGTCCGTTCCGGTTTTGAACCACAGTTCCGCTTCTAGTTCGGATTCCTGAAACGTGAAACTGTAATCAAGCCGTGAGGAGGCGTTCTGTTGGATCCTCTCAACCAACCCACAACCCAGTCAAATCGGATCAAACTACTGGAATCGCCCCAAACCCAAAACTATTTACTCAAACGATTACCGACTGATAAAACATCGGAATAGAAAAAAAGAGTATTCCAACTATTACTGAACAACGCAAAGATTGCATCGCATAAAACTAATGAGTCTCTGCCCGAGTCATAAAAAGATTACATCGTATAAAACTATGCATACAGACACCAAAGGTCACTCTCAAACATGTATCCCAACATCTGCAACCAAGATTAACCAAAAAGTTACATAGCATTAGAGCCTATATAAATGCCTGTGCGTGTGCGTGTGCGTGTGTGTGAGAGAGAGAAAGAGGTGAAACAAGAAGTACAATACGTTTTCTTTTCCTGCAGAGGCTGTTGTTGAGAAGGCTTAGACCCTCCCACCAGTGAGGCCACCGCCTTTAGGGTCGGCTGCCCCAACTGGGTAGTCAGTGTCTCTGTAACTGCCGCTCTCAAGAGCCGCATGGAGGATCATCAAGTAAAGCAGCTGTGTAAACGTCAGGATGATGGTCAAGGCCTCCAGCACCCTCAGTCTCCATCCCCTATTGGTCCCTATGTGGATCTCCTTGCAGGCCAGCCTTAATCCCCATCATAAATGAAACCATTCAGCCCACTGACCAACATAACAATGAATAGAATTGCATGCATACACACACACACGCATATGTGTGTGTGTGTGTGTGTGCAGACACATACATTAAGAAGAGAAAGATGGTGCACAGGAAGAAATTGCATAATGGATAAACTCACCCAAAGGCTAAAGCAGTGATGGCCCATGCAACAATACCAGAGGCCGCAGCAGCAGCCGAACTGTCATGCCTCCAGAACCTCAAGTGGTTTCCACCTAAAAACTTTGAAGCAATGCCAACTACAGATGCTAGTGTTGCAAATATGAGGAAGAATATGGTCGCACCGTTCCCAGCAATACCTTCAATGAAAAACACAGCAACTAAGAAAAGAGAAACTATCTACATCTATATCGAGAGAGAGAGAGAGAGACCAGGATGGTGAGTCTGTCCATTGATGTACTTGTTGAGATTCCAACTGGCGAAGCTCATGACGACAACATACATGGCGAAGTTGAGGAAGAGCAGAGGAACGGCCATGTTCTTACCAACCACGCGAGCCATGACTGCACCCACGTATTTTCTTTGTCTTCAACCTCAAGAAGCCAATGATAGCAGTTGCAGAGGGAGGGCTCGATATAGGAAAAGTGAAGATGGAGCATGCGACACGTTACTGATCTTACAAACATTTATAAGAAACTGTTCCTTGGCTCAGGTGCTGCAACACGACACGTAAACGATACGTGTCGGTTCCGTGTGGGAGCTAAGTTGGCTCCATGGCCGGGTACCACGTGAAAATTGCAGAACCGTCTCGAAAGACGATGCATATTCTATACTCGAAGGCACTCACTTCATATTGCAGAAGAATCTGGATCAAATGGAGTTACAACGGTGAACCTCATATCGCAGAACCATTTTATAAATATATTTTGCTGAAGGATAATTCGCAGGAGCGGTTCAAAACAGGCCAAAAGCCAAACTTTTAAATTTGGGCCTAAAAAGATGAGAGTTTGGGAACTTGGGGCCTGTACAATTCGGTATTTGTAAGTGTAGAACAAAATTTGATCATCTTGGGGCCTAATGCTGTCACCGTACTTATATTACTTGCGAGCGGTCCGTTCATGACCAAAGGATTCCCGCTTTGCACAACATTTGAATTTGGCCTTAAAGTGGTAAGATTTCGAAAACTTGGGGCCTATAAGCTTCAATATCGGAAGTGCACAATACAAACTTGAGGCCTAAATGATTAGGGGCCGAACGGGATCGCATTGCTGGTCTTATTTATAATAACTATACTTTTTATTGTTTTTGAATTAAACCATTCTTCTCTTTAAACGAATGTTTGAGATTTTTAAGGACATATCAACTATATAAAGGATATTAGACTTTTCATATGACAATAAGCCAGTAATGACAACGATTTACATACTAGATTTCACTTGTCATTAAGGTGAACGCATAGAATGAATAGATCAAACCTTCTTCGTTTGTTACTTGGCTTGTTTTCTATATGAACAAAGATAAGTGCTAGACACAAATGCTAATTGGTTTAAGTGGTTCAGCACTTGTTTACCATAAGCATGGTCTCGAGTTCAAATCTTGTAAATGGAGCAAACCAGCAGTGGGAGAGCTCTACCCCATAGTGGGCTGACTGGCTCGCACCCGATTAGTTGGGTTTTTTTTGGGCTTCCGGGTCCCCATGCCAACTTAAAGAGTAAGAAAATAAAGCAAAAATAAGAAGACAAGCATAGATAGTCTATGCTAAGGGCTGAAATATTGGGCACCCTTAGAACAGGCTCGACCCGAATTCAACTGATACCAGGACCGTGTATTTATCAAGATCAATTAAACCATATATCTGCCCAAGTCCTGCCATTGGCACCCCTTGCTGCAGTTGTTGTGCTGCCCTACCCGCCCGGTGTAGTCTTGACAAATCAATAACATACCCATAAATTTTTTTAGTTCGAAAAAATCGAAATCCCACAAGGACCCCACCTAATACTATTCAAGCCGGTCGACCCGCTGGGCGGGTAAAGCTCTCTCCATACTGGTTTTCTGTGATCTCAAGATTCGAACTCGAGACCTTGCTTAAATGGAACATATATTCTCAAGCCACTTGAATCCACCAACCGTTGGTTAGCCCCAAAACTAATAATAATAATAATAATAATAATAAATTATCAGCTTCATGGTGACATACGCGAATGATCCCTATCATCATGCTTCCCTCAGCCTAATGAGGTTGACAACCTCATGACAGAGGCTGTGTAATGGCATTTACCATAAGGTTGTCACCCTCTTAGATAGAGGTTGTCAGAAAAAGGGGGGCGGGTGGGATGGGAATTGGGTCGAGGCGGTTTGAAACTGTTAGTTGCGACCCGACGGCTTTTGATCCGTTTTGGTGCAGTTTTTGAAACTGTCAAACTGCAAATGAACTTCGATGGTTTCCAGTTTTAGATCTGGTTGAAATGGTTTCGGTTTTGAACCAGCAGGCCGTTTTCGAACTGACCATGTCTAGCTTTAGATGTGATTTCGAACTTGAACTCGTACTGATATGAGTCCAATCCATTTACAGCTCTTATTCAGAGGCCAAACAATTGGTGAAGCAAAGAATATATTCTATCTATCGATCATTTTATTTGTTTATTTTTTGCTTATTAGTATATTTAAAGTACATAAGCATCCAATTAAAGCTTAAAGATCTAGGATTGTATAATCCTTATCTTCCATGGTCTCAGTGCTCCGAACCCAGACCTTGGAGATGGAAGGATCGTGCCTGATGGTCACATTTCCTGCACCACCTTTGACCGCGAGCGCACCGGGCGGCACAAACATGCCACTCTCGGGGTGCGGAACCCAGCAGTTGTGTGACTCGTTACTGCCTGCTATCACTTTGTCATCACACTCCTTGCACGTCTCAATGGAGCTGGTGTAACGTTCCTTGTGGCCTGCCACCCTGCATCCAATATTTACAGACACACATGCACAAAAGTATTTTGATAAGCAAGCTGGGGGCAGGCAAGGAATTGTATGAATTTCTAACCACAGACGGCCGAGTTTGGTGGATGGGTTGATGGGGATGAGGCTTGACCCCTTCAGCCTAGCTCCTCTCATCTGCCTCTGCCTTATGCAAAAGAATTAAAAAGCAAAGAGAGGTATTTATAGCCCTATAAAGGCGATTCCCTTATATATATATATATATATATATATATATATATATATATATATATATATATATATATATATATATATATATATATATATATATATATATATATATATATATATATATATATATATATATATATGTGGAAGAAAGAGAGGTATGGAACTTGCAATCTCCTTCCACTGAGTTTTGTAAGACGACCTCTGCTGAAGATTGCTCTAAAACTCATACATGCACAAACATGAGTGTGCCTCTCTGAATCAGATCATATTAACTTCTTCTTGCCTTTTTATTTTATATTTCTACGGAGTAAAAAATTTTTAGACTTCACTCATAGGGTAGGAACTAGATCTGCCATGTTTTATGGTTTTGAGTCTTGAGAAGTTAATCATCATGTACAAAAGATGTCTGTGACAGAAATGAAGATGTTGAGATGGATGAGTGGTCATACAAGAAAAGACCGTATACATAATGAGGTTATTAGAAATAAATTAGGAGTGACACCAATAGAGATAAAATGAGAGAATGTCGTTTAAGATGGTTTAGACATATAAAAAGAAGATCAAAAGAAGAACCTATAAGAAGGTATGAAAAACTAAATTTGGTAAGTATTAAAAAAGGTAGAGGACAACCAAAAAAGTATTGGAAAGAAATAATAAAAAATGATCTAGCTTATTGTGAGTTAACTGCTAACATGACACATGATAGGGCTCTCTAGAAACAAATAATCCATGTAGCCGACCTCATCTAGTATGGGAAAAGGCTTAGTTGTTGTTGTACCAGTATGGTAGAAACATATTCATGTCAGGCATTTGTACTCCACTACACTACTCAAATGAACCTCTTATCCAGAAAAAGTGAGATATATACTCTATATTCCTCAAATTGTTGTAATATTCACTACTCTTCTCTACGGGGAGAAGAAGAAGATTGGTGAAAGCAGTGGCAGACCCATTTTAGGATGAGATGAAGTATGTGTTTCACCCGTCCGAAATCTAAAAATTTATCATTATATATATATATAATACAAGTGCTTTGTGGACATGAAACACAAATATGTTTTACTTAGAAATCGAAGTATGCCTCACCCTAAAAGAATTTCCGAGTCCGGCCTTCAAAGTAAAAGCTGTCTGGCTCATCTTTTCCTTTGGGCAGACTGCTTTTGTAAGGGCTTGTTCGCTTCATCCTTTAACTTTCAAAGGAAGCGGTGACTGAAAACTACAGCGTCCACTCCGACACCGAAAAAACCAAGCCGTCTCTCACACTAAGCGGGATCCACTACACAGATTCTTTGTAACATTTTAACATGAAGATTGAAAGATCATGTTTTATTGTCTTCTCTATGCACTTCTGTGCATTTCCAAAACCTTATTTGAAGTATCAACTATCTAATTTCTCTTACCTAAGGCTCCATTCATTGCTCTTCAAGTATACCGGTGTTATTTTATATTTTATTTATATCGCACCAACCTTTTTTTATTCTTGCATAAATATAATGGGTTGGAGGTGATGCGATTACAACCGGTAAACTATAATGTGTTGGAGTTGTATGTTTTCGAAATCACCAACTTTCGTTTTCCTGTTTTCATGTTTTCGATCCCAAACCTGGAGTAGCAGGCTCACTAAACCACTCAGGTATCCAGAGATGTTCGAAATCACCCAGATTGATAGCTTTATAGCAGCATTGAGGCGAGCCCATAGAAATTGGTTGGAGAGATCCTCTAGCAGCAGAAGCAGATAAAAGGAAGAAGAAGAAGAAGAAGATAGGCATATGGTTACCCGCCGAGGGTTTTCACATAGTTGTTCTATTGCTTTTCTATATGTATATATTGTATTTATACTTGGCTTTTCCTCTTCTCATGTTTTTCAACTTAAGTATTTCATTAAAGTCATTTCTTGTTTATATGTAAGAGACTTTTATACCTTTATAAAAAGCAAAACAGTTTTTTTTTAATCTTTTGTAAAACACAACTCATGAAATTTGGGAAGAGGGTCCTTCTTCTCTGCATTTCATGGTTGTTGTTATTGGGACCGAAAGTGGCTACCAACAACTTACAAGCATTCCTCATGGTACAAAACTATGTACTCGCGAATATGTGGCCCATGTTCTTTTCTTTAGTTTCACATAGATGAGGTTATCTACCCCTAGGCAAACCTTTTCATTATTCCATTTCTACTTCATCAACCTTGCAGACACAAGGAATAAGAAAAATAGAAGTTGGGATATTCATTCGGTGGGCACAGTTCTCCCACTCATGCTCCTGTTTGTTGGTCTTGCTTTGAGAAGATTAAATAGTAAGAATCCATGTAGGTGACCTCACTTAGTGGGTAACAAGGCTTGGTTGTGGTTGGAAGCAGCATTAGAGAGTTACCTAAATCACGATCTGTGAATAACCTTAGAGAACTGGATCAGGGGTGCAGACGGACTTTTGAATTTGATATTTGCTAAAAAACCATGAAATTCAAGAAAAAATAACTCTTCTTATTTTTGTCCACAACAGACTCTTATTAAATGTATAGATACTTCCAGATAAATGGGATAAATCAGGATATGCTCAATGATAGAAATTCCAACCTTGTCCTGTTTATCTGGATAGTGTTGGTGTTTTATATGCATTCATTATCGAGATAAATCAGATAAGGTATTGCGTGAATGCTGCCCATCCAGTTAGGATCTGAAGTTCAACTCTTCGTCTGATTTTTAAAACATAATCGAGGCTTTCAGCTTCAAAAGATCCAGGGATCTTGTGCGATCAAGTTATACCACAAAGGTGCAAAACGAGCTTTGGTCACCATGATAAGCAACATCCAAAGCAAAGTCTATCCCTGCACTATGTTGGGTCTGTTGCATGAATCTGTGTTCGTAGGTTAAGGCCATCTTAGGTCTTACCGGCATTCGAAGTGTTGGTAGCAGAGATGTATGTCCCAGGAAAATCATCAAAGGTATTTTTATAGTAAACCTCATTCTTGAGCTTAGGATCCAATACGGAAGGGCAAATCTTTGTAGGTTAGTTGCTTACAGAGGGATGCAAGTTGATACTATTAAGAAAACAAGCAAAGCCCGGCATGTCCTGTTCTAGCTCTTCCGGAACCAAACCGAGACCAGGCTGGTTTCAGTTCGAAACCCAGACCATCCAAAATCAAAAAAGGAAATTTAACTTTCAGAATTTTCAAAAAAAAAACATCACAAGAAATGGGCGAACCAGTGATTTGAACTGTTGGTGCCATTTCCTCAGGAGGTCCAGTTCCGGCCGGATATGTCTAATTTATATGAAACATTCTAGGCACCTAAATTTTAAAACGGCTTTTGATGACCAAGGACAATGGGATTCATCAATCCTCAAACTATCAACATTCTTGATTGGAACCTAAGCCATCACGAAATCCCAAAGTGCATGGGTTCCAAGTCCCCTACAGCTATAAAATGCGCCTTGTGGTATCAAACCCAGGACCTTCAACTTGGAAGTTTTTGAGCCGACGACCTGGTAATGGTATCCGTAGATCCGTGTGCAATACACGATTGAGAAATAACATAACCCACTTTGCTATATATAATATGCAATGATGTCTTCTCCCATAAACCAATGTTCTTCAAATCAAGAATCAAAGAACAGATTCTCTCCATTGCAGTGAGCATCAAAACCATTTATGCTGCCACTTACCTTTGCTTTGCTTTGTGTTTTATCATATGCACGAATATATTCTCATTGGACGGCATGTACAATTGCGTTGTTGCATTCCTTTGGTTAAAAGGATTTTTCAGGCTCCTGCCAACATATCTAGGTCCAATCCAAGTATGACTCATACTTTTCATCTTCGCTCATTCACACCAAAGTTTACAAGATAGTTAATCAAATAAAGCCTTTCGCAACAACCCTTGATATATATCACAATTAGCATACACTTCAAAATTTCTAGGACAGGATCCGAACACGAAACGTTTGGTTGGGATGACTCGACTCGCATATAGGCTTGGTTCAACCAGTGGAAAGCTCGTTCATGTTGGAGCATGGACTGGCTCGTTAAGCTAAGATATACAAACCAAAACCGAATAAGATAAGCTAGTTTCACGTAGGCTGTTGTAGTTTAATTAAATACACAATTTTTACGTGTCACCAAGATGCCAACTTCGCCCAATGAAGCGAGTATAGTGTAAGCAAATGATCAAACAGTTCAATATTTTAAAAGCAAAATGTATGAAAAGTAAAGATTTGATTTTTGTAAGAAATTAACATCTCAACCGCTCAAACTAACAAGTCAAACATGAAGAAGAGCCCGAGTTGATAAACAAACCACATAGATACAGCCAACCATGTCATAAAGAAAACCGGATTGCATCTTGTAAGAGAGATATGAACCCCCACGCAATAGATGATTATCTTAATCCTTTCCCTCCACCCAAATTTCATCGCCCATCAATCATACAAACTAGCAAAAGAATTGCTTTTTTTTCCTGGTACAATGGGGAGGTCAAAGCTACATGCAAACCCCCGGCTATTGAACTCATAACCAACTTGTGAGCCGACCCCCTAGCCAGGTGAGCTATTGTTCGTTGTGCTCTTTGCCTTGATAACTTATAAGTTACAATTATTCACACTCCATCTTGATGGACGTACAAATTTCACATTCACAATGGTTCCTCCGAGCACCCAAATCAAAATCAAAACCACTCGCACAAAATCAGACACCTTTCAACTCGACTATACAAAACACATGATCAACAAGCCAACAATTCACACATGAGCGAAATACAATGATGAATCCCACAAACCGAGCAAGTTTTCACCCATGGTTCGCATCAATTGCAGCTCCCGACCTTGCTTGAGAGATGCGATTGGCATAAATCGTCACCAGACGTAACTGAGTGCTGCTAAGGCCACCAAGGTGCGGCAAGAAGGCTTTGCCGAGCACAATGTAGATGTCAACCAAACAGAAGACAACAGTCTGCAAAACCAACAACAAAAACATGCAAATGTTCAATCACTACCATAACACGGGAGGAAACACAAAGAAGAGAACACATTCCAGAGTCTGCCCTTCAGTTTAAGAGTCTTCAGACAGGAAGAGAGCTTCGCCCTGATAGATTTCACGATGAAAGCAATAACTAGTGAATGGTGGGTGGTACATAAACAAGGTGTAAAAGTGTAAGCTCTGCTAGAAATCCCCTTTTAGTTCACAAAATTTTGATATATAGAAAAGCAGTGTCAGCGTCATTTCCTTGAAAAAGAGAGTATACAACTGAAAAGGTACATTGGTTTCATCAACACTAGGAAAATAGGCCACAAACTTCGACCATAAATTCAAACTCTCACTGAAACAAGCCGTAACACATCTAAGTTGAAGACTTGCGTATAAAATGCAAGGTATTGAAAATGGAGCTGAAATTCAATAACTCATATTTTTGTCCCATTTTTCAGCTCTATGGAGTAACAGCATGATGATGACAATACAATTTAAAGGCACTCCCTGAATGCTCTTTTGAAGCAATAATCGTTAATCTGCCGTTTCCAATTCCAACCATAATTTCAAAGGCAAGGAGGGGGAAACGGTACGAAAATATTTGTTTAAAGGGTTTAAAGATAGTTTCCTACTGACCAAAAGACAGTTTCTTTTGCAACTTAAATAAAATACTGTAAATATTTGTTGATGTATCAGCGTTGAAGCGGCCAAGTCACAAATTGTAACGTGTCGATAGAATCGTCAAGTTACCAACACATCCAAATATGGATGTTTAAGTCAAGAACACACAGTCAAGAAAGAGGCAAATCCACAAGTCAAAAGGTTGTGCAAGACAACTTATTCATTGATGTAAATTAGAGCTCTATTTATAGAACAAGAAGAGAGAAATTTACAGCAAGGGGATAAGAGAGGAGAGAGGAAAGAAGTGTGGGGGCCAGCGGCCAGTTGAGGCCAGCACAGGGAGCCGTTGGAGCTCCCAACAGCTAATAGCCGATGGGTACTTCAAAGGTTACATGGCAACCTATTACATTTAACACCCCCTCAATATATACCAAAAGTTTGTTTAACAAAAATTGAAAACGAGTGACATACAATGATTTGGTGAAGAAATCAACTAATTGCATTTATGAGGTGACGTAATAAGGACTAATCTTTTTCGCTAAGCATTCTTTACGAACAAAATAGCAGTTCATCTCAATGTGTTTTGTTCTTTCATGAAACGTATTGTTGGAGGCAATGTACATGCGCTTTTATTGTCACAAAACATAGTGACCGGTTGTTGTAGAACAATGCCCATATCCTTTAGGACTACCGTAATCCAAGAGATTTCTATAGCAACAGTAGCCATGGCACGATATTCCGCTTCTGTGGATGAAAGCAAAACCTTTTGTCGCTTATTGCACTTCTATGAGATAAGTGATTCACATAAAAACACACAAAAATCAGTCGTAGAATGCATGTCGTTGACATCTCTATGCCAATCAGCATCAACATACACATAAATCAAGTAATAAGGAAGAAGTTAAGAGTACCTCTTGTTTGTAGAACTCTTTAAGTTTAAATATCGAATAATTCTCATAACAACACTCATATGAAAAGTGGTGGGTGCTTGTTGAAATTGACTAGTTGTACGTCCATAACGAGAAATATCAGGACGAGTAATAGTAAGTTAGGTAAGAGCACCTATCAGTTGTCTATAGGGAGTCAGATCATCTAATTTTTTTCCATAAGTGAATCTTAACTTTGTGCCAAGGACCTCAAGAGTATCCACTTCTTGTTGTCAAATCTTTCAATTACATCATTTACAAACTTGGTTTGTGACATAAAATATATGCAATTGTTTCTAACAATTTCGATACCAAAAATATAATTAAGAAAACCTAAATTTTTCATACCAAATTCTAGATGAAGGTTACATTTAACCTCTGCAATCCCTGCTTCATCACTCGCATTTATAATTATATCTTGCACATACAAGAGTAAGATAGCAATACCTTTATCCGACTTCCTTACAAACAACGCATTGTGAGTATAACAAGATGTATGAAATTTTCAAATTGATCAAACCAAGCCTTTAGGGCTTGTTTCAAACCATACAAAGCACTTTTGAGTTTAAGAACATGATTATGGGAAACATCATATTCGATAGGAGTCAAATAAACATCTTCAGTTAGATGTTCGTTAAAAAAGGTATTTTTAACATCAAGTTGATAAATATCCCAGTCTTGAATAACACTAAGGGTTATGAGTATCCAAATCAGTGTTATCTGTATCGCATCGACAGTGCAATATGTATCGTATGATAAAGGTTATCGTGTCGTATCATACGATATGGGCAATACACCCAATTCTTTTTTTCAATTTTTTTTTTCAAATTTTTTTTTGTAGGTTTCTGGCCTCTCTTCGCCTCTCTTCACTTCTCTCAAGGCATCGTAACATGTAAATTCAAGTTAGTTTATAAGAAATTTATTGAATAAGAATAATTTATGAATAAATAAAAATTGTGACAAAATCATTTTCCCTTATGTTGCCAACTTTTAGGTATATTTCTACTACCAGTTTCTAATTTCATGAAATCACAAACAATGAAGAACAATTTGGTTGTCTCGGTTCATTGAGTGGTTATTTCACAACTTCACTATTTTAGGGTTCACCTTACATGACTTCCATTGAGTTGAACATGATCAGCGTGTGTGAGGCTTAACTCAGACTGTGAAGTGAGAAATGGAGCTCAAGCATTAGTTAAAAAGCTAGTCTACAATAAGAGAAAAAGAGGATATCATCAAGTAACAATATCACATCACTGAGGTGCCATAAACTCAATAATCAAACAAATGGAGCTCATTGTTTTGCTCACATATGAAAATTAGCAAATATGACAACTGCATGTACAAAGATAGCAGTTTGTTAATTTTGATATATTAGATGAGTGGATTATAGAAGATAACAAAGAAAATGCACTCCTAACTGAAGAAGACATTGCATGGATTAATTTGAAAGGAGTGCAATATCACGAAGGAGATAAGATTTTGATTTTGAAGCAGAAGGTGATGAAAAACTATGAATTTTCATCAAGGAGAAGATTAAGATTATTTAGTTAATGATCCTGATACAAATTTACAATATGTAAATGTAAATGTATTTCATTCTTTGCTTCAAAATATGTAAATTTTTTCCAATTGTTCAATGGTGAATGATCAATATGTACTAAACTTTGCATTATATGAATTCCTTGCAATTACCAGATTTTTCTTATTTTTATGGATTTTTACTAATTTTTCTTGTTTTTTAAAATATTTTTTTCTATTTTTTTAATATTAAAGTACAATACGATACGATACGCCCGTATCGTGGAGCAAAACGATACGCGTCGAACAACACTGATCCTAATAGTCATCCTAGCAATAGGAGTAAAAGTTTCATCATAATCGATTTCATGTAATTGAGCGTAACTCTTTGCTACTAGTTTGGCCTTATATCTTTCAATATTACCGTTTTGATTTTGTAAACCCATCTATATCCAATAACCTTATTATCCTTGGGCTTGGGAACAATTATCCAAGTTTGAGCTTTATCTAAGCACTAAGTTTTTCATGAATAGCATCTTCCCATTCCAAAATGCCCTTGGCTTGATGATAGAATCTATGTAAACAAAGCATTTACATCCAAAGACATGAAAATGTGACACATTTGGCTTCCTTCCTTTGTACAATTCATATGGGGTTTTCTTTAAAATTGGCCTTATTAGGGCTCTATTCATAACATAACAAGCGGTGTTAACCGCATCCCCAAAAAGTACTTAGGAAGGTTGGCCTCATTGAGCATAGTTCTTGCCATTTCCTCTAAAGATCGATTTTCCTTTCTACAACACCATTTTGTTGTGGTGTTCTAGGGCGAGAAAAATTATGCTCAATGCCATGTTCATCACAAAAAGTTTCAAATTCATGATTTTCAAATTCACCACCATGGTCACTTCTTATGGATGCAATACAAAAACCTTTTTCGTTTTGGATAACTTTGGCAAGCTTTTTCTAAATGATTGAAAAGCATCATTTTTGTGGGCCAAGAATAATGTCCATGTAAACCTAGAAAAATCATCCACAATCACTAATGCATAGTAATTCCACCAAAGCTCATAGTTCTAGAGGGACCAAAAGATCCATGTGCAAAAGTTGTAAAGGTCTAGAAGTTGAAACCATATTTTTTAGCTTTAAAGAGACCTTTACTTGTTTTCCCTTTTGACATGCATCACAAAGTTTGTCTTTTTCAAATTTGAGCTTTGGAAGACCAATTACTAGTTCTTTAGAAACCAATTTGTTTAAGTGATCCATGTGAATGTGAGCAATTCTTCTATGCCATAACCATGAATCATTTTCTTTACTCATAAAGCATTTAGCATCATTTGAGGAGATATCATCGAGACTAATCATATATATATTATTGACTCTATGACCAACAAACTTAACTTGCTTATCATCCCTTTCCCTCAATTATGCAACAAGAAGAATCAAATATAACTCTATTGCCTTTATCACATAATTGACTAATACTAAGCAAATTATGTTTAAGTCCTTCAACAAGCAAAACATTATCAATAGATGATGAAGGGATCTTACTTCCACCAACTTTGCCAATTCCACATGACCATCTTTCTTGTTTGTTGGAGCCATCACCGGTCATTATGTGACATACTTGGAGCAACCATGTTTAGTGTGGGTAAGGAAGGAGAACTTGGAGCCATCACCGGTCATGTGCTTGGAGCAACCACTATCAAGATACCAACTTGAGCTCTTGGTCTTCAAGCACACCTACAACACACATTCAAGTTTAACCTTTGGTACCCAAATTGTCTTGGGTCCTTGTGTGTTAGAGTTAGGCATGGTGCCTTTAGGAACCCAAACTCTTTTTATTCCAACCTTAGTGTTTATGTTCTTTCTAACATTGCAAGTTGGATGCACTATGCCCTTTCTTACCACAATGAAAACATTTGACAAAGGGACTACTTGAAGTTTTTGAGGAAACAAAGAAATTCTTATAAGACTTTTGATGGTTGTTTGGATTAAATCCCAAACCGGCTTTTGAAAAACACATTTTTGTCTCCCTAACAACACATTTAAGTTGTCTCTTCCAAAAGTGAATTTTGCAAGAGTGTTGTTCAAATCTTCAATTTGTCCTCTTTATATAATACCAAAAATCTTTAGACAAAAATATTTTTTCATAGTTCTTGTCAAACTTTGATACCAAAAAAGACTCATTTTTGTTATCCATTTCAAGGAACAAGCAAGTATTTTGATGTTACCTGAAGTTTGGAACGTCAAGCACATAATATCACGAACTTTTCAACCTTGGCACACTTCTTGATGTGCTCAATTCTTTCAAAACGAGACTATAATACCATGTAAATATTTGTTGATGTATGAATGTTGAAGCAGCCAAGTCACAAATCAGTCACGTGTCGATAGAATAAGTTACCAACACATCTAAATATGGATGGTTAAGTCAAGAACACACAACTAGAGTCAAGAAAAAGGCAAATCCACAAGTCAAAAGCCTGTGCAAAACAGCTTATTCATTGATGTAAATTAGAGATCTATGTATAGAGCAAGAAGAGAGAAATTTAAAGCAAGGGGACAAGAGAAGAGAGGAAAGAAGTGGACTAGCCGTTGGGGGCCAGAACAGGGAGTCGTTGGAGCTCCAAACAGCTAATAGCCGTGGGGCACTCCAACGGTTACATGGCAACCTATTACATTTAACAAATACATTATATTAGTCTGTGACATTTTAATCAACAATTTGATCTTTTCGCCATGAAGCATGGTTCTAGAAGTTGCACAGGTAAGACAAGAATAAATAATAGCTGAGGCAACCTCCTGGGAAGTCCTTGTCTGGTACCATCTGTCCAATCACACAAAGCATGCAAAGCAGCGGTTGGCTAAGATTATATTAGATTGCTTACATTCCTTACTGCATTTCAGACTGCCCCCTTGTGAAAACCATGGTAGACACTTAAAGGATTACAACAGCAGCTAAGGGTTTTCTCATACTAGATTCTTTGTTTCCATAGAGTCCAATCATGTGCCATGCTAGCGGTTAACTCAGATAAGCTATATCATTCTTTATTGCTTCTTTTAACATTTTCACGATCTAGTTTCTCGTACTTTTTTATACGAGCTTCTTTGGGTCAGTCTTTCTACGTGTCCAAACAATTTTTCATTATTTTATCATCTATTAGTGTCACTCCTAATTTATTTCTACTAACCTCATTGTGTACACGGTTTTTCTTTGTGTGATCACTAATCCATCTCAGCTTCTTTGTTTCTGCCATGAATATCTTTTGTACATGTTGACGATTAATAGCCCAACAATCATAACCATAAAACATATCCGGTCTAATTACAGCTCTAATAATATCTATCTCTCAACTTTAATGGTAAATGAATATATCTTAAAGGATTGGAAAAGAAAAAGTAAAACAAATGAATATATCTTTGAGATCTCACAGACACACATGTATTTCTATAAATTGAAAATTTTTGTTGATGATTTACAAAAGCTTGCATTTTGATAAGCATCAAATTCACATTATAGGAATCATTAAGGCTCACCTTGCGAACATCCGCACTCTGGTTCCCAAAAGCATCAAAAAGAGCAGGTAAGAATGAGGGCAACTGAGCCATCAACTCTTCTTGTGAAAGCCGCCCAACAAGCTGCATTGATAAACAATGCACTTCATGTATGAGCATATCAAGGACCACCCATTGTATAAAATGTTTCCTTTCAGCAACATGATATAGCCAAAGAAATATCTTCAAAAAGAAACTTGCCGGAGTACTGTATATACTTCATAGTTATTATAAAATAAATCAATTCAGCTTACAGTATACAGCACGCAATACATCACATGATTGACATCAATAATGTCATGCAATACCCAATCAGGCAATCATTCTCAAATAACTTAAATCATTCTCAAACAAGTTACAAAAGTAGAAAGAAACTAAAGCTTTTCTAAAATACTTCATCCTCATTATAAAAAAAACACATTTGGTGTGTAAAACATATCTAAGCCAAAAATCATGCCGAAACACTGTACTGTTAAACCACCAAATTATATGGTCAAAGAAACTAAAGCAAAATACCGGTTATCAGCCTTGAGTCCAACTATAAGTAACTCAATTCTATGGCCATTTCAGCACCAAATGTTGGTAAGACAAAACACGCTACAGCCAACCAAAATGTCCCGAATTGTGATTGCAGACCCTCCAGAGAGCATCAAACGACAATGACAAATAAGGTCAATTCCGTGGCAGCCATATAATGTTTAACGATCAATCATGATGCCACCTAAAACTGACTCTCCAAAACAAACAAAAAACAAGTACTTGGCAATTGAAAATGGAGGTATACAAAAAGACCCTAAACAAAAGCAGAGGCAAACAGATAAAGGATAACACCAACCATTAAATGGAGTGTATCCCCTTTAACTAGACCCTTGCCCGAAGTTAACCACAGATACTGGAGTCATGCTCATTTTCCTATTTAGGACCTTATGTCGAGATTTTCAAAAGATATTCATGGCATTCAGCCACAATGCCACATGTCAATGAGCAATGAAAACAAAATTGAAAGCAATCAGATAACGTATCTACTAGTATTATTTGTCTGCAACGAAGCCCTAGACAAAGTTCCATTTCCCTCTTCCATACTAAACAAACCATAGGTGCATAAAAGGAAAGCATTGCAAACATAGTGCACGCCAGTTCAGTACTCCATAAGGAACTACCTTAGCAAGATGATGTCATCCTTGCAAGTTGTCAACCATAATCAGTCTAAAGGAGGATATTAAGAAACTTGAAAAAGACGTGAACATGCGGGCCAGATGTGATGCTAAAAGTTTCTTTTTGACAATACCATCAAGTGCAGCATGGCCTGGCCGAAGAGAATCTATCATATTTGACATCTCCAAACAAAATTCGCCAATATTTCTAATGGGAATGTTTTAAACTCCCTTCCAAACCTAGAACACCAATCTCATAAACTAACAAGCAAGAGACTAGCCTTACTTGAAATGCAAACATCCGCTTATTTCCTAACCCAGAAAAGAAGTGCTTCTTGAATCTTGAAATACTCAAGGAAACAAGGACTGCATGACGTCTGCCAAACAATTCACCATTTCCCATTTTTGTGTCTACATTCTTCTTTTTTAGTGATTATTTTCAATCGCACGGAACACTTCAAGAGTTCTTGTTCAAGTCTCTTATAATCCAGCATGACCCGTCTGCCAATCTACCATTTCCCATTTTAGTGTCTGCATTCTTCTTTTTTAGTGATTATTTTCAATCACACCAACCACTTCAAGAGCTCTGGTTCAAGTCTCATAATCCAAAATAGGATATACGCACAAACAAACCCACTTAAAGTAGACTTGAAGTCTATTGTGATCCTTGAAGGGTATCCTAACGATTAACGTTCTACTCAACGAGCAAGTTGTAAAAAATATCAGGTATACGCCCGAACAACCTGCATAAACTAATATGGAAGTATATAGCCGTGATTGAAGGGCATACTAAAGATTAACAATCTCCCAAGTGAGCAACGCGGTGTAACATCTATCTTCTATAAATCAAGGTTAGCCAGATGGAACTAAGAACGGGAAGCATAAGCATACCTTCGTTAAACAGTTAATGCAAGAGACAAGCGTCTTCTCATCTTCACTTACCAACAATGGTACAATCACCTGAAAAAATGTTACAACAAATGAAGCAGTTATACAAAAGACTCAAAAGTAATGCATGTATCACAATCTCCCTTAATCTCGCCACATGCCCTCTCAAAATGCACTTACAGAGAGGCATCTGTAAGGATCATACTGGGATAATACAACTGACAAACAGCGATCAGCTTCATTGGACACCTGCACAAAAAAATAACTTTACAACCAAAATTTCAAAAAGCAACTATTACTCATAATTCATAATAATACCTTTACAACCAAATCCCTCGAAGCATGCAGCAACTTTTCAATAACAATCTCAACAGAATCTTCCATTGAATCTTTCTGAAAATAATCAGAGAGAAGTTGGTTAAAATCCTTTGAAATGGGCCCAAAATAAGTAGTAAAAAAATGCTAGCCACTAACCTGGCAGTCGAGCATTTCAGCAATTAGAGAAAGTGCAAGCTCCCTGATGGAAGGATCAGGGTCATCAATTGCCTCAAGTACTGCCGTCAGTATTTGGTTAAAATACTGCATACAGGACGCAAATTTCAATTATCTTGGAACATATCCAGAAGTGCAAAACAAGTATCATGAATACAACTGTCTTCAACATCAGGTTTTTGAGGAAGTTATTTTCAAAGTAACAGGACTTAGAAGACCTGATCCTAGATTTTCAGTTTCTGCCCTCCCTCTTTCCTAGTCAGTTACCTGAAAGATTGGTCTGAGCTACTAGGTCAATGAGATTGCAGAACAGCATTGTGAAGGACTGAACAAGTGGCAAGTTCTTTAAGAGACTGAGAGATTCTAATGAATTATGTTTAAGTACAAATATTCTTCATAGCAGACACAAAAAAACAAGGACATTTCTGGTTGATCAGATTGAAAGTCCTTTAGAAGAGTCTCTCTATGAACGTTATTAAATGAGAGGCAAAAAAGGGTGGCAACCAAAAAACAGATTTGCTGGAAATATATGCCTTTGATCAGCTTGCAAGACAATATTGACTGATCAGTTAGAGTTAGCAGATTACATCAGAGGTTGTTGTGCTATCAATACCTTGGTCCATACAGATGGATCCTTTTCCGTGGACACATGCACCAACTTTTGAAGGGCTTCCCTTTTACTTTTTGTTGAGTGTTCATCATTGCCCTTGCACATCTGCAACCAATTCAGCATGAATTTTGATTCAACAAACAGAACATACAGACCATCCCATCATCAAACAAGTTCATGAACATACCTGGTGAAGAAGCTGAGGAATTCTAGGACCAGATTCCAACAAAGGGGTGTCCCTAAGAATCAGATTTAATTCTGTCCCTCTATGTCCTTCAGTGTTAGATCCTGTCACTTCAGGACGTTGAAAATTGGAGTTAACGAGTCCATGAACTTCTAAAGGAGTTACACCAGAACTTTCATATTCTGTTTCATAAGCTGCAGTGTCAAGATTCAATGGATCGCTGCAAGAACCTTTGCTCTCTACAGTAGGTACTTTTGATACTTTACTGGAGGAGTTCAGATAGAAATTAGACTTTGAACCAGGATCACGACAACGGTAATCTTGCAGCTCATCAGGAGATGAGTAACCAGCAGATTCTCCCATCAACATAGATTCATTCATGGATATCCACTTCCTTCCTCCATTGCCATCAATAGAACCAGCAGAATACCTTCCAAAGAAATGCCTTTTTTTCATTGTTCCTGCATAACCTTCCTCAGATGATGTTCCAACATCTGACTGATCATAGAAAGATTTTGACCGAGATCGCTCTTTCTTGGTTTGTAGAAAATTCACAAGATCTACTTCTATCTTAGGAGTATACTGCTTCAGGGCTCTCCTCATTGCATTTTGTTCCTCCATGGATAACCCAGAAATAAAATTTAAGACGGCAGTTGAATCAAAATGGGTGTAAACTGATATAATACCACTTATAGCTCTTTCTTTAAGCTTTGAATTCTTGTCATTAACCAAAGGTGCCAACTTACCAAGCCATAATTTTAATAATACGCCACAACTATTTCCATCTGAACTTATTCCATGAGCATTGAAAGAACTTATTGCAAATTCAATAACTGCAATTTTTGCCTTTGGTGATCGCTGCTCATCCAGTGAACGAAGAAAAGCAGGTAGCAATGACTCTATACCATATATGCTACCAACTATTTCCAAGGTTGCCGAGCAAGACTGTCTAACTAGTTCCTTTGGATCTATCAACCTTGAGAAGACATGAGGCAATATCCTCTCAAGGTAACTTTCAAAAGGCTTTCTGAAGGCAGGAATCATCTCAGTGAGTGTGGTAAAAGCTGCCTGAGCAACTTTGTGATGCGGGTCATCCAAGTGCTGAAAAAATAGTTTCATAATTTTCTCAAAATTCTGGGTGATTTCTTGCATTCCCTTAGGTCCTTGCTGCAGTAAACTGTGGACAAAATTAAAAGCAGAAACCCTTGCAGACCAATTGGAACTAGCACTCAGTCCCTCGGTTAGAACTTCATTTAATGATGCAGGACCATCTGAGTAGATAGACATCTCTCCAATTTGAAGATGACTTTCATCAAAACTATTTCGACTACCTGAGGAGACCCTTCCAGATGTAGGCTTCCTCAAAAGCGGCTTCTGGAAATTGGGTATATAATTAGTTTGGTTGTCTTTGTAAGCAGCATCCTTATAAGGCGTATCCAGGTACTGCCTGTCAACCTGCATGTTCGGAAACCTTCTAGTCAATTTAATATCAGCAATATCCTGAACACCATCCAGAGACCGCTCGGAAGAGAGAGGAACCCGCTTAGCCATGTGAATGAGAGACAGGGTTGACAATGGATCAGTAGTCATAGTACTTCCATACAACAATTTGCTAGTATCTTTGGAGGCTGAAACATGCGGGATTATACTATCTGATATTTCTGACCGATCATTTCGAAGACCACCCTTGGAAATATTGGAAGCAGTTGAGCTTGTATTTACTGACATGTGGTTAGATGCAGGAACAGCAAATGGAAACGGAGGATCACGAGCTGATGGAGGGTCCACACCTGCACTAGGGACAAGCAAATGATTGTTTAGTTGTTCATTAGATCATATAATATGGTGATTCAGTTACATTTGCTACATGGTACTTCCAAGAATAAGCCCAAATGGCCCGAAGGGACATAGCAACACCATTTAGCAGGTTGCGTCTCACTAGCGATAGGTCAGGAGCTTGATTCCGAGGTGCATATCAGGTAGTGAGGTGCCTAATCCCAGCTTTGAGGAGTGTAAGATTAATCTCCCTTCCCCTATATTACATTTAATATACATAGGGATATAGATATATACATATACACATAAAAAAAATTATTTAAAATTTATACACACTAATGCTTGCATGCACACACAATATATATATATATATATAGAGAGAGAGAGAGAGAGAGGGAGAGGGAGAGGAATTATTGCACTCAATCTTAATTGGTGCTTCCTTGACTACCTAGATCAAGACTAGTCGAACGAGTTGCTAAGGTATGCTTCTCTGAGATATCCAAACCCTTCAACAAACTTTCAATCGCCGTAACTTGCTGCTTGCTTGCCTGCAAAACACTTTCAAGGCTCCTTTCAGAACCTTTTCCAGCAGCCTTTGTTTGCAAAGAAAGCTGACTGCCGGAAAAGACAGAAACCCCTGAAGTTAAATTCTTGTTACGGTCCATTGCAACAATAGCAGATGTACCAAAACCAGGTACATTTGATTGGGCAGATGTCTGTGATGGGCCACGTGGATGTTGCATGCCACGTTCACGAAGAGAAGGTGATGCATATCGTCTATGGATGCCTCCATCTTCTTCATTGATTATCTGTCCACAAGAGCAGACATTAGCTAACAGCTCTGCAATCCCAGAAATCACAAGATAAACCACTTAAAACACATCAAGAGTGGTAAAGAATATCTCACTCTCTGAATCACAGGATCAAAACTCAAAAACAAGCGCCGAGATCGTTCAGGCCAGGTCTTGGTGAACATTCTATAGCACGTTCTTGCCATGGATCGCACCTTCACAGACACAACGCCACAGGAAACTTTGTCAGTCACGAACTCATAAATCATATCATGAGCTACAACAATGTCTTTGCTGAAATCAAACAAGAGGCATTCTTTCAATTTGTATCTCAATGTAAATAAAATAGCATGATCCTCTAGAAGAGCTCCTGATTCTGATTATGATAAGCAAGATAATTGATATCACAGCTTTGCAAATGTGCGTACTTCATATACATCTGCATGTGCAAGTGGTGCACAGCAGATACAGCCAAAGTCTGATTTGACGGAGTGAATTCTGTGCTGAAACTTCAGCAGAGGGCATCAAAACAGTCAACAACAACAACTAAGCCTTTTTCTATACTAGACAGGGTCAGCTACATGGATTCTTTGTTTCCACAGATCCGTATCGTGTGTCATGTTAGCAGTTAACTCACAATAAGCTAGATCATTCTTTATTGTTTTTTTCCAACACTTTTGTGGTCGTCCTCTAGCTCTTTTAATACTGTCCAAATTTAGTTTTTCATACCTTCTTCCAGGTTCTTCTTTTGATCTTCTTTCTATATGTCCAAACCATCTTAAACGATATTCCCTCATTTTATCCTCTATTGGTGTCACTCCTCATTTGTTTCTAATAACCTCATTATGTATACGGTCTTTTCCTCATCCATCTCAACATCTTCATTTAGTCACATACATCTTTTGTACATGTTGATGATTAACTGCCCAACACTCAGAACCATAAAACATGGCAGGCCTAATTGCTGCTCTATAATATTTACCTTTTAACTTTAATGATATCTTCTTATCACAAAGAATACCTGATGCTCCTCTCTATTTTAACCAACCATCATTAATTCTATGCATGACATCTCCATCAATTCTTCCATCACTCTCAAAAATTGACCCTAGGTATTTAAAACTTTCTTTTTGGGGGATGCAATGTGTGTCAATTTTAATTTCTATGTCCTTTAAGATAATCAAATGATCAAACTTACATTCCATATATTCTGCCTTTGTTCTACTAAGTCGGAAGCCTTTGCTTTCTAATGTTTCTCTCCATAATTCCAATTTTCTATTAACTTTTTCCTTAGACTCCTCCACTAATACAATGTCATCTGCAAATAACATACAGCAAGATACTTCATCTTGAATATGTTTTGTTAACTCATCAATCACCATTATAAATAAGTATGGACTTAAAGTTGATCCTTGATGTAACCCAATATTAACTTCAAAAAAGTTTGTCATTCCTTCATAAGTCCTCACACATGTTTTTGCACCATCATACATGTCTCTTATAAGGTTAATGTATGTCAATGGGATACCTCTTTTTTTCAAAGTTCTCCAAATAACCTCCTTGGGTACCCTATCATAAGCTTTTTCTAGATCAATAAATATCATGTGAAGGTCTTTCTTTTTTGCTCTAAAATGTTCCATAAGACGTCTCAAAAGGTGAATCGCTTCAACAGTAGATCTGCCTGGCATGAATCCAAATTGGTTCTCTGTTGTACTTGATACTTGTCTTAACCTACGTTTGATAATTCTTTCCCACAATTTCATAGTATGGCCCATTAACTTGATATCTCGATAATTAGCACAATTTTGAATGTCTCCCTTGTTCTTATATATGGGTATAAGTGTATTTGCTCTCCATTCCTCGGGCATCTTTTGGTTTTTCCATATTTCATTAAATAGTCTTGTGAGTAGCAGAAAATCCATAACCTGTCAGTGAAGCTAAAATGACCAAAAATTGGTGAATGCTTTACTGCATCATGCTGATGAATAAGCAGACACCATTCTATAAAATGCATCCGTTTTTGCACTTATAGAAGAACATAGGCAGCAAAACCTATGGACGCAGACGCTTCCAAAACAAGTAGGGCATACAAATGCTACTAAAGGCCTTCTGATGAAATGATTTTCAATTTACATTCTAATTCATTAGAATAGAAGAATTTTACACGTGGTTCCAGCTTGTTTCACATGTGCCATCTAAAATCACCTTTCTTCTTTATCACAAAACTTCACTGGTCCTATGCTTTTTAAGGTGTCAAACAAGAGAAGAACTGTAGGTTTGAGTACCTAACACGTTCCATCTCATGAAAGAGGAAATTGATGTGTAGATTCTCCATAGAAATTTCTTTGTGCTTCAGTGTCTAGATACATCGTGCCACCTTACGAGTTAAACCCGCCAAGAGAGTGTAAACCAAGTAGATACCTCGCTCATGGCATCTGCTACACAGCATCTGATAAGGTCTTCATAAAGATCTGCAGATCTCTGTATTTCAGGTGCATCAGGCCAGTGCTCGAGAATCAACAGTGCATATTCACAACACCTAAAACACATAAAAAGAATACCAATTTCAGAAACAAATCTCTGGCATAGCAAATACTTCTAAAGGACGAGAAAGAACGTTGCCTAGCACGAAGCACTGCACTTCTATCATTTTTTGCAGAGTCTGCAATACGAGGAAGTGCACGAGCAACTTTGCAATTGCGCAGCATCTGTAAAGTAGCAATTTTTTTTAATCTTTGTAAAGACAAAAAGGTAAACATGATCAAGAGAATAAAGCTACATCTTCATACCGTTTTTATGCAATTATCAGCAGATTCTGCAATAACAAGCACTGTAATCACAACCAGCTTGAAAAGCACCTGCAAGAGATCAGATATGGAGGAGAGAGATCATATGGCAGGATACAGGTCATCCCAAACAGTGATTAGTAAACCACTGTCTTGTAAAACCAAAATCAAAATAGTCAGCAGATTTAGAAGAAAAGAGAATTACGCCTACCGGAATAAACATCTCCGCACATGCCTCAAAATCACCCAAAAGCTCCTTTGATAAAAAGCATAACAAATGGCATGCCTGAGGATAAACTAATAGTCAAGCACTCAAATAGTTGTCAGAAATGAAGAATGCTGTTGAAAACTTGAAATCCCATGCCTGAACAAGAAAGCTTTCTCATAGAGAAGAATAGAAAGATGGCAACCACAGAGAACATGACAGGGGGAGAGCTGGCTCATTTTACTATAGATCATCCTCTGAAATCTCAATTGGATTCAGAGACGACCAGAACGATACTTGATAACAGAAATTGCTACCTAAGCAAATCAAGACACAAAAACTCGCTTCTAGCTTATGCGATGGATCTTATGCGTAACAGGAGACCGGAACTCATGCAACAGCATGCACACACATGTTCATATGAAAATGCATATATACATAAACATATACATACGCATGCACACACGTAAATACATAAATACATATATATATATATATATATATGTATGTGCGTGCATAGATCAAAAGCCACATGTATCTGCCAATAACAATTTATGCACACTAGTTAAGACCATACAACACAAACATCAGCAGCATACTACAATCATGCAACCCCAAGTTCTTCAAAACTAGACAGAGCAATTTGGACATGGAATAGACCTATGTTATTAATAGCGCATTAGAGCATCCGTTAGCGTTTTAGCGGTTCATAAACCGCTAAAGCATGTGCACATTAACGGGTGATCATATTGGGCACTAAATGTGCTGTTAACACCGCTATAGCCGTATTAGAGTACAAGGTTATTTGGGTTGGATTGATCCAAACCCGACCCAAATAAAATAAAAACCTAACCTTCTCCCGTTCTGTTCATTCCCCCGCTTGCTCTCTCCCTCTCTCTTCCACTAGCTCTCTGACAACCACCACATGCGTTCGCCCTCTGCCATTGACGGCCACCACCTACGCCATCTTACGGTAACCATTTTTTTCTCTCTCTGGTCCTCTTGTGCCTATGTATCTCTCTCCCCCCTCTCTTCGTTGCTTATTGCATCCTCTCTCCCTCTCTCATAACAAGAGATGGCTAGCATTGCTTGCTCTCTCTCTCTTCACATAGTTGTTTGTCACTCTCTAAGAAGCTTGTCCATTACCTTTAAAAGTTAAATTTCTTAACTTCTTAAATTATTTATTCTCCTTAATAGTTGTCCAAGTGACAGTGGAACCAACACTAATATAGTTGGTATTTGGTTTTCTAATCCGACATACAAGTATAAACCCCCAACTTCTAAGGACCTTGGATGGAACTGAGGTTTGACAAAATCTAAGACGAATAATATATCAGTTTTTTACACATTATGTACTCACATTTCTATTAGTTAAATAACAAGATATACGGATCATTTAATGGAAAAGAGTGAAAATGTGACAGCTTGTAAGAATGCAACGAAAGAAATAAAAAAAGTGATTTAAGATTATGTGCACGATACAACAAAAAAAGAAGGCTCAAAAAATTTCATTTACATGTATGGAAATATATGGAGGAGATGCTTCTAGTATGGAAGTTAATATAGGAGGAGGCATCCAATATGTATCATCTTCATCGTTTGGCTCACGACTACCTCTTTTTAAGGGGTTCATGGATTCATTTGTTCGTTCATCGCCAAACTCATTACGATAATCTACTTTAAAAACCGATAAAAAAAGAAAGAAAACAAATATGTATATCAATTAGTAGGTGGATGTGTCAAAATGACATCACTTTTAATGTTATCAGATCTGTTAGCTTTCAAGTCATGATTAATGATATATGTCAGTTTGGACATGGAACAAAGAGTCCCTCGTACCATGAAGTCTGGTAAACATTATTAGAGAAGGAGGTAAGAAGAGTAAGAGTACAAATGGATTCAGAAAGCATTGTGCTACATATCAATGCTCTATTATGTCAGATGGATGGACTGATAGCAAGCAAAGAACACTAATAAATTTTTAGTGTATTATCCCCAAGGTATATTATTTCTTAAGTCTACTTATGCATCCAATGAAGTGAAGGGGGCAAATACATTATATACATTGTTAAAAAAAGTGATCTTAAGAGGTTGGAGAGAAAATTGTTGTACATGTGGTTACAGATAATGCAGTAAACTGTGTGACAACTCATAGAATGTTGATGGTTGAACTTAATCATTCATTTTGGATACCATACGTTGCACACTATATATATTGAGGAGACAAATAAACTAAAAGGCATCTTAAGCAAGGCAAAGAAGCCGGTGACATTTCTGTATAGCCATGAACAAAAATTGCATATCATGAGATATTTTATTGGAGTAAAGGACATACATAGGCCAACTGTAGCTCGTTTTGCTACTAGATTCTTAACAGTGGACACCTTATGACAGTCAAAAGAAGCTCTAAGGTCTATAGTTATTTATGAACAATGGAAAAATATCATTTATCAAATAATATTGAAGGGAAGCAATCTAAGGCAATAATTTTGTAACTAAGATTTTAAAAAGGCATTAGTTTTTCACTTAGAGCAATGAGTCTCTTGGTAGATATTTTACGTATGGTGGATAGTGATGAAAAACTAGTCATGGGTTATATCTATGAAAAGATGGAACATGTGAACGAAAAAAAAGTTATTATGTGTTAATCTTTAATGCTTTACTCTTTGACATGGTTCAATTAGTTATATTTTGTTAATCTTGGTAATAACATTTATCTTTTTTTATAGGTTAATTTAAAGAACAAATAAGAGCATTATATTTTTATTTGGGAGATCATAGACAAAAGATGGAATCGGCAAACGCATAAACTATTGCATGATGCTATATTATATCTGAATCCAGGGTTGAGTATGAAGGAATAGAATCTAATGTTGCGATTAAAGGCGGCTTGTTTCAAGTTATTAATATACTTGTACAAAGTAAAGGACAACAACAAATCACTCAACAACTTATGAGTTATCGAAGTGTCTCGAGTGGTTTTGGACTATAATTAGTTATCAGGTCAAGAAAAGCATATGCATGAGGTAATTAATTCAAGCAACTTTACTTTATTTCATTGTTAAAATACTTAATTAATTTGTTGCTTATATATGTTTTTGTTGTAGTTAATGGTGGATGACCTTTGGCTATGGATGCCTCGAATTACGAAATTTTGCTATCCAAGTTTTGAGTCATACTTATGTGCCACCCCATGTGAACTCAACTAGAGTACCTTCGAAATGGTAAGAATTATATTTCATAAATAATTTAATAAAATTAAAACTATTTTTTATTAAACAATAACTTATTATGGATTTTTTCTCTTATCTTAAATTTATAAAAAAAAAGTAGAATTTACTATAGAAGAAGGTACGAAGAGAAGAAAGTTTATGCTAATTTTGACCCCGTGATGAATATTCAACTAATGATAAGGATAAGATGCCTACGAAAGATGAGGAAGAAGCAAGAGGAACTAGAAGGACAAGGATCTTCTTTTGAAAATGAACTTGATTAGTTTCCTGTGAAATATAAAATATATAGCTTTCTTGGTTCATCTTAAACAATTAAGTTTATATTGTAATCGCATTTGATGGATGTTATGTTTTGGACTTGTTTCTTCATATCAATTGTTATAATTAATGCATGTTGAAGTTGTTACTTCAAAAGTATTATGAATATTCTCGTCATTTGGTAGATGTTATTTTGATTCTTAAACCTATAATTTTTTGGTGAGTTTTATATTTTCTTGTAGATCTTGAAGATTTTTTCACGTTTTAAGAACATTTATTTCTCTACTCTAATATTATTATATTCTTTTTGCAGGTAAGTATAATATGTTCCAATGCTCAAATTAGATTGGACCATAATCACCATACTTAAGAGATACGTATAATATATATTTCAAATTATATGCATATGCCACATGAAATTTATTATTTGTCTTCTTAGAATTTGCTTATTTAGTTTGATTCATACTTATGTCTTTCTTGATATTTCTTAGAAACTAGAGAATCCATTATATATATATATATATCTTATTTTTTAATAATAAATAAAGTGTACTACTATATCCATGTTATATCTCCACTACTGCTATATTAGGGTCAACCACTAACAACCCGCTAACCGCTATTGATAACATAAGAATAGACAAGACCATTCAAATGTTTCCCCGGTGGAAAAGTACATGAGCACACATGACCACACAACTCATGCTGAATCCTGAACCCTAAAAGTTCAAAGAGGAATAATAAGGCATTCTTGCAAATGTCAAAGATAAATTATACATTTCCCACCAATATCTTGCCCAAAACTGATAATAAGCCTGGAGAGAAACTTTCAATTTGTTTTGGATGCAACTCAAAACAAACCAGAGTTTGAAAAATAGTTGATTCAAAATACAAATTTTATCAATCCAAGCAAACCAATAAAAAGAAAGGAGAAAGCACGAGAACAATCTACTGACAAAATCCAAGCTCATAGAATCTGTGAACTGTCGTTAGAAAAGAGCAATTGGTTCATCAGATTAAGGGAATAAAAAAAGGTGAAGAAAAGCAAAAGCAAACATGAACGGCAGAAAATATGTAATTGGCAAGTGACGAGACAGAACAATACAAAATAAACACAACCAAAGTGAAAGATGCCATAGGAAAGAAGGAATATCTCATGCCTGTTTTTTTTTTCCCATTTACAGAAAACTTTTAGATAAGCTTTTATGAATTTGTTTCTAGATTCCATGAGCACGAGAGGAGGCAAGAACATCTATCCTATAATAATGATTTAGAAAAGTGTAAATTAGAGTGAATTCGCAAGAGGGACAAGTACATTAATGACATCGATTCCAAATATATAGAATGAAAGGAGGAAAAAATAGTAACAATGAATGGGCAATCACCAAGCCCAAACCAGAAGTATGATTGATCACCAGGACTACAGGACATACCTTCATAGTAAAAAAGGTAATTAACAATATAACACTAACAGATCTACTGACTAAGATATGAACCATTTCATACAATATAACATAATGGAAAGAATTGAAAACATTTTAAGCAAATCAATTGCCATTAACAACAATCATAAGTGACCCCTCAACTTTGTAGTTGGTAAAGCTAGGCTATAAGAGCACGCGCAAACGTCACATGGAGAGTGGGGAGAGTTGTGCACACAAGGATCAATCTTTTTGAAGTTTCAAAAAAGTCTAGAAAGAGAGGGTACATATGAACTGGATCAAGATGGAGCTTCTCCAAGAAATATGGCATAAAAGGACAGTTTTTTTGTTTTGTGTGTTATAGCAAGAGAAGAAAATAACGGAAGCTGATATTGTAGAACAAATCGAACCTGTTTCACAATGCTAGAACGCCTGTCAGATAGCTGAACGCTTAGAGGCCCAATGAGCTGCTTCAACAGAGTTGGGAAGGATGCATAGTCTGTACAGCCTGGTAAGAAGAAGAAGAAGGAGGAGAGAGAGAGAGAGAAGGTTAGGTAGCATCTTGTAAACAGCTAATTTATCACAAAAATGAAAAGATGCCAAGATAGATGCACTGGAGATTTGTTCTCTAACTTGAGGTGGAAGCTTGAAGTTGAACAATATATCTCATAATTAAGCCTGAAACTCCTAGGCATTTCAAGAATTAAACCAAGAAAAAAAGTTGAACATATTGTTCATGATTTTCCCCCCATAGGCACTGCCCACATGATTATCAGTCATATAAATCAACAGCAAGACCATAAAGTAAATATACAATCCTCTCAAACACTGAGATGATATGAAAGCAGATGCAGATCATCCTCGACACATAGTTACTGCTGCTAGTATTTTAATTATTTTTCAAGTTTTTGGTACAATTTATTAAAGATTTATTATACCGTTAATTTATTAACAAACAGTAGCATACAAAAAATGAGTTATCTTCGAGTTTTATGAAATATTATGAATTGTATCAGAAAGGTGATGCATTCCAATTTCTGAAGAGAACCTGCAACAGCAGTATCCAGTATTGGAAGGGCACCATAACCTAAGTAACTATTATTTAGCAGCCTATTGTTGATTGAAAAAGTAGTAGCAGTTGCCACTCTCCTGCACCCATTTTTCAGGAAGTGCCATACTCGATACTCAAATTTTTCAAAAGAAGAAACCAATGCTTCTCTTCCTAGGGTAATGTCCTAAACTTCAAGGAGTAGTTGTATCACCCAAAATAAACTCCAGAAAACAATGAACGACATAATTATAGCTAATTACGAAATAGAAAAATGCAAAAAGCTTTCACAACTTCATTGGAGCCTAAAATTTAACATTAATTGTTGGCATAGTTACAAACACAAGCAGCAGCAAAAGAGGCAAGAAACATAGGCATTGAAATCAACCAGTCACATTCACCGAATTTGGCAAAAACCTTCAAAATATGAACCTACGGGAGACGGGTTTCAGTTGAGGTCCACATACAACAGATATGACATGGCGACCTAGAAAATCATGGATATGTCCATACTGCTACACATATTATTTAAATTTGTGGATACACATGTAAACAACGATATATAATATATAACTGCACTATTGAATTTCAATTAGACAAAATAATACAATTTTACAACTCTGAATATACAGTATCATAAAACGTAAAAAGAATCTGAGTTGTATTTAGTTACAAAATAATTGCCAGACATGGGGCAGCACCAGTGTCGGACATCAGTGGGTCCCACACGGGTACTTACGCCCTGATGGAAGAGCCCCCTTAACACAGATGGGAAGGCCCTTCAAGTCTTGGCGTTGTTGTAGTCCTTCCCAAGAAATCTTGTTAAGCACAACCATATCAGCAATCTTAATATGGCAGGTCGGCATAAAACAACTCCACGAATGTATTGCTTGCATTCTCCAAATCCATCCTAATCGCCACATCTCCCTAAAATTTCATGGTTCTTGCTATGGTTGTGACAACACCCGACATAAAAAAGAAGTGTAGAACAAAAAGACTGCGTAAGCATTCACCCAAATGAGACATTTGACCAAAATAAGATACCTCCAAAAACAAGGCCTTCAAGTCTTTGCATTGCAGCAATTCTTACTGACCAATCTTGTTCCGGCACAAGAGTAGCACCAATTTTCTCAATTTCTCTAATCAATTCTTTCTCAGAGTAAACTGTAACTGGTTCAATAGGCTTTTCGGCAATATCACTTTCGCCTGCATAAAATAATAAAAAATGAAAAAACAGGTGATCCATCTTGCTTCAACATTTCACCTTGCAAAAGTTTACGGTACGTAGTGTTATGGGCAGCAGTGAGTCCACGTACTTGAGTGCAATGATCTTAGCCAATTAATGCAGCATGGAGTGTATTTGTCGTACGAAAACCACATAGATGTGATCCATGCTCAAGAATTTTTTGAATTAACTTACACGCATCTTAGGATAACTATATTAAACTTTATAAAACTTTAAAACTAACAGCTTTAGCTTTTGGCTTCTATAATAAAAAAAAAAAAACATACATCTTTAAGAAGAAAAAGATCACCAGTTGACTCCATGGAGTTCCACCCTGAGCATCTGTTTGCAGTTGTTGCCAAAAAAAGAACAAAGGGACCAAAATACAGTGACTTAGTAACACATTTTCTGTACATATATACAGGAAAATCTGTTGTGGTACAGGACCATGACACCTTATGGTGGCACCCTTTCCCATTTGCATGGCCAAACTTGACTTCCAACCACAGCAAACTACTTTCTATTGTTTATTTAGTATATCAGAAAGTTTTAACAAGTTTAGTACACCATAAGAAATCAATAGTTCACAATTCATGAAGAGAAAGGATTCTTTAGAAATGGCCCAAATACCCAAGTTTTAACCAAAGTTAACATATAAATATAACAAATAAATAATGCAATCATGATTCGGTGACTAATTTTGCATTTGAGGGTTTAAACAATGTGAATCAAAGGGCTACTAGTGTAAGATGCCGTGGGATGCCCTCCATTCCTCCCTCCCCAAGATAACTGAAATAAACATATTGAAATGACTTAAGTACACGCAAAAGGGTGGGACTTCAAAATACACTGTACCTTTTTCAGCAAAATAAAAATAAAAAAAACCACCATTTGCAAGGTAGAAAGCAAAGCTACTTTTAGAAGGTATCCACTTAAAACTTCAACCTATATAGTGACTTTTTGTGCTCAAAATATAATGACTTCAAAATGGATATGCAATCAACAACAACAACAACAACTAAGCCTTTTCCCATACTAGACAGGGTCGGCTACATGGATTCTTTGTTTCCACATATCCCTATTGTGTGTCATGTTAGCAGTTAACTCAAAATAAGCTAGATCATTCCTTATTGTTTCTTTCCAACACTTTTGTGGTCGTCCTCTACCTCTTTTAATACTTTCCAAATTTAGTTTTTCTAACCTTTTTACAGATTCTTCTTTTGATCTTCTTTCTATATGTCCAAACCATCTTAAATGATATTCTCTCATTTTATTGTCTATTGGTGCCACTCCTAATGTGTTTCTAATAACCTCATTATGTATATTGTATGACCACTCATCCATCTCAACATCTTCATTTCTGTCACAGACATCTTTTGTACAAGTTTATGATTAACTGCCCAACACTCAGAACCATAAAACATGGCAGGCCTAATTGCTGCTCTATAATATTTACCTTTTAACTTTAATGGTATCTTCTTATCACAAGAATACCTCATCCTTCTCTCCATTTTAACCAACCAGCATTAAGTCTATGCGTAACATCTCCATCAATTCTTCCATCACTCTCAAAAATTGACCCTAGTTATTTAAAACTTTCCTTTTGGGGGATGCAAATCATGCAATGTGTGCCAATTTTAATTTCTATGTCCTCTGAGGTAACCAAATGATCAAACTTACATTCCATATATTTTGTCTTTGTTCTACTAAGTCGGAGGCCTTTGCTTTCTAATGTTTCTCTCCATAATTCCAATTTTCTATTAACTTTTTCCTTAGACTCTCCACTAATATAATGTCATCTGCAAATAACCAAGGTACTTCATGTTGAATATATTTTGTTAACTCATCAATCACCATTATAAATAAATATGGACTTAAAGTTGATCCTTGATGTAACTCAATATTAACTTCAAAGAAGTTTGTCATTCCTTTATGAGTTCTCACACATGTTTTTGCACCATCATACATGTCTCTAATAAGGTTAATGTATTTCAATGGGATACCTCTTTTACCAAAGTTCTCCAAAGAACCTCCCCCGGTACCCTATCATAAGCTTTTTCTAGATCAGTAAATATCATGTGAAGGTCTTTCTTTTTTGCTCTAAAATGTTCCATAAGACGTTTCAAAAGGTGCTTCAATAGTAGATATGCCTGGCCAATAGGTTCTCTGTTTTACTTAATAGTTGTCTTAACCTACGTTCGACAATTTCATAGTATGGCTCATTAACTTGATACCTCGATAATTCGCACAATTTTGAATGTCTCCCTTGTTCTTATATATGGGTATAAGTGTACTCGCTCTCCATTCCTCGGGCATCTTTTGGTTTTTCCATATTTAATTAAATAGTCTTGTGAGCCAAGTCATTCCTTTTTCTCCTAGTATTTTCCAAACTTCCATAGGAATATTATCTGGTCCTACCGATTTACCACCCTTCATATGTTTAAGAGCCTATTTGACTTCATTCTTTTTAATACGTCGGTAGAAATTGTGGTTTATATACTTTTCTTATTAGGCTAACCCTCCTAAGCTAATACTAACATCTTTATTTTCATTTAAAAGCCTATAAAAATAGTTTTTCCATCTATTTCTTATATCATCATTTGCCACTATAATTTTTTCATCCTCGTCCTTGATACATCTAACATAATTAAGATCTTTAGTTTTCTTATCTCTAGCCCTAGCTATCCTAAAAATATCTCTTTCATCCTCTTTTGAGTTGAGTTTTTTATATAAATCCTCCCAAATTTTAGCTTTTGCTTCACTCATGGCCTTTTTCGCTTCCTTCTTTGCTTTCTTATAAGCCTCTAAAGTTTCACTAGTTTTTTGTAATATGCCCTCTTTGCCTTGCTTTTATTTTGCACTACTTCACTCCACCACCCAGCTTCTTTTTGTGTTATTATACCTCCCTTAGATACACCTAAGACATCTTTCACCACTTTCCTAATATGTATAGCCATATTGTTCCACATATCACAGGCAATGTCACACAGGTGCAGGTGCGGGATACAACAAATTCCAAAAAAAAATGGTGTGGCGACGCTGCTAGAGTATATAATATTATATATTATATATAATATTCAAGCTACAACAAGTGAGACATCAATGACAATAGCAAGTACACAAGTTTATATTAAAGCAAAACACATAAACGGTAAACAACTACTAATTTCATCATAATACACAAATCAATCATTCACATATCCGGACCCATTTATCCAAAAGGACCCGAACTTTAAAATCGATACCAGATTTTAAAGCATAGAATATCCACATAAAAGGAAGTGAAGAAGGTCCGCATTGAGATATTTTTTTATGTTCATTGGCAGAGTTTCACGGGAGATGATAGAAGACAAGCTGAATGAGCATTTTGAAAATTATGGTGAGGCAAATAAGGTGGTCATCATGTGAGATAAGGTTACGAGTCGACTAAGTGGGTCCGGTTTCATCGTCTTCGCATATTACTCCCTCTTTGATCGGGTTCTCAAGGATAAATATACCATAGATGGCTAAACCATGAGTTACAAAAAAAATGCGTGTTTTTTTGCCATGCCACACCAACATAGTGTCGGTGTCAGTGTCTCACCCGTGTCGAGGTCGACACTCCACCTCTTAGAAGTGTCTGCGTGACTTAGATCATAGGGTAAACCAACATAATTCCAATCATCTCCTTGAAGGACTTTATGTTTAAATATATCTTATTTCTCGCTTTTGAGGTTCCACCATTTAGTCTGAATAGCTCGATGCAATGTTATTTGTATTGCACCGTATCGTATCGTGGGCCACCACGATACGGTGCGATACGTATCGTATCGTGACGATACACCATAGTGTATCGTAAATAGGTAATTATCGCATCGTATCGCACGATACAGATACGCCCACGATAAAGGGTCCATGACCGAACCGAAACCAGCAATTTTTGCGGGTTTCCTCTCTCTTCGAGTTCTCCAAGCCTTCTATTTGACGTTCTTCGCCTCCTTGGTGTTCAAGGCTCTAAAATCGTGCTCTACGGTGTCGGTGCAAGCATCCTATCTCGGATTTAGGTATATTTTTAGTGTTTTCTTCATTTTTTTCTTTTTATTTATTGTTTTTTTTTATTTATATTTTTCTTTTTTTGAATGACAAAATATGAAGTTATTAAGTGTGTGGATATGATTTTTATTGCATTCATGAAGTAGGAGACACTCTATTTGAGTGTTATTTGACGATTGGGGATTTACGAAGTGCTTTTATTTCAGGTTTTTTTATTAAATTAAGGTACTCAATTGAGATGGTAGGAAGGACTGTTAGAGACTCCCATTCTAAGTCTTATGATCCGACATGACAGTGGGGTACACCAGTTGAGTGTTCCAGATTAAAGATCATATATTTATTTTGTGAGAGGGTGGTTAGAGGTAGAATTTCACGGTTAAAACACCACCTAGCAGGGACTAGGAAAGAAGTTGCTCCATGAACAGGCAGAGTTAGAAGTTTGCCAGAAGGTATTAAATGGCAATGTCTGTAGATGATTGATAGTATACAGGAAAGGAGACAACAAAAGGATGATTTGGAGATGTTTCAAGAAGATGATCATACTACTGGATTTGGATTCACTGATAGTTTGCCTTTATATGCTAGATCATAGATTGGTAATAACAGTTCACGAGCACCTAACAGGAAAAAGAGGGTTGCTAAAGACTTTGAAGGTGGTAGAAGAGGAAGTTCAGGAAGGAGTAGAGGAAGAGCTTCTTATAGTATACATTCATTTTTTCCTCTTACTATTGTACCTGGAATTCGTGTTGCTATGGCTTCAAAACAATTGCATGATAACCTTGCAGTGGGCAGATGGTTTTATGATCACGCATTTCATTCAATGCAGCAAACAGTTTTTATTTTCAAGCAATGGCAGATGCAATCGCTAACATCAGTCTAGGATACAAGATGCCCTCCTATCAGAAGTTGAGAGGAAAGATCTTAGATAAGACCGTCATTGAAGTGCAAGAATACTGTTCGACATTGAGAGAGTCATGGAAGGAGACAGGTTGCACTATCATGGCAGATTGATGGACAGATAGGCGAGAAAGGACATTGTTAAACTTTCTTTTATACTGTCCTAAAGGACTTATGTTTTTTAGATCTTTAGATATGTCAGAGGAGATGCACACTACGGATATTATACGAGAAGAATTTGATAAGGTTATAAAAGAGGTTCGGCTAGGGAATGTAGTCCAATTCATTACAGATAATGCAGCTAACTACAAAGAAGCAGGGAAGTTGTTAACTGATATTTATGGGACTTTCTACTGGACACCATATGCAGCTCATTGTTTAGATCTCATCCTTGAGAACATTGGTGAGATGGATGAAATAAAGGCAGCAACTGAGTGTTGCCAACATATTACAAAATTCATTTACAACCATGCATTTGTTTTGTGTATGATGAGGAGATATACAGAAGGTGCAGAGCTTCTTCGAACAACTGCAACTCGGTTTGCAACAAACTTCTTATCTGTACAGAGTATTGTGAGACAGAAGCAAGCATTGAAGAGAATGTTCTCCTCAGATGAGTGGCAGCAATTTGCAGAGTTGCCTCATAACAGAAGAAATAGAAAATTGAATGAGATTGCAGAGACAGTTTTCAGAAGTACATTTTGGAATGCATGTGTTAGATTGTTGAGAATTACCTGTCTTTTAGTGAAAGTTTTGAGATTGGCTGACAGCGAGGAGAAATCATCTATGGGCTACCTTTATGAAGCCATGGATAGGGCAAAAGAAGCCATCAGAAATAATTTTAATGGAAAAAAGAGATTATGTGCCCGTGTAAAAAATAATTGATAATAGATGGAATAAACAATTGCATCAGCCTATTCCTGCAGCAGCCTATTATCTAAACCCATCATTCAGGTACTCAGCAACCTTCAAAAGAGACGGTGAGGTTAATCAAGGAATCATTGATTGTATTGATAGATTAGTCCCTAATGAGAGCACAGCAGATGTTATACATCGAGAGATGCCTATAGCAATTCACAACCGCTCTACGATGCGTCCAGGTAAATTGTTTATTTTCATATTTAAGTTTCATCTTATATTACTGTGGATTATGTCTCTAATGTTTGTCTTTTTCTACATATATTTGGTAGAACAGGTTTGGAACTGATTGTTCGAACCTTAGAGATTTTACAGTAAGAGTCTTAAGCCAAACCTATAGTGCAACAGATTGTGAAAGAAATTGGAGTGTTTTTTAACACATCCATACAAAGAAGTGCAACAGGTTGGAACATAAAAGACTAAATGATTTAGTTTTTATTCGTTGTAACATGTGCCTTCGTGAAAGGTAATGTTGTATTACTACTACTTAAATGTTCAATTCAATAAATTGTTTAACTTCAATTGTTAATATTATTGACTAATTGTTTATCTTAGTTTGTTATAGGCAATTAAAAAAAGTAAATAGACAAGAAAGCCAATTTGATCTAATAAGTTTGAATAATTTTGATATATTAGAAGATTAGGATATAGAAGACAGTGAAGGAAATGCCCTCCTAACTGAAGAAGACATTGCACGGATTAATTTGGAAGGAGCGCAACAACAATATCAAGGAGATGAATTTGATTTCCAGGCAGAACGTGTTACTGATGATGATGAGGATCTCTAGCAAGGAGAAGATAAGATTATTTAGTTAATCATGATTACAATTTGTAAAATGTAAATGTATTTCATTTTTTTTATTCAAAATATGTAAATTTGGATGCAATTGTTCAATGTTGAATGCTCAATCTGTACTAAACTTTGCATTATATGAATTTAAAGCAAAAAGCAGATTTTTCAAGATTTTTCCTGGTTTTTTTGGATTTTTACTAATTTTTATTGATTTTTTAATTAATTTTTGTATTATTTTAATATTAATGTACGATACGGGGCGATACGATACGATACGATATGCTCGTATCGTGAAGCCCAGCGATACGATACACGTTAGACAACATTCGCTCGATGCACTCTTTTCTTCTTTGTCTATTGTTTTATTTGTAAATCCATAACTAAAAGTCAATGTTGGGTGGTTAAGGTTTCTCCTGAAATTACCTTGCAATCTTTACAACATGCTCTATCTTTTTTTTACAAATAAAGTAAGGGATCGTCCTTGCATTGCCGGTCCCAAGCCCGGATAAAGGAGGAGGGTTGTGTTAGGCTCCCGACAGCCAGAGTAAAACTTCATCGGATTTTATAACATTGATTACAAAAATGGATATGCAATAAACCATAAAAATGATTTTCAGTTATTGGCCTATAACATGCGCTCCATTTAGACTTAACAAACATAGCATTACAAAAGAAAATAAAGGTTCACCAACAGGTTTCAATGAATGAAACGAAATTTATCAGCATTTATAAGTGATCAATCCAATCATACATGACAACACCAAAGATAAATGACTAACCTCCAAAAAGAGAACCTTCACGTGCTGAACTTTTGGCTTTTGGACTGCTTTTCTTCGGGTGGAGTGAAGGATGAGCAGCAGGCTTCGTTTCCACTGAAACAAAATGGCTGGTAACTCCATCCGAAGGACGAACCTTGGGTTCAACCTTCTCAAGTCTAGTATTGATCTCCTTGGCCTATAGAATCAGTTGCAATATACAATAAGGAAAAAAGCCTAGAAAGTTCACAATAATGTATAACTCCAAGATTAACTTGATGGAAATATTTAGTACTAAGAAACCACACACCACCTCTAGGTTGATTCAACCCCAAGCTCCTTATCTAATTCATACATATGTACTGATCTGGTGAAGATGTCACATTTGAATATAGATAAACATTTATGAAGCTTACAAACTTAAAGAAAGGTTAGCCACTGAAGGGTTACCATAGATGCGGTAAAATGATGCCGCTGAAGTTCATCCCGGAATTGAGGTCCAGCTTGAGTATACATCTCCTGTGGTTAATAAGGAGAAGACAAAGAAAGGGATGCATAAATTAACAAGGTATGTTGTTCATGCTTTAGTACATGAAACTATAAAAAAAAAAGATAGTATAACCCATCGGAGTCAGGCTCAGTAAAAGGACTTTGTGTTCTACGGGAGATAAATTCATAGGTTGGATGAACAATTGAGAGATTAAAATGACACACAGCTTCTTGTGATGCTATAAGCAATAAATGGGGACCCTTTTTTTCTAAAGAGAATTTTCAAACATACTTGCCTTTTCACTGAAGTGCACAAAGCCACTAAACGCTTGAAGGTGTAAACTCAAGATATCAAACCACCTAAACGAGATAGTTGTGGACTTCACTGTACTTCTAAACTATTGTGTCATAAATTCAGGCACAATGTTGAAACCGAACGTACAATCTTAAAAATGAAGATGTAGAGAACATAAAAAGAATTTAACAATTTTTATAAGCATAACTGAGCTTCAATTGCATTCGGGCATGTGTAATGCACAGGTAGTTAGTTATACACATTAATATATTAAATGAGATATGTGCAAAATGTAATAAGTGTGTCCAAGTCAAAGGGAAAAACATAATGACAAGGATGTACAAGATATCTTGATTCTTGTGCAATGAAAAGCAACCGATTATATCAAAAAATAAAACTGAAGTGCATTACTGACCTCAATGCACAACATAGCAGCTTCTCTAACACTATTATTTGAATCGTTTAGCAGTTGCAACACCTGTTGGAAACAGACAGGGAAAAGCAGTACAAAAGAATAAATTACTTCTCTTTCCTTTTTTTCTGGTTCTTATTTTAAGTACAGAAAAAGAAGAATGCTTAATGCCTTGACATTTTATCTACCGGCGGAAGTAGGACACGCTGAAGAGTGAGCTCAGTTGATGCAAAAAGTCCGACGGCTGAGGAAACTGTACGAGAAAACTCTTCACGAACTCTCCAGCTCTTGTGTGTCCAAGCATGACTGCCAGCTCTTTCAACTATTATTGTTGGTGACGAAACCTGATAATGCATCCAGCTCTTGACTTAGTTTCTGAAAAAGAGATGCATGCTGCAGGAGTAGTCCATAATAAATAAGTATATACAATTATACATAGATGTTTGTGTGTGTGTGATCTTCATGAAAGCAGCACTGATTATACAAGACATATATCTTCAAGAGTGCACGGGTATTACTTTTTATAAATAAAGACATTCTTAAGCATGTTTGTAACAGAACGAAGAGCGCTTTAGGATATGAAATCACAAAGCTACCACCGTTATCTTTATAACTCAAACATATGAACCATAATAAGATCTTTATTATTCTTTTGCAAATAAGTACGGCTCTAATAGTGGATTGATTGAAGTCCACAGAGCCGAGTTGGCTCCAAACTAGTTAGTTCCACAAAAGGATCTTTCCACACAAGTCATTCTTAGAATATATAATTATGAATTCTTGCTGTAATGTGCGAACCCCAACTCAAACCAACAGTCAGGTCCATCCCCTATAATGGCCAAAGTTGAGAATCATGGATAGAAATCATGATGCCGATGGGTGAAGTCAATCAAAGCATGAATTCTATTTCTCAATCAACCAGTTACCGAATTAAGCAATACAAGTCAGCCCAAAGAGCATTCTCATGTCCATTGACGATTTCAAGAACTTGGGCACCAAAACCCCACGATGGATGTAAAAGAAGAAGAAGAAAAGTAATTTATGGGAAAATAAACAATCACATACATCCATGACAAAGCAATAGAACCTAATTTTCATGACTTGTGAACAACGGGCCGGGTTGTTAAATATGGGTGTGCTATTTAACGACAACATGCACCAAGTCTGAGGCTCGAAAGAAAATCCTAAGGCTTCCTCATAAAGAATGAGATGGTGGCACTCTTCATCGTCCCACGAACAAGGACTTCTGCGGATGATTGTGATTACACGAATTCCTGCAGAAAACCCTTAATTTTTCCCGCTCATCACCTCTAGTTGCAAGAACCCCGCATAAGACCACAGATCTCAAGGGAATCACATTCCACCTAATGCAGAAAGGAGTTATCAGTAAAAAAAACTGTATAAAAATGAAAATTGCTGCTCCATCTTTTTCTTTTGTATCTGTAGTCGGGATAGATAATGCAAGAAGGCAAGAAGTGCATATAAAAACCCTCTGTGGAGCCCAGATTTCCCGCTTAAATCTCGATAATGATGAACGAGAACGAGAGAATAAATAGAACCTTCTAAAACCCCAACAATGACGCCGCGAAGAACTTACACGTACAATACCGACAATTTATTTTCCTTCCAAACAGCATGGAGAAACCAAATTCACGAAATTTTCAGGAAAGAATTAACCCATTCCGGATTCTCCACATTGACAAGCCCTATAACGAAAGGCAAGGTGGTCAGTAAATGGAGTCAATGCTAGCGAGTAACATGCTGCTTCCACGACTCAAAAAGCAAAAGGTAAATATAGAACCAAAAGAAATGGAACGAAAAATGAATTTGGCGCCAACCCACACTCTCGGCTAGCAAAGAAACCCTAATCCGCTCAGGCTCGTGGATAAACCACAACCATCAGACGCATCGGATAGAGAACAAGAACAAATTCACGGAGAGTGAAAGAGAGGCGGACTTCACCTCCATGAGCGTGAGGAGGAGCCGGCGGGCGGCGTCGCGAACTGGCTGTTTGGCGTCGCCTAGACGCTCAACAGCGGCCGGAAGAAGCGCGTTAAAGTGGAGCTTGAGGTGTTCGCCAGCGAGGACGGCGGCCGACGCCAGCGACTGCAACGCGCCTTGGCTCACTCTGAAATTGCTATTATCCTTGAGCAGATCCAGGCAGCAGTCTACTAGCGAAGTGACCTCGCCGGTGGAAAGGCTCCTGCGGCAGTTCTCAAGGTAGCCGTGTAGCCGCTCCACGCCCGCCATCCGCTCCTTCGTGTCCTTCGATTGCGCCATCTCCATTGCCTCCTCCATCTCTCTCTACTCTCTCACGGATCGCTAGGGTTTCCCGATCGCCCTTCCTCCGGCGATCGGACGGACGGCAAATCCTTCAATCAGAAGAAATCAGGAGCAGCTAGAGGAAAGGGAAAGTTTACAGACTCCTGAGAAAGGAGTGTGAAACAGATCTGAGTAGTTGACGGCAAAAGAAATTGGAAAATGAGTGAGGGAGAGGGAGAGGGAGATTGGTTCACTGCTTTTGCGTGCGGAAGAGAGGCTGGGAGTCTGGGTGTGACGACAAAAAGAGTGTAGAGTGTGTATGTGTGTGCGCGCGCTTGTGTGTGTAAGCGGAACGCAGCGACTGAGTGTATAATTTCGGGACTCGATCATTCGATGGATTGTACATATACGGCTTTATTTTACGATATCATTATGTTTATTTATATGTAATAAAACACGTTTTAAAAGTAACAAATTTGTAAAAAGGTTCATGACATTTTGCAAACTATGCAACTAGACACAGCTGGAACGAGTGGTTTGTAATCGGCTCGGTGGTTTGAATGGAAACCGAACCCGTTAAGTTATGAGTCCTCCTTAGATGAAAATATTCAACGATTGAAACTGCAATCATGATCTAGAACCGTTTTTTTCTTTTCTTTTTTAAGAGAGCTGTTGAAAATTGAACCTTGATTTTTTATGCTTTTAATTGTAAAATTCATTTTATATCAAACCAATCTATCATGAATTCTATAAATTATGATAGGGTTTTGTGGAAACAACGAATCCATGTAACCGACCCCATCTAGTATGAAAAAAAGCCTTAGTTGTTGTTGTTGATTTTATATCAAACCGAAGTCATTCGCACGAAACTATGATTCCATACTACCAATTTCAATCAAAAACTTCATCTCTAAGAAAGAGATGGGCCAAAAGAATTGGACCCAAGGGTTTTTTTACGAAAACCCAAATGTCTCCTTTTTTGACGTTATTGTCCTAACTTATATAAAATTACATTCATCATCAAATACGAAATCATGATTCTTTAGAACCATATAATTATAAACTCATGTGAGCCTTAGCTCATAGTTCTAGTACGAGACACATGACACCATGAATCAAATACACTATCACAAATTATTAGAACCAAAACCGAAGCTGACGGGGGTCTCTATTAATCAAAGCCAGCCACATCTACTATATTATTATGTTATAATATATATATATATATATACACTCTTGTCATGTTGCATAAAATAAGCAAGTAATTATACTAGTTGGTACCGACCATATTACCACATATATTATCATGAGCATTTGGAAGATTGCTTGTGATGGTGGAAGAGCTACGGTATCATGGCTGGCCATTGAGTCGCAACACATATGAGGATTGTTTACAAAAACATCTTCATATGTGCTTTATATTTCAAATACAACAAAGTTCACTTTGGACTCTTCATTAAGATAAACTATATACGCTAAGGAATGTGCCCCTCCTGTTACCAGATTTGGGCTGGTTTTTGTTACCATTCACAACCATCGCTTTCGGTTCCAGTTTTCATTTGGATCAAAAACCAAATAAAAGAAAAGAAAAGTAGAAACTGGAAAAAAAAATGGTGGCTTGAGGGGTTCGGTCTAGTATTGTGGAAGGGGAAACCGTAACCGAACAGAAAACCACTAGGTTTGGTTACAATTCTCGGTTCGGTTTGCTGATAACGATTGGTTTCACAACCAGTTTGGTTCTGATTCAAACCTTCGAGCCAGTTGCGAGCTGGCCATGTCTATCTTATGTTAATGATTGTGTGTAGCATAGCAACGGGTCAGGTCTCAAATCATGATCGCTGTGATAAGTTGATCTTTATGCATCATATGATATGATAACAGTTATATAACATCTTATTGTGACTATATCAATTCATAACCGAATCAATATAGCATATTTTTCAGACATTTTCATAACCGGAACCACAACCAAACTGAGTCTAACGGTTCAAAACCGTCAATTATGTTTTTTTAAATGTTTCTTATATTTTATTGTTTTACTAAAATTACGGCTTCAAGTGATTCTAGACTCAAACTGGAACCGTCCAGAACAAGAACCAGCCATGGGCCGGTTCGGTTATGGTTCCAGGTTCTGGACTAATCGGAATTGGACTTGTCTAAGTCTAGGGATGACTATATTGATGCGATGACCTATATATATATTACACATGAATTCATCTTGTTTCTCTCACGTATTGGCTCTGTTAAGTTTGGGGTAGACTAGGTGGAATACCCGCCTCCGACCTGCCCCATTGCCATTCATAGGGGAGAGTCTGTGAACCAGCAACATTCAAAAGCCCACGAGGACCCGACTAATTTGGTTCGAACCAGGTTGGCCCACTATGGGTTAAAGCTCTCCCACAGCTGCTTCTTCTCTAGTCACAAAACTCGAACACGAGACGTTGCTCAAGGAGCTCAAATGCTGAATCACTCGAACCAACCAAGCATTGGCAGCCAGAGCTTTTGTTGATCATTGATCTGATTTGCTGATAAGTCTCTGTGAGTGAAAAATATAACGAAGGAAAGAACACGATAACTATATCTTATTTTTTGGTATTGCACCAGTTTGCCAAGCATTTGACGCCAGTCAACCAGCCGCGGTGGGTTTAGAAAAGCTTCCAGAGTGGGCCAATTAGCACATAATTTATATTTTTATATGGTGGGGTGAGCTATGCATTATTGCTCAGAGATTCGACTGCCAGTTATGTATTTTTATTAACATTGTTTATAAATTCCATTTTCTGTTTTCTTTTTTGTTTACAAGCAGAGGCAGAAGGCTAACACACACCCAAACATGCACTCTCTGGGAGTCGAACTCCCCATCAGAATCAACGGCACTAGAGCACCCTGCCGTCGTTGAGCTAACACCCTGGGTGCACTTTATTTTCTATTTATATCAAAAGATTATCTCGTTTGTTTCATGAGGGTTGATTGGCATTATTTGCATGTTTGTTGTTGACATTCATTTTTCTCGATAGATTGCTAAAAAAAATTGCTCGATCTATAAATTTCATGTTGAGAAAATGCCAAATAATTCTGTATTTTTGCCCAGGAAGTTAGGGTGGCGAGTCGTGTCACTTCGATTATGTCTAAAACAGGTTGACTTATCTATTTGAATCAGGACATTATACGTATCTCAAGATGGGACCTGCTATTTTCAGGTCAACCCGGACCTCCCACGAACAGACCTTGGGCGAGGTTCGACGAGGACCTCACATGAATTTGAGAAAATGCCTGTGAGACGTAATTTTGAAAGATTTACTCCCATGACACATGAATTTCGTGTAAACAAAATGGATGCATTGTGAAATATTGAAAACTTGAGCATATTTTATAGTTCAAAATGGTTATGCCTTCTGGATAAAACTAAGCTTGGATCAAACGATCGATTCATATATAAACACATGAGGGCAAATTGATGGCGTAATGTGCTGTGTTGTATTCCTCTTGCGATTCACAAACCACTCCAGGAGCGTGCTGCAACCACATTGACTTTCGATGTCCTCACCTCAAAAATTTTCCAGGTCCGCCAATTTCTCACTTATTATTGTGTATGAAACTCACTAGTACCTGAATTTCACATAAACACACATATATAATATTATATACATAGAGAGAGAGAGAATGAGAGTGTGTGTTTTAGATGGATAAAGGTGTGTAGTGTATAATCTTGCATAAACATCACCATCATCCAATATTTGAGATTAACAGTAAAAATTTGAATCAAATATATAATTATACATGTACACTTGCAATTAATACACATGAATATAAGCTCTCTCTCTCTCTCCCTATATATATATATATATGGTATGGTGAGTAGACTATGATGCCGCACGCACACACACACCTTCAATCACTTTGGCCATCGTTCTCCACCACCATTCATTACTTCTTCACTGATCAAAACTAGCATCAGTTTTCCTTTTTTATAATGACGATAATTTTGAATGACGACGGTTTTGACTAGCAATTAGAAAAGGTAGAGATTAGCAGGTAGTTGTTGAAACGGCAAAAGGTAGAGCAACAGGTGCGTGTGTGCAAGTTAGTCAATTGAATGGGACCTGTCTTATATATCTTGTGAGTAAACAATAATAAACCCAAAAAAATATGTTTCAACCTCGTGGTACTGGTGACCATACGCCTGAACAAGAGTTCTAGCTTTCGTGAAAGACCTCCGCTAGCAAGGTTTTGATCATTCGCCTTCCGCCTCCCAATTGTACCACAGAACAAAATATTGTACAATGTGATCGTAACTTTCCAAATACCTACTTGTAGCTGCTTCAGTGGGATATGGTTATTAATCAGACAAATGAGGACCAACCCATGCGGATCCAATTAGACACAATGTGAGAACGAGAACTTACGTGCTCTTCAAGGCACTGGCATCGTAGTTAATAACACGTAAATTTATCTGCACTGGACCTGGGAAACGGGCTGAGCGAGCTCAGCTCGGCTTGTTACGATGTAGCTCACCTGGTCTACTACAAGGTGCGAGACAGGCAGCAATATGAATGACCCAAACTCGATCTTAGCATGACAAGACTAAGCCACCAACGGTGGCGGCATGAGTGGCCTGAAATATTGAAATGCCAGATTAAATTGAATTTTCTAATGCAGTATTGTCCCTCTGTTCCAGTGTTTTCACTTGTCCTCCAATACTCTGCATCCATATGATCATTCCTCTCTCATCCTTTTTAGCTTGGACGGAGAACTGTGAATTTATAATCAAAAGAAGCCGTTAGATTATGTAATCCATGATCAACATGGCCTTCGAAGACGAACCATGCAATATCAAACCAAAAAATAGTGCAATATGAAGCATAACCAAAAGACACTGGACTCAAGAGTGTTAAAGGTCATTCATCTTAACCTTGCTGGTTCATGCTGGTGAATGTGGTGGAATCGGCTTGCGAGATGCAAGTTTCTCTTTACGATGGTCAATTATGTCAAAATTTAGTTAAGTCCAGAGATCGATTCTCAAACTTTTCCTTACTTTCAGGGTCGGCGTTCATGGTGCGAATAATTATTATTTTGTTAGCAGCAAATTATATGGAAAGATGGTTTTATCAATAGCATGATGCACCCATACAATTGTCCGAGTTCCACAAAACAGATAATGCTACTCGGATTTACAGTTGAATGGTGCAAGACGAGCCGGTTCTAATTTGATGATGGTAGAACAAGGATCACTTCCATAACATAAAGGATCTATTAAGTTTGACGCAAAAGAAAATAAAAAGGAGCTACAAGTTTACACCAACAGCGAATGCCACAAAAGAAACATGAAACTACAACAACTTTTAAATCAATTGTAGCATCTCATGAACACATGCAGCAGCTTGATTTTTTTTTTCCACAAGGTTTTTGCAGGAAAACCCATTCTGACAGTGAATTTGGCATGCTTCCACATTAAGCAAATCTTTCCTTTTATGATAGTTCCTAAATAGTAATATTAGGAAAAAATAAGTGGATGTACACATCATGGTACCTCACCTCATATCTTAATCAGGATAGACTTGCATAAAAGTGGAACCACAAAGCATTGAGATGTTGGGAAATCTGATATCTCGCCGCAAAAGCAAGTTGTCTCGCATGACCACTCAGCTCAGTGCCACTGACTTCAAACTATCGTACTGAGGTTACAAGCTTGACTTGGTGAATTAGTGGGTTAGCTGTGAAATCTCTACAATCTCATTACAGATTATCTGACAGGTCAGTATTTTCAATCGGTCCAATTTGTTGGGCGGCAATGACCTTGTCAAGAGTTTCATCAGGTACTTTGATCCCAGCAATTTCTAGTTCGGCCACAATAGCAATGGTTGCATCAAGTTCCCCAAGGTCAAGGCAAAGTGTGATAACCTCATCATATAATGGCCTGCAATACATAAAAGATTAAAATGAGCATGCATATGTAAAAACAATGGGACCAAATTCGTCGTATGTTTTGATTTTACCTCCCAAAAACGTATCCAAGACTATGAGTTGTTTGCAAGATTGTCAGGAAGGCAGATGGGAGTGGGGAACGTATCGCTGCTCTTAGTATCATGGCACAATCACCAAGAGTTGGTTTCGCTCCCAATTCAATAACCTGAAATTTAGAAAAAAACAATTGCAGCAGCTTATTTTTTTGGTGTATTCAGAAGCACACAAATATTGTCGATCTATGATTGAGTGCACGCATGCATGTATGCGTGCATTTATGAGAGAGAGAGAGAGACAGAGAGAGATGCCTTCAACATTATTTTGACAGCCAAGTCAACTTCTCGTTCCTGTGACCATCTTTCAGGAATCCTTGCTTTGAGTTCTTTCTCCCAAGTCCAGCCCCAAGCATCAGCAATTGTATACATGTCTGTCACGTCAAAGACTTTTCTTTCTCTCATCATTTCAAATGCCTCATGTAGATCCAAAGGAAACCAGTCCTCATCATCAGAACCCTGCACACGTTTTATTCAAGCAAGCATGTCCTAAATATGCCATCCATTCACAATTATAAAGTGAGTTCAACGGCACAGTTAACGCATCATAGGCTTGTCAAACTTATGCTGGTTATTTTCCTTGTGTTACTGACAGGTAATGTACGTGCTAAATGTTGGGCGCAGAAAGGGTTGGATAAAAAAGTTCTAATATTTCAAATCAACAGTAGGCAAAGCTAAACATCCGCACTTGATAGAGAAGACAATGTGTTGTTTCCAGTACCCTATATTATGCAAATAGGATCGTGATATGAGCTTGCACTCTATGTTCGAAGTGATAAGGTACCAATGATCCAAACATGTGACACAAACTCCAACCTAATTGTCAATATTTTCTCATGTAACGGTAACTTCATGATCAAATATGAGCTGATCGCAGAAAACTGGCTCATTAAAATCGAAACACCTCACAAGCACAGCTTCCTTGTACGAGCAGCTTTTCACGGAATTAAGCATGATTTAATTGCATATCTGTCTAATCAGCATTAAAACTTCTCGTGATGAAGCATGTTTCAGTAAAAACTCTCTTGATTGGAAATCCAGAATCTACCAGAAAGTCCTCTGCCTGTTGCAAGGTATTTATGTTTCTAAAGTGTGCACAAATTTTGCTTAAATAATTACTAGCACTGTCCATGCTAAACCAGCACATGACATTTCTAATTGCAGATTTAAAGAAACAAGAATTGAATTTCATCATTGAAGAGCTGCAGCAACTACGATGTCATGAGTCATGTTTAGAAGCAAATTTTCTGCAATTGCAATCTATTGTCAAGACAATCAATTAAGATCAACAGAATTTTAGGCTTCAATATCAAGTCCCTGTTAAAATGTAATAGGGTTGGGCAAATAGAGCTCATAAGCCTGCTGAACACATGGACCAGGACCAGGCTCTAGCTTCAACGGCTAGCTGGAGACTCCAACAGCCATCCAACAAGCCGTTTGAGCTCCTCTCTCTTATATAAAATAATGAATATGCTTCTCAATAAGAGTGTAAAAAGTGTGTGAAAAACAATTCTCTAACTCCTCTCTTGAGAGGTTCATTCAATTTTCAATAAAATGAATTCAGGAATTTTTACCCGATTTCTAACATGGTATAAGAGCGTGTTAGAGTTGTTACAAGCCACCACAGTCCACTAGTAATACAAACCCGTTGGTGGCATCTACTTGAGCTGAGGAGGCATTCGATGGTCTGGGTGATGGTGTTGGTATACCAGCCAGCATCAACGATGGGCAGCGAGTAGATGGCTGAGTGTGGTGGCTGGTCGTGATTGGTCGCCGGATGGAAACAGATTTGGTGAACGTGATGCTTAGTGGTGGAAATGACGATTTTGTGGCAAGGTGCAATCAATTGGAGACAGGAGTGGCGATTTTTTTTACTATCGTTCGTGTGGGATAGTGGTGAGCAAGATGGGTGGAATGAATGGTGGCTGGAGTCAAGGCTATGGCGAGCGACGGTGTGTTGGGTGGTTGGAGTGGTGGATGGAAGGCAGTTTGATGGTTATGAAGGAGCGTCTGAAGAAAAGGTGGGTTCAACGGTTGAATGCGGTTGTGATGAGGTCTGCGACAATGATGGATGGAGAGGTGGGGAATGAGGATCGTCAATGATGGTCCGACAGACAACAGTCACCCCTGCCACCTATCAGAGCCGGCCATCACTGAGATCTTGCTCAACCTAGCTCACCACCCTAAACCACCAGCCAAATGCCTCATTGAATCGCCAATGATGGAGCAGTTATATGTGGCCTAGTGGTGACGAGGAGATGGGGAGGTTGGTCAGGCGACCATGGACAACGGAGAGGAGGTAGTTGGGAGGTTCTTATGGCAAGCATGACTGTGATGAATCTGGCTAGGCAGTGGTGGGTTGGTGGTTGACGATGTTGATTCAAACCGGATGGAGGGACGGTGATGTAGAGAGAGAAACCGTGTGCTCCTCTTCTTAAGCCACATACTAGATTGGGTCCGATCCATCAGACTTGATCCGTCCCACTTGACCCACCATTTGATTTATATGTAATTGGGTTGTAGATTCGGTCCTAGGATTCGAAATATTGGTAGATTTTTAAATTTTGAGCATGGCCTATGTTCGGATATGATTTGATCTTGTTTGGATCTTCTTTAAGAATTGAAACAAAAGCAAATCAGGCACTCTTTCCAACTTGTTTACTTTTAACATTTGTTGGATCAATTATTTGGTGTCTCATTTACAAGACAATATGATTTGTTGTTTGTTAGACAATAAGTTGCATCTCTTTATATGATTAAGATCTCCATATTGTGGCTATATGTCACTTTTGTTGAAGACCTTTGTGTTAAGGTGCTTCATGTTGTTGGCTATAGGTTGGAGATCAGTCAATGTTTCAAGATGCACTTATTGTTATTTAATATTTTGTGATCTTGATAAATTTGAAGTTGCATTTTTATGTAATAAGATCTCCATGTTGAGGCTATATGTCACGTTTCTTTGCTTTTTGTTAAAGACCTTTATGTTAAGGTGCTTCGTGTTGTTGGCTATTAGTTAAAGTGTTTAAAAATAATGCATAAAAAGAGTCTTGCTTTCAGTATTCACTATTCATTTAGAATATTTTGAGCATTTTGTGTGAGTGATAAGGATTGTATTCAAAGAATTCTTGTTTCTTTTGAGACAAACCTTTTATTTTGAAAAGATATATTAAGTTGATTATAAATCTTTTTGTATATATTTAAAACTTATTTTGATCATCTTGGTGGATTCTCTTATCCTTGAAACCATAGAATCATGTTTGAGATTTTGATTGTTCGAGTTTAGACTTAAAGCTTGGGTTTGAGCTTAGGTTTAAAGCTTGTTCGGGTTAAGTTTGTCCTTAAAACTCGGGTTTGAGCTTAAACTTAAAGCTTGTTTGGGTTTAAGTTTATCCTTAAAACTCGAGTTTCAGCTTAGCCTTAAAGCTTATTTGGTCTTGCAAACAAAATTTTTCAGTTGAGTGTGGACTTAAAACTTTGCTTGCACTTGAACGGGTGCTCAAGGGTCAGCCTAGATGTTTAGAAAGAGACATTTCAAAATCTGGAGTTTTCTTAAAAAAAAATTCAACTTAAAACCACCTTTTTAAAAGGGGATCGGTTTCACTTAGGCCAAACCAGATTTGGTTATGTGAAAACAAAATTATCTTTGTTTTCCAGTGTGGGAGTTTATATTTTTTTAGCCACTTTATGAGGATCCAAAAATCCTAAAAATTTTACATGACTGAGAACTAGATTTGAAGTTTTATTAAAAAAAATTATTTATATTTTTGGGTCTTTAGATGATCAGATAAAAACATGAGAAAACTTTTAACTGAATATTATTCTAAAAGTTTGGACAGTATCTGTGATTGAGATTCAAAGTATTAATAAAACACTCGCATCTCCATACAAATTTCTATGCAAATTATCAATTTAGAAAACTATGGATGTTAGCTTTCTGACAAAACTATTCTTGAGGTATTTGGATACCTACGGACAGAGTTAAGATGGTTTTACTAAACATCTGTCGCAAGTTTTTTGTTATAGACACGTTCGATTTCGGATTGTGTCTAGCCTGACTGATTTTTTTTATCAATGTCACCCATATCCAAAATTTGTTAGAATTTTACCGGATATTAGCCAGTATATATACCTATCACGAACAAAATTTAAAAATATTTCACTTAGATATGGTAGCTGAAAAATTCGAAGATCATACAAGGTCTGTAGAGTATGTTGAAATTTGCAGAAATTTCCTTATAAAAAATAAAGATGCATCTGGTTAAAACCTTAATAATTTAGTGATCATTCAAAGAATTTTACTGAGACTTATGTTAGTTCGAGGAGAAACTCATCTAGATATAAATCCCTGGAGCATCTCCCTCGAGAATGATTACCCTCTTGGCAAATATATGTGATCATAGCCCAATGTCCTCTAGCAATACAAACTTATGGGTGATTAATCAATAAGCATGTAATCATATGTAAACGTAACAGTTATGTCCCTTTTATGACTTTTTGAATTGAATTGGAAGCAATTAATACACTAAATAAAGGAGAAAAGGGATGATATAATACGTCAGCATAGAATAGATGACAACGTATATTGGGATAGAAGAAATAAAATCTTACGAAAGTTGTGGATTTCTCTTACCTATGCCCCTCTCTTTTACGCTTTTAGAATGTGAACCTCCTTTGCAATGATATTTCACCAAATGGTTGTTATTATTGAGCTTACAAAAGATTGAAGACAATAACTCCAAGGTTCCCACAAGAACAAATAAGAAAAAGAGGCAAAATAGGATGTTTTGAGGCTTTCTCACTAAGTTTCAACCTTTCTTTGATGAATTCTTCCTTGTGCTGGGAATGAGCTCCCTCCCGTCCTCCTTTATTGGGCTTAACACTCTTGGGTTAGAATTCTCCTTCTTAGTCACCCGCATCCTCCTTTCATGGGCATTTTCATGAATAAGATCCTTTTCCATTATTGAACTTGATCCAGACTGAAATTCAATCAATCCACAGGTATCCACACGTGGGAAGGGGAGTTTGGACACATGTAGGAAAGGGAGGAATATGCAAGTGGGAAGCAAAAGGGTGCATGTGCCGTGCATGAGGTGCCCTGACGCGCAGGGAGCACACTCAATCAATGTTATCCGTATCGTGGGAAACCACGATACGATACGGTAACCTATATCATATGATAAAGGCTATCATGTTGCATCACCTGTATCGTACGATACGCCCCCAAAAAAAATCAATTTTTTTTTCAATTCTTTTATAAGTTTCTAGCCTCTCTTCACTTCTCTCCAAGGCATCCTCCGATATGCTTGTTTGGGATTGCAAGTTGTGTATGTAATATGTAAATTCGGGGTTTATAATTTCATTTATTTAATAAGAATAATTTATGAACAAATAAAAATTATGATAAAATCATTTCCCTTTCTGTTGCTAATTTTTAGGTATATTTCTACTACCAGTTTCTAATTTCATGAAATCGCAAACAATGAAGAACAATTTGCTTGTCTCGGTTCATTGAGTAGTATTTCACAACTTCCCTATTTTAGGGTTCACCTTACATGAGTTCCATTGAGTTGAACATGATCAACGTGTGTGAGGCATAACTCAGTCTGTGAAGTGAGAAATGGAGCTCAAGCATTAGTTAAAAAGCTAGTCTCCAATAAGAGAAAAAGGGGATATCATCAAGTAAAAATATCACATCACTGACATGTCATAGACTCAATAATCAAAGAAATGGAACTCATCGTTTTGCTCACATATGAAAATTAGCAAATATGACAACTACATTTACAAAGATAGCAATTTGTTAATTTTGATATATTAGATGAGTGGATTATGGAAGATAACAAAGAAAATACACTCCTAACCGAAGAAGACATTGCATGAATTAATTTGAAAGGAGTGCAACAACATCATGAAGGAGATGAAAATTTTGATTTTGAAGCAGAAGGTGATGAGAAACTTTGAATCTTCATCAAGGAGAAGATGAAGATTATTTAGTTAATGATCCTGATACAAATTTATAATATGTAAAATATAAATGTATTTCATTTTTTGCTTCAAAATATGTAAATTTAGATGCAATTGTTCAATGTTGAATGCCAAATATGTACTAAACTTTGCATTATATGAATTCAAAGCAATTACCAAATTTTTCCTAATTTTTTCTGTTTTTTAAATATTTTCTATTTTTTTAATATTAAAGTACGATACGATATGATACAATACGCTCGTATCGTGGAGACCGGTGATACGCGATACGATACGAGTCAGACAACACTGCACTCAGCGCGTGGGGTGCATGTACAAGGCACGTGTCGGTCCATGGGGCTGGCATGTGACGACACGGGACCCCGTGTGTTGGTGCATGGTAGTGACGTGAGAGCCATGTGGTTGTTCGATGATGATGTGGCAGACACGTGGCGATGACACGTCTACTACCCATGGTGGCTAGCAATAGCACTTATAGGGCCCCTGGTTGCTCGGGTGGTGCACTGTAAATACTTGTTGATAATCAAAGGTTAAATTGCCAAGTTGGAATTCGTCAAAGAGCCAAGATCTCAAAACATCCGAATATAGATGTCACACACGAATAACACAACAAGAGTGACGAACAAGGAAGTCAAACCACAAACAAAAGGTGTGTAAGGCAGCATATTATTAATGTATATTATGAATCTATTTATAGAACTAAGTAGAAGAGAATTTATAGCTCAAATGGACAAGAGAGAGAAGAGAGAAAAGGACTAGTCGTTAGGCAGCTAGCCTCCAACGACTAGTTACTGCATTATTGTGCCGTTGGAAGCTCGGAAGCTGGGAGCTTCCAACGGCTATGGCCACACGCCCTAGTAGCATGGGCCAGTCCCAATCCAAGAGACACGAACCCTAATGGCTCGTGTACCTATTACATTTAACAACCCCCTCAAACTTACGATATATATATTGAAAGTTTGTTCAACAGGAAATGAAATCGAGTAGCAGAGAGAGATTTGCTGAAGAAGTAGCAGTATCTCTGATGTGACATAACACAGATTGATCGTTTTTTTAGAACCTCTTCACGAACAAAATGGCAATATATCTCAATATGCTTTGTGCGCTCATGAAAGGTTAGAGGCAGTATTGTCTGACGCATATCGTATCGCGTATCGATGGGCTCCACGATACATGTGTATCGTATCGTATCACACGTATCGTACTTTAATATTAAAATAATATAAAATTTATTTAAAAAATCAAGAAAAATTAGTAAAAATCTGAAAAAAAATCAAGAAAAATAAGAAAAAAACTTTTAAAAAACTAATAATTGCTTTAAATTCATATAATACAAAGTTTAGTACAGATTGAGCATTCAACATTGAACAATTGCATCCAAATTTACATATTTTGAATAAAAAAAATTAAAAGACATTTACATTTTACAAATTATAATCAGGATCAACAACTAAATAATCTTCATCTTCTCCTTGCTGAAGATCAGCAGCAGCAGCAACACCTTCTGCTTTGAAATCAAATTTTTCATCTCCTTGATATTGTTGTTGCGCTCCTTCCAAATTAATCCATGTAATGTCTTCTTCAGTTAGGAGGGCATTTTCTTCACTGTCTTCTATAATCCAGTCTTCTAATATATCTAAAAACTTATTGGATCAAATTGGCTTTCTTGTCTATTGACTTTTTTTAATTGCCTATACCAAAGAAAGATAAGCAATTAGTAAATAATATTAACAATTGAAGTAAAACAATTTATTAAATTAAACATTTAAGTAATACAACATTACCTTTCACAAAGGCGTGTGTTACAACGAATAAAAACTAAATCATTCAGTCTCTTATGTTAACCTGTTGTGCTTTTTTGTATGGATGTGTTCAAATACACTCCAATTCCTTTCACAACAGGGTTTGGCTCATAACTCTTACTGCAAAATCCCTAAGGTTCGGACAATCAGTTCCAAACCTATTCCACCAAACATCTGTAGCAAAAAACAAACATTAGAGACATAATCCACACTAATAATTTTTTCAAGGGCACCTTATGGAAGATATTTACATGGACCTTATGGCAGTTGGATATAAATGTGAAGAATGCATTTCTTAAAGGGGACCTTATATTTATATGGACCTACCACCTTTATATGATCAAGGACGAAAGTCAAACAAGGTATGCAAACTAAAGAAATCAATTTATGGCTTAAAACAATCTCCTCGAGCATGGTTTGACCTGACACTACCCTAATGACCCGTGTACCAATTACACGCGCGTGGTGGTCGACAACAACATACTTCATGGTCGGTGGGGTGCTTTCATTCTTTTTTATTCTATGAGATAATCTTTTACCTTTTTGGACCGCTTTAACCTTCTGATGGGTGTAGAGTCGCTTGGTGTAACATCGTTCTTTATTAAGAGTAATTTGGACTTTTCACCTCAAGCTTTTGTGTAGGCTCGAACCATCGCAAAATTTGAGTCCTCTGAGGTTCTGCTCCTTCTCCACCATGTTTTGGGCCTGTTTGCTATTTTTTGTCCTTTTAAATTCAAATATTTCATAGGGGTAAAACAATCATTTTGCAAATTATTTCGGTTCTAAATACCCCATTTTAGCTTTTTCAGAAAACACACATGAAACCACGAAATTTCGCTAATATAACCTTGGGGGCAAAATGGTGAGTTTTTTGGATTTTCTTAGAATTTGATTTTTTTACGGGGTTCAAAGTACCTTTATTGTGAGGTTCCTACAAAATTTTGGTATGAAAATGGGCTCGCTTAAGGTATCTTTGTTGAAAAAACCTTAAAAAATCCACGACCGCAATTTTCTTCTAAAGGAGGAAATTCTCAAAATCCTTTTGACAAATTTTGAGTGTTCACCCGTATACCACGACCTTTTTGTAATATCACAAGTTTGTAGTGATTCATTAACTTATTTATTATATTTGACAATCCTACTTCAAGTTTTTAGTTACGGATCCTAATACTTTTATTAAGGTTTAATTCTATAAATTTTGTTGTAGGTATGTCCTAAGGTAGATCATAAGGAGGAGTTCCAATGCATGCAGACACAGAAAAGTATTCAACAAAAACCAAACTCAAGCTTCGGAAAAGATTTCTGTTATTAAACATTCTCCTTTTGAAATAAGCATTGCGGTTGTGACACATGAAGGATTGAAACAAACTTTCAAATATAAACATCGTAAGTTTGAGGAAGGGATGTTAAGATATAATAGGATTCGGTCAATTGGGCTCATAAGTCCTACTGAACATAAGGACCATGATCCATCTTCAACGATTAGTCTGAAAAGATTTTTGTTGTTGAACATTCTCTTTTTGGAACATGCAGTGCGGTTGTGACACATGAAGGATTGAAACAAACTTTCAGTATAAATCATAAGTTTGAGGGAGGATGTTAAGATGTAATAGAATTTGGTCAATAGGGCTGATAAGTCATGCTGAACACAAGGACCATGCTCCATAAACGATTATTCTCAAAAGATCTTTGTTGTTGAACATTATCCTTTTGAAACAAGGAGTGCGGTTGTGACACATGAGGGATTGAAACAAACTTTTGTTACACACTGTAAGTTTGAGGGGGGATGTTAAAATGTAATAGGGTTCGGTCAATAGGGTCCATAAGTCCTGCTGAACACAAGGACCATGCCCCAGCTTCAACGGCTAGTCTCCAACGGCTATCCAGCTAGCTATTGGAGCTCCTCTCTCTTTTATAAAATGATGAATATGCTTCTCACCAAGAGTGTAAAAAGTGTGAAAAACAATTCTGTAAATCATGAATTCAGGAATTTTCACCAGATTTCTAACAATCCCTTCTTGATTAATACAAGGCTTCTTCCCAACTGCCTAAATAAATTCATCTCCTGCTTGTGTCCATCATGATTGAGCTCTATGGAAACAAAGAATCCATGTAGCCAACCCTATCTAGTATGGCAAAAGGCTGAGTTGTTGTTTCTGCTTGTGTCCATCAACATGAACAAGTTTATGCTTTTCATGCAGAAGACTGTTGCAATTATGATTTCAAAAAGCATTATTGTTAAAGGATGGAAACATCCTAAAACATAGAACAACCAATTAAAATGTACACAAGTAACCCATCTAACCAGTAGATCCACAGACATCAAATTCCTTTCCTTGTCAAAGAACACTATTAAAAGTTCTGTATCGGACTCCTGTCGTAAGAGCTAGTACTTGCTCATGCACATGTACATGATAGCTGAAAACAACTATTCTGCAAACATTAGCTACAAGATTTTGAATGGTGTTACACATCTAAAGGCAATCAATATGAACCAAAACATAGATACATAAAAGTAGCTCATCTAAGATAAAAAAGATCAAGGAGATCTCGGTTCATACCTCCATAGCAACTTGGGACTTTTTCTTGGTTGTTTTGCTTGTTGCAACAGATGTTGAGTCAGAATCCTTCAGCAGCTGGACTCCAATCATTTCAGGAGGTGTCTTTGATAATGCCTCCTTATCCTTCACCCTATCTACTAATTGACTTTCAGGTTGTTCTTCTTCTTCTTCCGCCGCTTCATCGTCCTCAACCTCTTTCACACCATCTGGAGCATCAACATCATCCAATGCATCCAATGGATCAGATTCATCAGTTGGATCAGATTCATCAGTGTCACTTTCCACAACCTGAATCTGGTTCGGCCCTTCTCCAAGGAAACGCCTCTTCCAGAAGTCTGTGTTGCCCTCTTCTAATCTGATTCGTGAGATCAATTCATCCACTTCTTCATCAACCTTCATATTTTAGTTGGTACAGAGATCAGTGTGACACTAAAGAAAAAATGGTACATGTTGAAAGTCAGAATACTAGAAAAGGCTACAGAAGAGAATCACAAAACAAAGATGCGAATGCAAATTTCTGTTCAATGGACAAATCATTGAACTTGTTTTCTCCACTTGACAGATTTATATTCGATCACCATATTTGTCATGATTAGTCTTGTCAAAGTGCAATAAGCTGGACACTTAAATTCCATCTGAAACGTGACCAAATTGCAAGACATTAAACTCTCGCTTTCTAAGCCTAAACAACAAATAGAATTCTAGAACACCCTTCCCACTACCAGCCAAATCATGAATCACGATGAAGAATATGTAATTTATCATATTTATCAATGTCAAAAGTAACAATACAAAGATAAGAGATTTTCACCAAGTGCAAGAACATGCATAACGTAGACAGACACAATAGAGGCCTTAATCAAGTTTACTCAAAGCAACTATGCCAGAAACAAAATGAGCTACTTCAAGATACATATCCACAAGGAGATTCTTGGTATTTCAAGGTATCAGTAATATGAGTTTGAGATATTTCACCGAAACTGAACCCATGGGCATATTACGAATTGGTATGCAACTACATCAATTAAGTTCTACTATTACATAGTAGCAAAATGACACATATATAAACAAGCCTACCCTGTACATTGATCAATTTGAGACAATCTTGAACTAAACCTGAATTTGTATTTGAACTTGATGGGGATTGGATATATATTTCCAAGATTGTCACTAGAACTGCAGAGTTATCCTGCGGAAACTCAGACTAGTCCTTGAGAATGGTTGATGGGAATTCACAAATGCAGGTAACATGTACCACAGAATGTCTACAAAAGCAAACTTTTTTGCATTATTTTGCAAATTGTTGTAGAATGCAGCATATGGAAGTTACATATTTAAAGGCACACACGTACCTCTTCCTCCACCTCCTCAACTGGAGGTACCCACAGAGGCCGACCACGTGAACGATTTATCCTCCTTGCTTTCTGAACGCGCTGATAGAGCACCTGTCTGGTCCCATCTGTGGGCAAACCTTGTGCTTCTAATTCCTCCCTCAACTCTGAGACTATCATCTTACTGGCGGCCTTTGGCTTCAATGCATTTTGGTCAGGACCCTTGATAATCTTCTTTAGTCTGTCTTCTACTCTTAACAAATCTGACTCGGACACATCACCACCTAATGCTGCAGCTCCTTCAAACCTCAATTTCTTCAAAACCTTTCGGTGGTATGTCTTCCAATCTTCTAGACAGCGTTGTTTAAAAGATGTTTCCATTGGATTAGAATAGATAAACCCAACAGCATCAGGATCCAGTGGCGTTTTCCCTCGACGAGGCACCCATCGCTTACGTTCACCTGTCAGGCCTCCTTCTTCTATGTACCTGGGCCATGGAGATATCAACAACCTGGTCATCTTCTAAGTCATGTATGACTAAAAGAAGCTTGAGCAGTTCTGATAAGTGAAAAGATGAACAGAGAGGAGAAAACAGAACCATGTATCTGCATGGATTATTTTTCGGAACCACTTTTGGCCCTTCTGTTTGACTGCATTTCCACATTTTCAGAGGAAGTTTGTGCAACAAACAGCAATTCTTAAAGCATAAACTCCTATGAAATAAAATTTCCCAAAAAGATTTTGAAAGACAACTCATATGGTAATAAATAATGACTTAACCTCTAAAAAAGTAAGGACCTCTACATACAAAGGGCATCGTTAATGTTGTAAAATCATGCCACCGATGCTGCTTCATCATCAAACAATGGCCAATATTTTCCTACACCGTCCAAAAAAATATTTGTACTTCTAGATGTGGCTATTGCACACATAGCGGATGATTACGCAAGCCAAGGTCCCTCATAGCTTACTAACATACTTGGGTAACACTGGCACCCAAATTATTGTGAACAAATGCTCAACAAAAGTCTTTCTGAAATAAGCAAATCATTACCTATCAAGAGCTAATTTTTCCCACGTTAGTGATTACCTTATTCTTCCAAAAAAAGAAACAGTTAGAATGCACTCAGGGCCACAGCCCACCTTGTACGGCCCTCAGCTCACAAAAATGCAGGTTGTGAGTTTGATTCCTCAGGCATGCATACCTGGCTTGGCCTCCCCGTTGTAACCCACAAAGAAACAAGAAACAGTAAGAACAATGAGACTCAATCTTAGTGAGGTTTCTGCTGTTTGAAGTGTAAACCCAATTATCTCATTTAGAGGAAGCCCAAAGCCTCGTAGGGACTCATTTTTAGCATAACATACGGGTCTTGCATACAGATTGATTTTGTGAGCGATATTGTATAGCTTATAGCATGCTTGTCCAACACTGGAGGTGTATTATTATGCGTAAAACACTCAATAAGATCCTTGTTAAGTTAAATCAAGATCAATCAAGATCTAATGCCTACAAATTTGCAACAAAAATACATAAATCCATATCAGGTCATACCTCGCAATGTAATCAATTTCATAACCTAGTTCAGCTTCTTCATTTAGTGGCTCGATCCAAGAGCTCACTAAAGTACGATATTTTCGGCTCAGGATCATTGCTCTAGGTGGAAGCGGTTGATTATCTTTCACCATAGCCTCTAAAGCTTGATGCAATTCTACAATCCTTCCTGAGTTCGAGTTCAACAATTACAAAAGCATGTGAATAATATCAAAGAAAGGTCATTTAACAAGCCGAAGTGATATGTAGAATATGGAAAGAAGTATAGTTCATAAAATGAAAACCATTCACCATATAGGAATAGGCACCTTTTCATGTTTACACAAAATATAGCCAAACTGAGTCTAAGCCAATCCACCATAGACAGTCAGTCATGAATCTTGTTTCATACACTTTATGTACTAATTACATCAGGAACTTCATCAAAATGACTGCTTCCCTGAATTCAAAGCCGCATCTAAATCACAGATACTTTTGGTCTTCAGTGCAAGAAGTTGAATGTCAAAAGATGAAAGAATATCACAGAATTCACGGATTAATGCTTAAAAAAGATGCAAGAAAGCAAATGGATTACGTCAGGAACTTCTTTTGAACTTCTTTCCATATGTCCAAACCAATTTAAACGATATTCCCTCATTTTATCATCCATTGGTGCCACTCCAAATTTGTTTCTAATAACCTCTTATGTATACGGTCTTTTCTTGTATGACCACTCATCCATCTCAACATCTTCATTTCTGTCCCAGACATCTTTTGTACATATTGATGATTAACTGCCCAACACTCAGAACCACAAAACATGACAGGCCTAATTGCTGCTCTATAATATTTACCTTTTAACTTTAATGGTATCTTCTTATCACAAAGAATACCTGATGCTCCTCTCCATTTTAACCAACCACCATTAATTCTATAAGTAACATCTTCATCAATTCTTCCATCACCATGAAAAATTGACCCTAGGTATTTAAAACTTTCCTTTGGGGGGATACAATGTGTGCCAATTTTAATTTCTATGTCCTTTGAGGTAACCAAATGATCAAACTTACATTCCATATATTCTGTCTTCGTTCTACTAAGTTGGAGGCCTTTGCTTTCTAATGTTTCTCTCCATAGTTCCAATTTTCTATTAACTTTTTTCTTAGACTCCTCCACTAATACAATGTCATCTGCAAATAACATACACCAAGGTACTTCATCTTGAATATGTTTTGTTAACTCATCCATCACCATTATAAATAAGTATGGACTTAAAGTTGATCCTTGATGTAACCCAATATTAACTTCAAAGAAGTCTGTCATTCCTTCATGAGTCCTCACACATGTTGCACCATCATACATGTCTCTTATAACGTTAATGTATGTCAATGGGATACCTCTTTTTTCCAAAGTTCTCCAAAGAACCTCCCTCGGTACCCTATCATAAGCATTTTCTACATCAATAAATATCATGTGAAGGCCTTTCTTTTTTCCTCTAAAATATTCCATAAGACGTCTCAAAAGGTGAATCGCTTCAACAGTAGATCTGCTTAGCATGAATCCAAATTGGTTCTCTGCTTTACTTGATACTTGTCTTAACCTACGTTCGATAATTCTTTCCCACAATTTTATAGTATGGCTCATCAACTTGATACCTCGATAATTCGTACAATTTTGAATGTCTCCCTTGTTCTTATATATGGGTATAAGTGTACTCGCTCTCCATTCCTTGGGCATCTTTTGGTTTTTTCATATTTCAATGAATAGTCTTGTGAGCCAAGTGATTCCTATTTCTCCCAGTATTTTCCAAACTTCCATAGGAATATTATCTGGTCCTACCGATTTACCACCCTTCATATGTTTAAGAGCCTCCTTGACTTCATTCTTTTCAATATGTCGGTAGAAATTGTGGTTTATATACTTTTCTGATTTGGCTAACTCTTCTAAGTTAATACTAACATCTTCATTTTCATTAAAAAGCTTATAAAAATAGTTTTTTCATCTATTTCTTATATCATCATTTGCCACTAGAATTTTTTCATCCTCGTCTTTTATGCATCTAACATAATTAAGATCTTTCGTTTTCTTATCTCTAGCCCTAGCTATCCTAAAAATATCTCTTTCACCCACTTTCAAATTGAATTTCTTTTATAAATCCTCCCAAATTTTAGCTTTTGCTTCACTAACGGCCTTTTTCGTTTCCTTCTTTGCTTTCTTATAAGCCTCTAAAGTTTCACTAGTTTTCTTAGCATAATGTAATTTGTAACATGCCCACTTTGCCATGATTTTATTTTGTACTACTTCACTCCACCACCAAGCTTCTTTTTGTGCCGGTACACCTCCCTTAGATACCCCTAATACATCTTTCGCAACTTTCCTAATATGTATAGCCATATTGTTCTACATATCACAGGGTGTGCCAACATAATTCCAAACATCTCCTTGCATGACTTTTTGTTTAAATATATCTTCTTTCTCACTTTTGAGGTTCCACCATTTAGTCCGAATAGCTCGATGCACTCTTTTCTTCTTTGTCCATTTTCTTATTTGTAAATCCATAACTAAAAGTCGATGTTGGTTGGTTAAGCTTTCTCCTGAAGTTACCTTGCAATCTTTACAACACGCTCTATCTTTTATTCTACAAATAAAGTAATCAATTTGTGTTTGTGATAAGCCACTCTTATAAGTAATTAAATGTTCATCTCGTTTTTTGAAGATTGTATTGACTATAAAGATATCAAATGTCATAGCAAAATTTAAAATATCCCTACCTTCCAAATTTATATCCCCAAAACCAAAGTTTTCATGAATCCCTTGATATCCTAATGTCTCTTTACTATCATGTCCATTTAAGTTTCCTCCTAAACAAATCATCTCCCTTTGTGGAATCTTTTGAATTACCTTATCTAACTCTTTCCAAAAAGCTGTCTTTATACTATCTTCTAGTCCTACTTGGGGTGCGTAAGCACAAACTATATTTAAAACCTATGCTCCTAACACTTATTTCAGCGTCATAATTCGGTAATCATATCGTTGTATGTCTACTACACTATCCTTTAAATCTTTATTTATGATAATACCAACTCCGTTTCGAGCCTTTTCTTTACCTAAGTACCATAATTTAAAACTTATATCCTCTATCTCTTTTGCTTTTTCTCCAACCCATTTTGTCTCTTGTAAACATAGAATATGAATCTTTCTCCGAATCATAGTATCTACCACCTCCATTGGCTCACCAGATAATGTTTCGATATTAGAAGAACCAATATGAATCTTATTATCTAGGACTAGCTTCCTTACCTCCTGCATCCGTCCATAATCAAAATGCGGAGACCCTCTTTGAAAATTATTCACTACATTCGGACGGCAATATAGCTGGACTAACTTCTTTACTCACACCCGTCCATGATGTGGGAACCCTCTGTGTAATTTATTCACTACATTCGGGTGAAAATGTAGTGGCTCTTGCTTACTTATTACTGCATTCGGACTCTGTAGCACGTCACTAGGCGGGGACGCCCCAAAGCAATGCTCATAATTTTTGTAATCCATGTTATAAAAATCCGACGAAGTTTTACGCTGGCTGTCGGAAGCCTAACATAACCCTCCTCCTTTATCCTGGCTTGGGACCAGCAATCCAGGGGTGATGTCTTCCATGGGCGGAGTTACCGCACTACTATGCGTCTAGGTAAATTGTTTATCTTCATATTTAAGTTTCTTAAATCAATAAATCTTATATTATTATGGATTATGTTCCTAATGTTTGCCTTTTTCTATAAATGTTTGGTGGAATAGGTTTGAAGTGATTGCCCAAACCTTAGGGATTTTACAGTCAGAGTTCTGAGCCAAACTTATAGTGCAACAAGTTGTAAAATGAATTAGTGTTTGAACACATCCATACAAAAAAGCGCAACAGGTTGGAACATAAGTGGCTCAATGACTTAATTTTCATGTGTTGTAACATGCGGCTTCGCCAAAGTTAATCTTGTATTACTTACTACTTAGTACTGAAAAATTCAATTCAATATATTGTTTGACTTCAATTGTTAATGTGATTTACTAACTTTTAGTTCGTATCTTTCTTTCTTGTAGGCAATTGAAAAAGATAAATAGAGAAGAAAGCCAATTTGATCTAATAAGTTAAGATAATTTTGATATATTAGAAGACTGGATTATGGAATATAACGAAGAAAATGCCCTCCTAACTAAAGAAGACATTGCATGCATTAATTTGGAAGGAGCACAACAACATTATCAAGGAGACGAAGATTTTGATTTTCAAGCAGAAGGTGGTGATGATGAGGATCTTCAGCAAGGAGAAGATGAAGATTATTTAGTTGATGATCCTGATTACAATACGTAAATGTAAATATATTTCATTTTTTGCTACAAAATATATAAATTTGGATGCAATTGTTTAATGTTGAATGCTCAATATGTACTAAATTTTACATTATATGAATTCAAAGCAATTACCAGATTTTTTCTAATTTTTTCTGATTTTTTTGGATTTTTATTATTTTTTCTGATTTTTAAATATTTTTTCTACTATTTTAATATTAAAGTATGATACGATATCGTGGAGCTTAGTGATACGCGTCAGACAACACTCCCTATTACCCTTCAAAAAGGTAAAAGAACTTGCACCCTCTATCATATCTCATGAATGTACTTTTAGAAGTTATCAAAATTTTGTTATTAATACTGAGATAAATTCATTACCTATAAGTGGTGAGGAAGCTAGTAAAAGTCCCGAGTGGAAAGAGGCTATGCAAATTGAACTAGATGCTCTTATCAAGAACAACACTTGGACTATCGTTGATCTACCTCAAGGTAGAAAACCAGTGGGCCGCAAATGGGTATATACAGGGAGATGAAAATCTCGAGAGATATAAAGCTCATGTCTTGTTGCTAAAGGCTTTACTCAAAAGAAGGCATTGACTACAAAGAGACTTTCTCTCCGGTATCCTCGAAAGACTCCTTTAGGACAATAATGGCACTAGTAGCTCATTTTGATTTGGAGTTACATCGATGGATGTCAAGACACGTTTCTAAATGGAAACATTGATGAAATGATTTATATGGCACAACCGTAAAACTTTGTGTCGGGTGACCCAAAGTCTATGGTATGCAAGCTAAAGAAATCCATCTATGGTCTCAAACAGAAGTATTCCTAACACAAAGAAAATACACTATGGATTTAATGAAGGACACTAACATGATGAATTGCAAGAAGTGTGATACTCCTATAGAAATAAATCATAAATTGCACCTTGATGATGACATAAAATATAGAGATGTAGACAAGTATCACAAATTAGTTGGAAAGATGATTTATTTGACCATTACTCATCCATATATTACTTATGCAGTTGACATGGTGACCATTACTCATCCATATATTACTTATGCAGTTGATATGGTTAGTATATTTATGAATGCTCCAACGAAAATACATATGGATGTAGTTTATCAAATTTTGAGGTACCTGAAATCTTATACTTGATCTGATCTCCTATACTCTAGTTCTAGAGATCTTAATATTGAAGTATATTCAGATGCAGATTGGATTGGATCTCTAGATGACCGGAGATCTACAAATAGATACATTACATTACCTGAGGTAATCTTGTTTCATGGAAGAGTAAAAAACAATTTACTGTTGCACGATCCAATGTTGAAGCTGAATATAGAGCAGTGGCTCAAGTGATCTGTGAAGGGATGTGGTTAGTATCTCTTATACATGAATTGGGAATGGAGGTGTTATGTTTTATATCTTTATATTGTGACAGCGGTGCAGCTATATAAATTACTTCAAATCATGTGTATTATGAGAGGACTAAACATATTGGGATTGATTCTCACTTCATAAGAAAAAAGTAGCAAGTCAAGAGTTCAAGTTGGTGTGTATTAAATCAAAAAATCAAATGGCAGATTTCCTTGCTAAAGCAATCAATAGCAACAACCTCATAAAGACTGAGCAAGTTGGGTGTAACGAACATCTTCCACTCAACTTGAGAGGGTGTTAAGAAGTGGTATCGGGTCTAATATTAGATCCATGTGTGTTTGATTGTTAACCATAGTTAAGTAAGGGTAGATTAGTCATTTAAGTTATAAGATAGTATAAGTAATAGCATTAATTAGGGTTAGAAAAAAAAAATCAGCAGCAGCCAAGAGGGCACAGAGAAGCCGATGGTGGTGTCTATGGTGGAGAGATTACCTCCAACCAAAAATTATGTAATCTATAGATTGATGTATCAATAAAGCTTAACATAACCCTCCTACACCCTATCGGCTTCCAGATCCTATTCCATAGAGAAAAACTTCCCAAGGAAATCCTTTCAAAACTGAGAAGGGATGGAGGTCCTCCCTATCTACCCACACAGGGATGTGAATGCAATAGTGTGAGTACACATTTCTAACTTCCTCCATGGGGATACTACTGACAATGCTAATTTTGAGATACTGGTTATCTTCTCATGAATACGGTGGAAGTATTTATTTGCAAAAAATTACATAATCAAAGCCTCCGTGCAGAAAGATTAAGAGGAAAGACTTGCCACAGCAAAACACCAAAAGAATCCACCAAGTATATCATTGCAGCGTATTAGGCTGTTAGCATTCTCTAAAACCGTATAGAATATTCAGTGTATAGAGAAGGGAAACAACCACATACCTTCTCTGCATAAAGCTCGCAAGTAAAGAGAAAGTGGATCACCAAAATTTCCTTCATTATACAGGACTTTAGTCCCGCCTGGAATCATCTTCAGGGCACGGAAATGCCGAATAGCTTCCTTTATGACACAATATTTGGTAAAACACTCCACTAGGATCCTGAATGAAAAAACTTAGAACATGAACATAATGGAATTTACCTATGGAAGTTGAGAAAAAGGCAAGCAGGAGAAGATTCAACAATTTTACAAATTACTAGTTTCTGCAGCAAAAAACTAGTGCTGTTTATTATTTCATTACCCACACAACAACAAGGCAGTTAGAACTTAGATGCACTTCAACACCACTAGAATTATATAAAAAAACATAATAGTGATACAAAAGCAAACTAAAGGAAAAGAGAAAAGATCAGTAAGGAGAGGCATTTATAGGTCTCGAGTTCAAGAACATTACTATATGACAATGAGTAGAAGAGACTGAGAAAGAATGAAAACTGATCTTACGCATATGTCCTCACATTTGGCTGTATGCGCTTATGGTCTTCAACCATCATCCCAAGAAGCTCCGCCACATCCTGAGCCCTACAAAACCCTTATAAATTAGCATAATACGAGCAAACTTCAACCTCATTGCAGAAGCAAAAGAGCATGGCCTCGTTTCAGCCCAAATTAGCTTTCAGAAACTTTTCTCCCACTGCGAATGCAGGAAAAAGAAATTGTATTATAACTTAGCAACAACAACAACAACAACAACAACTAAGCCTTTTCTCATACTAGACAGGGTCAGCTACATAGACTTTTTGTTTTCACAAGCCCTATCATGTGTAATGTTAGCAGTTAACTCAACATAAGCTATATCATTCTTTATTGTTTCTTTCCAACACTTTGGTGGTCGTCCTCTACCTCTTTTAATACTTTCAAAATCTAGTTTTTCATACCTTTTTAAAGGCGCGCTTCTTTTAATCTTCTTTCTATATGTCCAAATCATACCACCCTTCAAATATTTAAGAGCCTCTTTGACTTCGTTATTTTGAATATGTCGGTAGAAATTGGGGTTTACGTACTTTTCTTATTTAGCTAACTCTCCTAAGCTAATACTAACATCTTTATTTTCATTAAAAAGCTTATAAAAATAATTTTTCCATCTATTTTTTATATCATCATTTGCCACTAGAAATTTCTCATCCCCGTCTTTGATGCATCTAACAAAATTAAGGTCTTTAATTTTCTTATCTCTACCCTTAGAGAATTATAATATTTGGCCTCAAGATTCACCAAAGTGGATCCTCAAAGTCCACTCAAACAAATCTTGGTAATCTCCACAAGCATCAGAAGTAAAAAACTAAAAACCCTTTAGAGGAAGAGGTCTATTCATTTGAAAATGGCAGCTTGGTAATTACACTATCTGGAGTCAAGTGTGTAATTACCAGAACCAGTTCTGGGAAGCTGTAAGTTGTTCAACTTATATTATAAGATGTGAAATTGAGATATTCAGCATACTGTCCCGTATTCTACAGAATGTCCCTTCTGGTAATACAAAATCCTAACAAATCAAGATATCTGAGTCTCTGAGACGTAATCATTTATTAATAAAGCAATACTACCTATGTCACACGGGTGCAGGTGCGGGTGCGGGATACGGCAAATTTCAAAAATTTTGGGTGTGGCGACACGGCTAGGGTATATAATATTATATATTATATATAATATTCAACCTAAATAAATCAATCATAATACAACTAGTATTTGCTAATTTTGGGTGCACATAGGTATCAATTAGCAAGTTCTCACATAATGATCTGAAACTTACAATGATTTTATGAGATACAAAATATCGAAGTTATGGATTCAAAGAGTTTCGAGATCTTTAGTAGGATATAACATATACTAGTATTTGTGCTAGGATCCACTAGTAATGTCATACTCTTCTGTTCTATTGATCAGGTAATGTTCCTGGTCTTTAAATGTGTTTGGTGACAAAGATTATTCTGTGCAAAGGCATATAGTATGGAGTCAAGAATCCAATCAGATTGAGTAATAAGAAACCAATTGTTCGCACCCAAAATCATTAAAGCAAATATGATATACAACTATAATAGCAAGTACACAACTTTATAAGTTTATATTAAAGCAAAACATATAAATGGTAAACAACTGCTATTTTCATCATAATACACAAATCAATCTTCATTATTCGGACCCATTTAATCGTGAGTTACAAAAAAAAAATTGCAATTTTTTTTTTTGCAAACTTTTTTTTTTTGCCATGCCGCACCAACACGGTATCGGTGTCGGTGTCGCACCAGTATCGAGGTCGACACTCCACCCTTAGAAGTGTCTGTGTGACTTAGAATACTACAACAACAGCTAAGCCTTTTCCCATACTAGACGGGGTCGGCTACATAGATTCTTTGTTTTCACAGATCCCTATCGTGTGCCATGTTAGCAGTTAACTCGCAATAAGCTAGATCATTCTTTATTGTTTCTTTCCAACACTTTTGTGGTCGTCCTCTACCTCTTTTAATACTTTCCAAATTTAGTTTTTCTAATCTTTTTACAGATTCTTCTTTTGATCTTCTTTCTATATGTCCAAACCATCTTAAACAATGTTCTCTCATTTTATCCTCTATTGGTCCCACTCCTAATTTGTTTCTAATAACCTCATTATGTATACGGTCTTTTCTTGTATGACCACTCATCCATCTCAACATCTTCATTTCTATCCGAGACATCTTTTATACATGTTGATGATTAACTGCCCAACACTCAGAACCATAAAACATGGCGGGCCTAATTGTTGCTCTATAATATTTACCTTTTAATTTTAATGGTATCTTCTTATCACAAAGAATACCTGATGCTCCTCTCCATTTTAACCAACCAACATTAATTCTATGTATAACATCTCCATCAATTCTTCCATCACTCTGAAAAATTGACCCTAGGTATTTAAAACTTTCCTTTTGGGGAATGCGATGTGTGCCAATTTTAATTTCTATGTCCTCTGAAGTAACCAAATGATCAAACTTACATTCCATATATTCTGTCTTTGTTCTACTAAGTCGAAGGCCTTTGCTTTCTAATGTTTCTCTCCATAGTTCCAATTTTCTATTAACTTTTTTCTTAGACTCCTCCACTAATACAATGTCATCTGCAAATAACATACACCAAGGTACTTCATCTTGAATATGTTTTGTTAACTCATCCATCATCATTATAAATAAGTATGGACTTAAAGTTCACCTCAAAGAAGTCTGTCATTCCTTCACGAGTCCTCACACATGTTTTTGCATCATCATGCATGTCTCTTATAAGGTTAATATATGTCAATAGGATACCTCTTTTTTCCAAAGTTCTCCAAAGAACCTCCCTCGGTACCCTATCATAAGATTTTCTAGATCAATAAATATCATGTGAAGGTCTTTCTTTTTTGCTCTAAAATGATCCATAAAACGTCTCAAAAGGTGAATCGCTTCAATAGTAGATCTGCATGGCATGAATCCAAATTGGTTCTTTGTTGTACTTGATACTTGTCTTATGGACAAAAAAGAAAAGAGTGCATCAAGCTATTCGGACCAAATGGTGGAACCTCAAAAGCGAGACAACAACAACTAAGCCTTTTCCCATACTAGATGGGGTCGGCTACATGGATTCTTTGTTTCCACAAATCCCTATCGTGTGCCATGTTAGCAGTTAACTCCCAATAAGCTAGATCATTCTTTATTGTTTCTTTCCAACACTTTTGTAGTCGTCCTCTACCTCTTTTAATACTTTCCAAATTTAGTTTTTCTAACCTTCTTACAGGTTCTTCTTTTGATCTTCTTTCTATATGTCCAAACCATCTTAAACGATGTCCAAACCTCAAAAGCAAGAAAGAAGATATATTTAAACAGAAAGTCCTTCAAGGAGATGTTTGGAATTATGTTGGCACACCCTGTGATATGTGGAACAATATGGCTATACATATTAGGAAAGTGGTGAAAGATGTATTAGGGGTATATAAGGGAGGTGTACCGGCACAAAAAGAACCTTAGTGGTGGAGTGAAGTAGTACAAAAAAAATCAAGGCAAAGAGGACATGTTACAAATTACATTATGCTAAGAAAACTAGTGAAACTTTAGAAGCTTATAAGAAAGCAAAGAAGGAAGCAAAAAAGGTTGTTAGTGAAGCAAAAGCTAAGATTTGGGAGGACTTATATAAAAAACTCAACTCAAAAGAGGGTGAAAGAGATATTTTTATGATAGCTAGGGCTAGAGATAAGAAAACTAAAGATCTTAATTATGTTAGATGCATCAAAGACAAGGATGAAAAATTCTAGTGACAAATGATGATATAAGAAATAGATGAAAAAACTATTTTTATAATCTTTTTAATGAAAATAAAGATGTTAGTATTAGTTTAGGAGAGTTAGCCAAGTCTGAAAAGTATATAAACCACAATTTCTACCGATATATTCAAAAGAATGAAGTCAAAGAGGCTCTTAAACATATGAAGGGTGGTAAATCGGTAGGACCAGATAATATTCCTATAGAAGTTTGGAAAATACTAGGAAAAATAGGAATCACTTGGCTCACAAGACTATTTAATGAAATATAGAAAAACCAAAAGATGCCCGAAGAATGAAGAGCAAGTACACTTATACCCATATATAAGAACAAGGGAGACATTCAAAATTGTGCGAATTAATAAAGCAATACTATTTAAATAAAATTGGTGTATCAAATGGCAGACTTATGGATCAAATTCTGAAATTGCCAAGCACACAGAGAAGCATAATAGTACTTTAAAAGACCTACGTTTTAGAGCATTACAAGATAAAGAAAGTTTTCATAAAATCAATAATTTAAAGATTAGGATAACAAAAAAGTTTGTAATAGAAGTTTCAACTACCATCCCCAACAATACAATCTTCTTTACTCATCATCATTATCTTTGGTAAAAAATTGTTGACTAACAGAAAATCATCAAATCCCCATAATACAAGCAGAAAATCAACTAAAACTGTTAAGGGAAGTCATAGTGTCATGTAATGAGAGTCAAGTCTAGTGTAAAAAAATGTCCTGTCTTAGTTTATTTTCTTTTTTTGAGTCCTATGTTATCTTAGAAATAGTTAGTACTTATTAGAGGTAGATTAGGAAATTAAGTCAAATAGGGGGTATTAATAGATGATTAGGGTTAGATAGAGATTAGTTAGAAAGGTGGGGGACGGCTGCACTGTCAAGGCCGATTCAGGTCATGGTGCAGATTAGAGGGATGCCTCCAATCTGCCCCTTATTGTAAGTGTCTTTATATCTTAATGAATATGAGATTTATTCATAATATGGTATCTGACGTCAGGCATTTTTTTTCTGTGGGAAACCAAAGATCGTGCACCCTAGCAATCAGTGTTTGTTTATGTGCAACAAGTCTTCACACGGTGGCTTGGTGATTGCACCCACGGCTTCTCTCTTTTCTGTGCTTCTCGATTTCTTCAGCATCCTGGCGTTGGTTCGTATGCATATGAGTCAGTAATGGTATATGGTTGACTAAATCCACATCGTTACTCTTATGATCACATCTTCAGTTTTGTTGTTTGTCAAATATCGACCAATAACACAATAAGTTCATTAGTATATGTCTCCGTCTAGAACAGATTCCAGACACACCAATTTCATCTGAATCTGCAAAGTTTTTTGATAAGTTTCCAGTCGACACTCTTCAAATCGCACTCTGAATTTTTTTTTAATCTTTTTGCGGTCAAAATTTGATTCCAACGGAGGTGCCTACTCTACATCATCTTCGATTGTGCAGTCACGACTTACTTCCTTCACTAAACTCATCCTTGCTGCAGTTTTTGGTTCATTCCACTTTCATCCTCAATGGCTAACAAAGGTAAAGGCATTGATTCCTCCTTTCATGCAGGCGAACAATCTAGTTTCTCTGAAAAACCAGATACTGTTCAGATTACCACGACCAAATTAGATGGTCGCAATTACATGGAATGGTCATGATCTGTGGAACTTGCAATTGTAGCAAGGGGGAGATGGGACCATTTAATGGGTCAATCTTCAATTCCCGAACCTCGTGACATTCTTTATTCGACCTGGAAAAGAGAAGATGCATTAATCTCATCATGGTTGCTCCAGTCAATGATTCCACCCATTGCTAAAACTTTTATATTTTTAGAATCTGCCCATGACATTTGGTGTGCAGTATCCGAGGCTTATTCCCGAAAGAAGAATGTTGCCAAAGAATATGAGATTCTGGAGCGAATCAGAAAGTGTAAACAAGCCAATCGGTCTATCAGTGAGTACTATGCAGATCTTCGCGGTCTTTGGGATGAACTAATCTACTATACGGATATCAAGTGCTCTACTTGTTATACTGAACGACACACTGAGTATTTGATTTATTGTGGGGAGTGAATCCAGAATTTGAATCATTAAAACTGAATATCTTAGGCAGAGACGAACTTCCATCGTTGGGCATTGTTTACTCCTTATTAATCAGAGAAGAAGATCGCAGGAATCTTGAGAATGATCATGTTATTAATACAGATCAGCATGCCCTTCAGGTAAGAGAGACAGTTCACATTTTCGAGGCAGAGGGGGACACCACGATCGTGGCCACAGCCGTGGTCGTTTTACTTCCGAAGACAGAAAAACTGGTTTGCTCCCATTGTGGTAAATCGCGTCATACTAGAGATCATTGTTGGGACTTACATGGTAAACCCGATTACTATAGAAATCGCAATACTGCAGTACATTCTGCAGACAGTTCCACTCCCAGCACCGATGGCATTCAAGAGATTATCAAAAGATTAAAAGGCCTTGAACAGAGATTCTCTGAAGCTTCTTCCACTCAGGCTACAATAGCTCAAACTACCCATAAAGTACAGGATAACCACTACTCTCCTTCTTCAAAAAATTGGATAATTGATTCTGGGGCTACAGTTCATATGGTCGGCGACTTCTAATATTTTTCAGCTTACAAGACTCTACCAGATCAGGCACCAATTAAGTTAGCAGATGGTTCTCTCACTTATATCATTGGAAAGTGCAGTGTATCTACCTGTATTTCAGATTTACAGGTAGTCTATTACGTTCCTAGTTTTTCGATCAATCTTCTTTCTGTTAGCTCATTAACTCGTGCCTTGGATTGTTGGGTAACTTTTCATCCTAGTGGTTGTGTATTTCAGGATCTGAAGACGGGAAAAATCTTTGGACATGGTAAACTGCAGAAAGGATTATACATTCTAGAAGACCATTCTCCACCCTCCTCCTCGTACAGAGTTTCAGCACCACCAGTTCCAGATGCAGATCTTCGTCTTTGGCACTATCGTCTTGGTCATCTCCCAGTGTCCAAAATTCCATCTGTTATTCCTAATTTTAGAGTCTCGTCCAATAAATTTCAGTTTGAATGTGAAGTTTGTCAGCTTGGGAAACACCACAGGGCATCTTATCCCTTAAGTGATTCTCGCCGATCTCGCCCTTTTGAACTGATTCACTCTGATGTATGGGGTCCCAGTCCAGTCACATCCTTGTTTGGTCATAAATATTTTATCTCCTTCATTGATGATTGCACTCGTCTTACAATTGTTTACTTAATGAAAACAAAGTCTGAAGTTGCCTCTATTTTTCCCATTGTGCATAAATTTCTTTGTACTCAATTCAATGCTACTGTGAAAATTCTTCGGTCCGATAATGGGGGTAAATACCTTTGCACTCAATTAGCTACTTATTTACAAGTACAGGGCATTGTTCATCAGACGACATGTCCTTATACACCTCAGCAGAATGGTCTTGCTAAACGGAAGAATCGTCATATTATGGAAGTAGCCCAAATTCTTCTCCTTTCAAGTAATGTTCCCAAATTCTATTGGGCAGATGCTGTCCTTACTGTTGTTTATCTTATAAATCGGATGCCCAGTAATACCATTCAGGGGGAGAGTCCTATTCATAGTCTTAATAAAGCTTCCAAGCCGTATCATCTAACTTCTCGTATTTTTTGGTGTACCTGTTTTGTTAATATTCCCCTTCCCAATCGTGATAAACTTGATGCCAAGTCCAATAAGTGTATTTTTCTTGGGTATTCCACCTCTCAAAAAGGTTACCGCTGCTATGACCCATTGCTTAAAAAACTATATGTTTCCAGGGATGTTACTTTTTTGAATTTACTCCTTATTATTCTACACTCCTGTAATCTACTCCCACTCCATCCTGTGTCCTTCCACTAGTTCCTAGTGAGGGGGAGTTTCAGGGGATCGTTGATCATTCCACTGACCATACACAGCAATCAAAAGAGCTTCTGATGTACAAGAAAGGACAGCAGAAGATTATGTACTCTCCAGAAGAACCATGTACTAAAGAGATTTCCCCTGAATCAGATCCTCAAGTGCAAGTGAAAAGTGACCTTGAGATCCCTATTGCTGTTCGCAAAGGTAAGCGTACATGCGCACGATATCCAATTTCTAACTATGTTTCATATGCCAACACTTCTCAGAGTTATCAGAACTTTATTATGAATACGAAAAAACATAAAATTCCTTCAAAGTTTGAAGAAGCAATTAAATGTCTCTTATGGAAAGCTGCGATTGAAGAAGAATTGAATGCACTGGTCAAAAATAATACATGGACCATCACTCAATTGCCTTCTGATAGGAATATTGTAGGATGCAAGTGGGTGTTTACTATTAAATATAAGGCAGATGAAACAGTAGTGAGATATAAAGCTAGATTGGTTGCTAAAGGATACAGTCAGTCATATGACATTGATTATACAGAAATATTTGCACCTGTGGCTAAACTTACATCAATCATAATACTTCTTAGTATGGCAGCAAATTTGGAATGGGACCTATGGCAATTTGATGTTAAAAATGCTTTCTTACAGGGAGACTTAAATGAAGAAGTATACATGGAACTACCTTCAGGAATGACAAGCAATTTGTCATCTTCTAATAGAGTATATAAACTCAATAAAGCAATATATGGGTTGAAACAGTCTCCAAGAGCTTGGTTTGATAAATTTGGCAAAGCAGTGTGTAGTTTGGGATACTGCAGAAGCCTCAATGATCATACAATATTCTTCAAGAAAGGGACAAAAATATCTATCCTCGTTGTTTATGTTGATCACATTATTGTTACAGGAGATAACCTTGAAGAAATATCAAAGTTGAAAAAGAGTCTTCATAAATTATTTGATATTAAGGATCTGGGCAGGCTTCACTACTTCTTGGGCATAGAAGTTCTTTACTCTGACATAGGTATCTATTAACTCAACGAAAATATCTAATAGATCTCCTTGAAAAAATTCAAATGCTTGAATGTAAACTTAGTGACATCCCAATGGAGGTAAACCAGAAATTTTTTAAAAGAGACAGTGAAAAGTTCAAAGACATCCATAAATATCAGAAGCTAGTGGGGAAGCTCATATATTTGACCATTACTCGACCAGACATTACATATGCAGTTGGGATTGTGAGCAGATATATGCATTCACCAACCAAAAATCAGATGGATGCCGTGTATAAAATTCTTCGATATCTCAAATCAACTTCAAGAATGGCTTACTTTATTCGAAATCATCAAATTTGGACATTGAACTTTATTCTGATGCTGATTGGGCAGGTTCTTATGATGATAGAAAGTCAACTACTGGCTATGTTATTTTACTTAGGGGTAATATTATATCTTGGAAAAGCAAAAAACAGAGTGGTGGCAAGATCTACGGCAGAAGCTGAATATAGAGCTATAGCACAAGCAATGTGTGAAGGAAAATGGATATCTTCATTGATTACTGAATTGGGTTATTCACTTAAACATCCTATACCTTTATATTGTGATAGCAGTGCAGCAATTCAGATGGCATCTAATCCAGTATTTCATGAAAGGACCAAGCATATAGAAATTGATTGCCACTTCATCGGGGAGAAGATATCTAATAAAGAATTCCAGCTGGAGTATGTTCATTCTATCAAACAGAGGGCTGATTTTTTAACTAAAGCTACTACCCGCAAACTATTCCAGGAGACCTTATCCAAGTTGGGTGTCATCAACATTTTCCACCCAACTTGAGGGGGAGTGTTAAGGGAAGTCATAGTGTCATGTAATGAGAGTCAAGTCGTGTAAAAGAATGTCCTGTCTTAGTTTATTTTGTCTTTTTTTTGAGTCCTATGTTATCTTAGAAATAGTTAGTACTTATTAGGGGTAGATTAGGAAATTAAGTCAGATAGGGGGTATTAATAGATGATTAGGGTTAGATAGAGATTAGTTAGAAAGGTGGGGGACGGCTGCACTGTCAGGGCCGATTCAGGTCATGGTGCAGATTGGAGGGATGCCTCCAATCTGCCCCTTATTGTAAGTGCCTTTATATCTTAATGAATATGAGATTTATTCATAATAAAAACAAACTCAAAATAATCAAAACAAGGCTACATGTTTTCTCCACAAACTTTGGAAGTGTGTAGAAGTCACACATAAGGAGTCTTCTTATCTCCAGAAAAAGAATATGACAGTGAATCATTTGACGTTTGCATATGATCCATAAAATATAGGGCCTCTAACTCACAATGTGATAAACGAAATGATTTGCACTTGGAATACGTGTAGATCAGACTGTAAACTCAAATTATTTCTCAAACCTATACAAAACTGGTTTCAAAGATAAAAATAAGATCATCTCGCTTCCTTTACTAAATATACAAATGACCTCCTAAACGTTGTTCTCCAGAACTACTGTCAACAAGTGCTTACAATTTGCTTTGAAAATAAATAAAAGTAATATCTAGGAGACTAGAATGATGGGTTGGTCCATTTCTAAACCAACATCTGCAGGGGAGAGACTGCTTTAAAAGTAGTGACTAGAGTAAGATATTACTAGGTGAAATCTCAAAGAAAGAAGGAAAGGCGAAAGGAAAAGAACCTGTCATAGGATTCAGCCCTCGTATAAGCCTGAATTACCAAATTGTAACTCTCTGTATCGGGTTTCATGTAGTCTGCCAAAGCCAAAGGAAAAATGAGAGAGAGATTATGCAAGCAGAAAGAGACGGCCTTTGAAGACAATGATGATGACAGTGACGAGAAACAGAGAAAGAGAGCACTAGGAACAGAGTAGTGAAAACATTTATATGAAACACTTCATGTGCATTCTAACAATTCTTTTCCTGAGCTGATCTCAAACAAATGGCATAGATAGGGATAGCACATGACAAGGTCGTGGAGGCAAGGGCAATTTGGCTTTCTCTCATATACATAGGGTTGGAAAGTTATAGCTTTCAAGGATCACCGAAATCCAACACCACAATTCAACTTTATAGCCAAAACAGTTTGAATTCCCTACACAAAAGCCCAAAGAACCTCGCATCAAAGGGGAATCACCAGCTCCAGGCAACAAAATACATTTCTCCCCAAGGCATTTTAATATCTACAAGAAAACAAAAGCATCAATCTTTCAGACAAATAATAGTGAATTGTTGATGTCACCGAGGTATTTGATATGACAAAGCTGCTTGAGAACGACACTAAGTACATTGAAAAGTGGGATCCAGCTTAGAACTTAAAAATCTTTTGAAGTTCAAAACATTAGCTCTCCAACAAGACATTGATAAGACAGATAAGTTATTCTCGTAACATGCTACACTGTCTTGCATGGACTTAAGCTACCAAGACATACCCAGCTAAGAGAAACAAATCAGCATTGATTCAGCCACTTTATCAGCTTTATTCGGCTTAGGGCTTCTTACAGATCCAAACAAGGATCAAAATCCATTTGACCAGAGATGGCAACTGGCTAACATCACCAAGTCTATGGATATTCTCAGTTTGGATCCAAGGAAACTTGTGTACAACCTCATCACTGACCAACCAAGCTACATATTCATATTCAACTTGAGTCATGATTGCTTTGCCATTTCCACCCATACAATTCAAAGTACATCCATTTGAAGTAGATCATTAGCTGAAGTGTGTCCAGCTACTACATTCAAATAAATTAACACATGGTTACCAAATAAATCAACACATGTGGTTACCAAAAGATCTCCACAGAGGTCGGAAACTTGCTTCTATATTGGTAGGAAGCATGAAACTCAAGCTTTTGGTAAGTCGCCTTCTTTTCAACACTTCGCATGTTTCCCTCAAGCTTCCAATATCTCCAAGTCCATCTCTCAGACTTTAGGGTATGACAAGTTCTAAGTGATCTAAAGCCAGATGGTCGCTTCCCCAGTCAGCCAAGCCAGCCTACACCAGGCCCATTTAAGCTAACCGGATAAACAGTTCACCAAACTAACCTCATCTCATACCCCAACAGAACTCCCCAACATGATGATATCTCCAGCCTGGCAAAACCTCAGCTAGCAGAAACCTGTAGTCCTAACCTCAGATTTCCTTGCCTATTCTCAGAGCTTTACCAAACAAATTGGATCCAGCATAGGTGGGTTGCTGCCTCTCTGTATCCTCCTAGCAAGTATGATTGAAACTCTACGTAATTCTACTTAAGCTCTAAAAAGATGACACCATGCTAAAGTCAAAGAATACCACTCCGGTTGGGATCTGAGCTCAATCAAAACAGCAGTAGACACCATTAAGATTGCAAATCATAGCGAAGGTAGAGACTTCAGGAGGTACTTTCTTGCTTCTCCTTGATTTAGTTTTAACTTTACACCCAGATTCCGTAACATTCCACATATTAGATGTTTTTCTATGCTTCATAACTTATGATACTGGCTTTTACTTTCATGCTCAATCTTGCCACGTAATCAAAGGAAAACACAAAAACATACAGGCAAACCAGCTCCCAAAGCCTTTGGTTGGAGCTTACTCCCCATTAGTAGAGGAAACACTTTCCAACTCACAAAAGTGGAACCCCGGTTTCAAAGATGTGAAACTTTTAAAATTTAAAAGTTCTTTATTTTCATAGTAATGAACTAATGAAACACTGTACATGTCCCCTCCAGCACATGCGCCTGAATATGATCATCTTAAGACTTCCATATCACATAGTTTTCGTCACAGATGCAGATTTTTCCTCATTTGGAACCCCCTTAAAGCCATATATACAGAGTTTCAAGTAGAGATTCAAATATTGGATTGTCACTTTTGTGGTGTTGGTATTACATTTAAATATAAATATCATCAGGGAAAATGCACAAAAGCCCCACACAGTCTAAAATCAAGGAACTTTTTATTTAACAACAAAAGCACATAATCAAACTTAATCTTAAGTAGATAGAAATTCAAACCTTCTCCATATTCCATGTTTTCAAATGTTGCATATGCTATTTCAGGAATGCCACATGTTGCCTACACAATACATTCAAGGGAATTAATATAGATAGGCAAAGATGTAAGTTATATTATACAGAAGCTGCACATAGATGATCGTGCAGTTAGAGATAAAAACAAATTGGTAAGGGTTTCAAAGAAAGCTGACAATAATGAAATTGGATACTCAAGTGCAATGGCAACCGGAATACATCTTTTGCTTTCCTTTGCATTAAACAATAAAAAAGTGCTAGAAAACAAGAAGATACAGTGTGACCATGAACCTCTTCTCATCCAATTAAGTGCACTGGATGCATGCACTTTGTGAGCATGACCAGCTGGATTATGTGTAGACTTCTGTATGTGATTACGTTTTTCTTATATTACGTATGAAAAGGACTGAAACATCTGGTACATGTTTCAGATGTGTTTTGGGTTTTGGTACTTTCGCCTGAAGAAGCAGCAATTACATGCCATTTTCGTGCATCACAGGTCATTGTTTCTGGTGCTTATAAAATCTAATCAACACAATGTAAGGAAAACAAGAAGATTTTAAGAAATTGAATTCATATCTTTTGGCATTATAAGCAATTGAATTCATATAGTTTAGTTGGTCAAAAGAGCATTTCTAATCGCCTATTCGAAAGTACAACAACAACAACAACTAAGCCTTTTCCCATACTAGATGGGGTTGGCTACATGGATTCTTTGTTTCCACAGATCCCTATCATATGCCATGTTAGCAGTTAACTCACAATAAGTTAGATCATTCTTCATTGTTTCTTTCCAACACTTTTGTGCTTGTCCTCTACCTCTTTTAATACTTTTAAAATCTAGTTTTTCATACCTTCTTACAGGTTCTCTTTTGATCTTCTTTCTAAATGTCCAAACCATCTTAAACGATAATCTCTCATTTTATCCTCTATTGGTGTCACCCCTAATTTGTTTCTAATAACCTCATTATGTATACGGACTTTTCTTGTATGACCACTCATCCATCTCAACATCTTCATTTCTGTCCCAGACATCTTTTGTACATGTTGATGATTAACTGCCCAACACTCAGAAAAATAAAACATGGCAGGCCTAATTGATGCTCTATAATATTTACCTTTAAACTTTAATGATATCTTCTTATCACAAAAAATACCTTATGCTCCTCTCCATTTTAACCAACCACCATTAATTCTATAAGTAACATCTCCATCAATTCTTCCATCACTATGAAAAATTGACCCTAGGTATTTAAAACTTTCTTTTTGGGGGATGCAATGTGTGCCAATTTTAATTTTTATGTCCTTTGAGGTAACCAAATGATCAAACTTACATTCCATATATTTTGTCTATGTTCTACTAAGTCGGAAGCCTTTACTTTCTAATGTTTCTCTCCATAATTCCAATTTTCTATTAACTTTTTCCTTAGACTCCTCCACTAAAACAATGTCATCTTCAAATAACATACACCAAGGTACTTCAAATAATCGCCCATTCGAAAGTAAAATAAGTTTTTTAGAACTGTCAAGAATATGATGACCAATAAAATCACATTGATGCAAAACACATTTTGCACAAAATTAATCATCCGAAATGCATCTCTAAGCTCAGTTTTAGACTTGAACCTATGAGTCATAGAGATGAAATACTAGCCACACAAACACGAACACACATATATATCAGGTAAGTGTTACAAATGTTTAGTGTGCAGACTTATGTCTGCGCACGCTCATGTAAATGCGCACCACGTGGGCACTTGTATTTCAGTTTCTTATTGTTTTCTGCTTGTTTATTTTTATTCTGTTTTGCCATGTACTGCAAAAGGGGCCCAGCAGCTAGGAGGTCCCAATGGCTAGATTTCTCGCTGTTGGGCACCCTCCAACAACTAGTTGGCTGCTGGGCTCCCCTATTTAAAGCCCCTCAAGGGGATAATGTAAATATAGCCTGTGAGGCTGATTAATGTGATCTTTATTCTAAGTTTGTTCAGCTAAGAGTTATATTTTCTGAGATTCACATTCTGTTTTGAGTCACATTTGTGGCTGAAATCCTGTGGACCAGATTGGAAGACTGTGGCAGTCAATTGGCAAAGCACTCAAGGTGCTGATTGTTTACAGTAAGATGCAGCTATATGAACAGATCATGTAAACATACATGTAAGAAGCATATATACATATAGGGGTTTCAGAAAGGAGAAACCATGCACTTGTTCCCAGTTTCTCCAGTTATCCAGCAAATCAATCACACAATCATGCTTTGAACGCCCAAGAAAACACAACTGCTTTTTATATCAAAAAAGTTCAATCATCAAGTATAACATGATTACAAAATAACTATACAAGCCCTAAATGAAGTAGACGGAAGAGAACTGTCTCACACAAGAATCAGTTAATGCCTTCGGTATAGTATAAATAGATTACTTAGACATGTTCAAAATACAATATTCAGTTTGTGTTCTTCATAATGCAACGTGTATAGTGAACCACTTTATGAAAAAGACAGGAACACAAGTGCAAAACTGTTCCATACACTAGAGTCTAGATTGTATGTTCTTTTAATGTACCCTATAATCTAAATGTGCTAGAGAAAAGAAGCAAGAGCACATCACAAGCATGTCACTCTGAGCAAAACCTAGATTGTATACCTGTACACTGAGAAGGCAATTGAAATGGAATGTTGTAGCCATCCTTCCTGCAGCTTCCATTTCATAGGCGATAGTCAAAGCATTAGAATGGTCCCCAGCTTTACAGTCCTCTTCAATTAAGAGGTCATATATTTCATCTGTGGCTCTTAGCCCTCCTTGAGCACCCTTGAGAAAGACCTTGTTCGCATCTTCAAGATAACCATTTTTTACTAGCCCCTCTGAAACAAGTACTATCAATTAGACTAGAAATCATCTGAATACAATTAGCATAACCAGTAACCAGAATCAGGAGTGGCTAATAAAAGATCATACCCACAAGAACCAGCCAGGGTTGACGAATATCAAAGTTCAACTTCTCCATAGCAGCAAGAACTTCCTGGCCCCTGATAGCGTGACCTCTTAATCCAAATAAGCGTATCAATGCAACAAATGTTTGATTTAAAGGACGGATGCCAGCACTCAGTTCCCTTCTCAGTGACTGCATCTGCAAGAGTTTCATACTTCTGAAAGTATGAGTAGATGTTTTACTACTTCTGGTAAACTGCATCTCATAAATGCCATTTAAACATGTACTTAATTGTAACCACTCGGCAGAAAAGTGAACATGTAGACAACAAATCTCCATTAAAAAAATCTTCTAACATATGCCAAAAGGAAAAGCTCCTCTGAAAAGGAAAATAAACAAAAGCACTTCCTTGACCAACTGGAGCAATAAAAAATGCTGAAAGATTGACTTGGTGTAGGAACAAAAAAACACCAAATTGTCCTGTCAGAGGGAAAGAGGAATGGGAATTAAGACCTAGAACTTAAAAAAAGACAAGTTCTACACGGTTAGCAGTTAGCACTGCTTTTGTATAAAGCACAAAATAACAATTCAAACAAACAATTCAGAACTTCACGGGGATTTTCATTCTGAAAATACACCAAGCTGCTCGTGTTCATGCAGCACACAGGGTCCAATATGGAACAGTCGAAGAGATAAAATATGGGGCAGCTCTTTCCCTCGGTTGGGATTTAATCCTCTCTTTGTACATCCAAAAAGGAAACCCAAAAGACACGTCCAAATCTAAATAGAAATAGACAACGAAAGAGATAAAATATCTCAATGTTACAAAAGTCCGTAGAGGAAAAGCGGGACGTGACAATTACGCTCTCTCCATCTACCCATGTCAAATATCTCAAATCTTACAAAACAAGGAGGAAAAGAGCCACCTCCTCCCTCTCGAACATTTCAAAACATCATCGGGGAAAAGGAACTTCCCATCTCTCGCCCAGGGTAAAAGAAGTAACGAAAACGTTCGTTGATCAGCATTACGTCGAATTCCCGTTGAACATACAAAACCAGATCACACAAAACCCTAAATCCAATAAATAAAATGCACCGCTCGTATTCATCGAAAGAACGGGAGAACAATCATCGAGCAGCATTGCGTTCAATCCACGTTCAGTGTACAATTCGAGCATTATACGACATCACACGAAAGAAATAGCAGAAATCAAAAGCCTGGAAGCGAACAAGATCTCAATATTACCGCCCCGTATTCATCTCCGGCGAGCACCTGCGAGACCACGAGTCCATGGAAAGAGTGCGGGCCGGGGGCCAACCCGGCGGCGATCATATCATAGAGAACGGCGTTCGCACCGGCAGCGTCAGCACTCCGAGCTCTGTGCATCAATTCCTCCATGAATACGAACCGCAGCCGACGCTCGTCGGAACCGACGGCGGAATCGTCCTCCTTCACCGCTCTTTCTTTCTTCTTCCTCCCTTTCTTCTTCGTGCTCATCTCCACGCCGCTCGCCGCACGGGCTATCATCGTCGGACGGAAGCACGGACGGCTCGGATGCGATTGGTGTTGCGGGAAGAGAGGGAGTTGGTGAGAGGTGAGGGGACGGAGAGAAGACGCCATGAGAGAGGCAGAGAGAAAGGGGTGAAACAACGGATAAGGAGTGGCGCCGGCGAATTTATACGATGTAATTCTTGCGCGGGGAGGAAAAGCGGGAAATTTGTAGGAGAAAGGTGTTCGCAAGTCCGAAAGAAAGTCTGCATATACGTCACGCCGACACCGATTGGGAGACGCGAGCAAGGGCGAAATCCTTCACGGTGACACGTTCTTTTGAAGGAGTTTCGGCTACTCAAACATTACCAATTAGGAGTCGCTCATTTACTTGGTCTGAAAAAGGTAGAAATGGCAATATTGACCCGGGCCCCGACCCGACCAACTCGATTGGGGCAGGGAATACCCGACCCAGTCAGATTCGGGTTTGAGGATAAAATATCCCGATCTGTACCTGATGTTTATGTATATAAGTGTGTGTATATAGATAAATGCATAGAGGGAGTCCTGAATACATAATATTTTTTAATACATAATCTTGCATGAGCCTTTTCATTTAATCTTTGAGATTTGAGATGAACAATAGAGATTTGAATTAATTTATATTTAATGAAGATCATATTATAGTGTAACAATATTTTATTGAAAATATAACAATTGATCTCAAATGTCGGAGATGTTTGTACAAAATTATGCATCGAAAGATATTATGGGACACTCTTTTAGAGAGAAAAAAAGAGAGATATAGTCGTAAATGCTCAATCACCGTCTATACTCAAAGAGTGGCATGATCAATAGTAGAATGGAGATTTTCATGTGTTAAATGTGAAGTGATTATAATCTCATCCGTTCATTTCAAAGAACCACCATGTTAAACTAGAATTAAACATGGATAAAGTTTGAGCATCTCTCTCTCTCTCTCTCTCTCTCTCTCTCTCTCTCTCTCTCTCTCTCTCTCTCTCTATATATATATATATATATATATATATGACCCATTTTTATCTCATACCCTCTTTATACCCATTGGGTAAAATAAAACCAAACTCATGCTCGCCCTGTTAAGGTTTGGGTTGGGGGCTGGTGTAGGTACCCGACCCACCTCATTGCTACCCCTAGAAAAATAATACAGAAATCATTCTTAGAAACAAATAAATTGCTATGATTGTCCATCCATGTGTATAACTTTTCATAAAACTCCTTAAATGACCTCTAATTGGGAGGCCGAAGTGATATGCATGTCCCGAGGGTGTTATATTCATGACCTTCAACTTGGGAGTTGACCCCCTAGCCATGTGAGCTAATGTTCCTTTCGTGGTATGCCCTTATATAAGCATCCATCTAAGGATATGGTTAGACTTGTTTGGTTTCAGGCCAGCCCGATGGACTCAACTGGAGTCGAACCGCCTGTACGACTGGCTAGAATGAAGGCTGCTATGATTCAGTTCTGGTTCTACCAAGAACATAACCTGGAATCTATATAATTACTCAAAGTTCAGAGGCACCCAGTATTACTTGATCCATTCTGAAGTATCGGCAGGGAGAAACTGCCAGTCTCTTCCTCTTCTGAACAAGAGCCAAATCTTCATCATCTTCTCTCATATCAAATTCAAACACGACACTATCTGTGTTCAAGGGAACAACCCGTACTCCTCTCTCCAGAAGCTTATCTGTATATGGTTCACTAAGTCTGAATGATTCCGAGATAAATGAAGCAGGCCCAGCAAGTATGACTAGCCTTGCAATTCCTCTCAACGCACTGACAGTGATGACCTCACCATCCCCACGCAGCATCAGATTTGCAAGGTTCTCCTCTCCTGTAAGCCTTGCTATTTGCATATTCTTAGAATTAAGTTCCCTTGAGTAAAGGTATGCAAATAAAGAAACGGCTCCCAGCTCAATGGCAAGACCTTTCAGCATATTCTCTAATTCAGAAGCTCTCAAGGGTTTGTAGGAGCAGCAATTAGTTGGTGGTTGCAATCAGTCCACCAACTGCACCACTAGCAATGAAAGCAATATAAAAGAACATCCGAACAGAGCGAAAGGGAGAAAGGACTTCACTTCGAATCTTGGCTGCAGAACTGAAACACCAAATCGTTGTCATTTAAATGCACATGTAACTGAAACAACAGCAGAAACACTAGTGGACTTTGTTGAAATATAAAAACTGCATGTACCAGTGGCGAGCATAGAAAGTTTTTTGGAGTTAGATGAAGCTCGGTTGGGTGAAATTCAGGTGAGGTGGGCGGTCTACATAATTCTTCGAACAAATTGAGGTGCTTGTGTTGTGTTCTGGAACTTGTTTTTTTAGGATTTTGGTGAGCAAGCCGCCTCACCTTGCCCATCAATAGGTCCATTATGGGCATATACCACATGCATTAATTTTGATAAACTACATTTGTGAAGGAGGATCAATATTGACAGACTTACGTCTACCAACAGCCAACCAACATCAATTAGAAAATCTTGGCTGTAAACTAGAGGCAGAGAAATTGCTGAGAGGTCATTGAAAAATAGTTGCGTGCTATATATACGGACCTAACGTATAAAACTATAGAAATATATAATCAAACAGAAAATATTAAAACTAGTACTTATTGTTAATTTCATGACGTTTTCCACATTTTAAAAGTATCACAAAATACTTATTGCGCAAAATCACCATACATTGGTAGAAGGTTGTAATTGCACAAAATCAAATTCTCCCAAAAACATCGGCCTCGTTTGCCACAAGTACTCCGGAATAACCACACTGAAATCGATTTCGCAGATCATCAACCAAAACGAGTCGCCGCATGATACGTTCCAAGATTATCGGTAAAAAGAAGCTTAATTAAGCAGTAATCTCTGCAAAACAATCTGCGGCATACTCTCTTACCAGAATACTATACAAAAATTAAAGAAAAGCATCAAATGAACAAAATTAGCAGGACAACAAGAAATCGAACAATAAAGGTCTAATCAACACGATTAGCAGAAATAAGAGACCCCAATGATGATTTATTTGCGACCATCTACCTAATTTCAGAGGAGGTCGGCCTGTTATTAAAGGAGCAACGGACAAACAATTCGCGACTCGCCGTGCGTTTGCGTTTGCTTACGAAACGGCCGCTGCTGGTGGGAAATCTGAAACGGTGCGTCCTCGTTCTCATCGAACTGGAATCGGTTGCTGCGGATGAATGAAAACAAGAAGGCAAGTGATGGTTTCCCTTGTGGATCCCCGGGCGAGCCAACCAGAAGAAATAATGTACTGTCGTCGTGCGTTTGCCACAAGTACTCCGGAAGAACCACACTGAAATCGACTTCGCAGATCATCAACCAAAACGCGTCGCAGTTATTTCCCAATTCATGAAGTCCCGATCATATGTCTGAGCGTAGCCGCATGATACGTTCCAAGATTATCGGTAAAAAGAAGCTTAATTAAGCAGTAATCTCTCCAAAACAATCTGCGGCATACTCTCTTACGAATAACAGCAACAACTAAGCCTTTTCCCATACTAGACGGGGTCGGCTACATCGATTCTTTGTTTCCACGGATCCCCATCTTGTGCCATGTTAGCAGTGAACTCCCAATAAGCTAGATCGTTCTTCATTGTTTCTTTTCAACACTTTTGTGTCGTTCTCTACCTCTTTTAATACTTTACAAATTTAGTTTTTCTAACCTTCTTAGAGGTTCTTCTTTTGATCTTCTTGTCCAAACCATCTTAAATATTCTCTCATTTTATCTTCTATTGGTGTCACTCCTACTTTATTTCTAATAATCTCATTATGCATACGGTCTTTTCTTGTATGACCACTCATCCATCTCAACATCTTCATTTCTGTCACAGACATCTTTTGTAAATATTGATGATTAACTGCCCAACACTCAGAACCATAAAACATGGTAGGCCTAATTACTTCTCTATAATATTTATCTTTTAATTTTAATGGTATCTTCTTATCACAAAGAATACTTGATGCTCTTCTTCATTTTAACCAACCAGCATTAATTCAATGCATAACATCTCCATCAATTCTTCCATCACTATGAAAAATTGACCCTAGGTATTTAAAATTTTCCTTATGAATAATGCAATATGTGCCTATTTTAATTTCTATGTCCTCTGAAGTAACCAAATGATCAAACTTACATTCCATATATTATGTCTTTGTTCTACTAAGTCGGAGGCCTTTGCTTTCTAATATTTCTCTCCATAGTTCCAATTTTCTATTAACTTTTTCCTTAGACTCCTCCACCAATACAATGTTATCTACAAATAACATATACCAAGGTACTTCATCTTGAATATATTTTGTTAACTCATCCATCACCATTATAAATAAGTATGGGCTTAAAGTTGATCCTTAATGTAACCCAATATTAACTTCAAAGAAGTCTGTCGTTACTTCATGAGTCCTCACACATGTTTTTGCACCATCATACATGTCTCTTATAAGGTTAATATATGTAAATGAGATATACCTCTTTTTTCCAAAGTTCTCCAAAGAACCTCCCTCAGTACCCTATAATAAATATCATGTGAAGGTCTTTCCTTTTTACTCTAAAATGTTTCATAAGACGTCTCAAAAGGTGAATCTCTGTTGTACTTGATACTCGTCTTAACCTACGTTCGATAATTCTTTCCCATAATTTCATAGTATGACTCATTAACTTGATACCTCGATAATTCGCACAATTTTGAATGTCTCCCTTGTTCTTATATATGGGTATAAGTGTACTTGCTCTCCATTCATTGGGCATCTTTTGGTTTTTTCATATTTCATTAAATAGTCTTGTGAGCCAGGTGATTCCTATTTCTCCTAGTATTTTCCAAACTTTTATAAGAATATTATCAGGTCCTACCGATTTACCACTCTTCATATGTTTAAGAGCCTCTTTGACTTCATTATTTTGAATACGTCGGTAGAAATTGTGGTTTATATACTTTTTTAACTTGGCTAAATCTCCTAAACTATTACTAACATCTTTATTTTCATTAAAAAGGTTATAAAAATAGTTTTTTCATCTATTTATTATATCATCATTTGTCACTAGAATTTTTTCATCCTCGTCTTTTATGCATCTAACAGAATTAAGATATTTAATTTTTTTATCTCTAGCCCTAGCTATCATAAAAATATCTCTTTCACCCTCTTTTGAGTTGAGTTTTTTATATAAGTCCTCCAAAATCTTAGCTTTTGCTTCACTAACGGCTTTTTTTCGCTTCCTTCTTTGCTTTCTTATAAGCTTCTAAAGTTTCACTAGTTTTCTTGGCATAATGTAATTTGTAGCATGCCCTCTTTGTCTTGATTTTATTTTGCACTACTTCACTCCACCACCAAGCTTCTTTTTGTGCCGGTACACCTCCCTTAAGTACACCTAACACATCTTTCGCCACTTTCCTAATATGTATAGCTATATTGTTCCACATATCACAAGGTGTGCCAATATAATTCCAAACATCTCTTTGAAGGACTTTTAAATATATCTTCTTTCTCGCTTTTGAGGTTCCACCATTTAGTTCGAATAGCTCGATGCACTATTTTCTTCTTTGTATATTTTTTTATTTGTAAATTCATAACTAAAAGTCGATGTTGGGTGGTTAAGCTTTCTCTAAGAATTACCTTACAATCTTTACAACACGCTCTATCTTTTTTTTTACAAATAAAATAATCAATTTGTATTTGTGATAAGCCACTCTTATAAGTAATTAAATGTTCATCTCGTTTTTTGAAGATTGTATTGACTATAAAGAGATAAAATGCCATAGCAAAATTTAAAATCTCCCAACCTTCTTCATTTATATCCCCAAAACCAAAGTTTCCATGAATCCCTTGATATCCTAATGCCTCTTTACCGACATGTCCATTTAAATCTCCTCCTATCTCCCTTTGTGAAATCTTTTGAAACACCTTATCACACTCTACCCGAAAAAAACTGTCTTTATACTATCTTAGTCCTACGTGCGTAAGCACAAACTTAGCAGGCCAGCCAGAAATCGAACAGTGAAGGTCTAATCAACACGATTAGCAGAAATAAGCGAACCCAATGATGATTTATTTGCGACCATCTACCTAATTTCAGAGGAGGGCGGCCTGTTACTAAAGGAGCAACGGACAAACAATTCGCGACTCGCCGTGCGTTTGCGTTTGCTTACCAAACGGCCGCTGCTGGTGGGAAATCTGAAACGGTGCGTCGTCGTTCTCATCAAACTGGAATCGGTTGCTGCGGATGAATGAAAACAAGAAGGCAAGTGATGGTTTCCCTTGTGGATCCCGGGGCGAGCCAACCAGAAGAAATAATGCACTGTCGCCATGGAGACAACGCCGAATCACGTACCACCCTCGTGGGGTGCGTCGAACCCCGTATCTCCATTTGTTCGCTCGGTCGTTTCTACCGTTGATGGGATTGCCAGACGCGGGCAAACGAAGCCCGCTCAAATTGGGCCAGCACCTCCCTATATTACTTTGCTGAGATGCAAAATCCTGGGCTACAAAGTGTCATCCGAGCGTCAAGGAGAAAATCACCGCCGTTACTCCATCAAAGGAGAAACAAGTTGCGAGTAAGGGAGCTACTGATTTGTCAAGGGCCATACGTGGCGCAGCATCGTTTTGGAATTCGTTTTTAAGTGATCATAATTGTTTCAAACTCCAGTTTTCTTTCGGCGTCCAAGACACTAACTAACGTTCTCATTCATTGTGTGCAACGTTTACCCAACCCAACCCGAATAGTGCGGAAAATATTCGATCCGACCAGATTTGGGTTCAGATATGAAAAATAAGGTGCTCTCACCCATACCAACCCAATACCTGACATGAATGTACGTACATATGTATGTATACAAACAGACACAGACATATTTAATGGATATGTGTTATTTATAATAACAACTAAGTCTTTTTCTCATACTAGATGGAGTACGACACACAGATCCTTTGTCTTGATAAAACTCCATCATATGTCATGCTCATAATTAACCCAACATAAGATACATCATTCTATATTATTTTCTTTCAGCACAAAACCCTCAATTTATTTCTACTAATATCATTATATATAAAGAGTCTTCCCTTGTGTGATCATGTTGTCACAAAGATCTTGTATGGCCAACATTCATAACCATATAATATAATGGGTCTAATTGCTACTCTATAATATTTAATATTTATCTTTAATGATATATTTTTCTCACATAAAATATTTGATGCATCTCTTTGTTTTAACTAATATGTATTAATTCTACGTGGAATATCTCTATCAACTTTACTATCCCACTTAAAATTTGACCTAGATTCTTTAAACTTTCCTTATTATAAATACTACGTGTCCTAATCTTAATTTGTACATCATCTTGGATAATCAAATGATCAAATTTGCATATAGTTTATTTTCGCTAGACTAAGTCAGAAGCCTTTACTTTCTTATATTTCTCTCCATAATTCTAATTTCATGCTTAGACTAATGTACTAATGCAATGTCATCTGTAAATAATATACACCAATATATTTTATCTTAAATATGTTTTGCTAGCTCGTCAATAACTAATATAATAAACATACTTAAAGATGATCCTTGATGTAATCCACTATTAACTTGAAAGAAACATGACATTCGTTGTCTTATCATCAAAACCATAAAATATAACAAGCCTAATTGTTGTTCTATACAACTTTAACGGTATCTTCTTGTCACATTGAATACATGATGCCTCTCCATTTAACCAACCTATTAATTTTACACATAACATCTCTATCAAATCTTTCATCGCTTTGAAAAAATAATAGTAGATATTTAAACTTTTTTTTTGTAAGTGATGTAATGTGTATCATCTCAATTTCACCTAAGTAATCAAATGATAAAACTTTTATTTCATATATTTTGTCTTTGTCGTACCAAGTCAGAAGCTTGTACTTTCTAATGATTCTATTTATAGCTCCAATTTCCTAATAACTTTTTTTCTTAAACTAACACAATATCATCATAAATAATTTACGCCAAAGTACTTCATCTTCAATATTTTTTTGACTTATTAATAACTAATATAAATAAATATAGACTTAATATTGGTCCTCGATGTAATCTGATATTAACTTCAAAGAAACATGTCATTTTTTCACTAGTTCTCATACATCTTTATACACCATTATACATGTGTCATATATGAGTGATGCATGTCAATAAAATACCTTTATTTTCTTAGGTTCTCTAAAGAATATCACTTGACACAATGTTGTATGTTTTTTTATATCAATAAACATGTCAAGGTTCTTCTGCCTTTCTCTAAAATATCATATAGAACATCTCAATATGTGAATAGTCTCGGTAGTATTTCTTCTTAATATAATTTAAATTAATTCTCTATTTTACTTGATACTTGGCTTAACATGCATTCAATAACTTTCTCATGTTTTCATAGTATTACTTATCTAACTTCATACCCCAATAATTCACATGGTTTTGAATGTCCCACTTGCTCTTGTATATGTGTACATTGTACTCTAATATGTTCCTGAGGCATCTTTTTATTTTTTAATACTTTATCAAATAATCTTGCAAGCTAAGTGATATCTGTCTTTCTTGGGATTTTTTATATTCATATGAAAAATTTATTTAACCCTAGAGATTTACCAACTTTCATAGGTTTAACATGCTTCTTGACTTTATTTCGTTTAATATGTTGGTATAAATTGCAGTTTATATATTATTATGAGCTGGTTAGCTCTCTCAAGCTAATACTAACACATACATTTTCGTTAAAATACTTGTTAAAATATTTTTCATATAATCACTTGCCACTAGAATCTTCTCATCCTCATTGTTGATGCATCTAGGAAAAATAAGATAATGTTTTTTCTACTTCTAACCTTAGCTATTCTAGAAAACTCTATGTTCCCCTATTTGGAGTTCAGTTTTTTTATATAAACAATTAAAAGTTTTTGCTTTTACGGCAATAATGGCCTTTTTCGTTTTAGTATACCATCATTACCCTAATTTTAGCTTATACCACTTCACTCTGCTAAATTTTATTGTGCGCTTTCCTTATATTCACCTCACATGTTTTTGTCACTTTCATAACATACTTACCTCTGATACTCCACATATCACAAGTTGTATCTACGCGATTTCAAGCATCTTTTTGAAATATCTCTTATTTTTCAATTTTGAAGTTTTACTATTTAGTATGAATATTTGTATGTAGTATTTATATTTATGTCTACTTTCTTACATGCAAATTCATAACTAAAACTTGATGTTGCGTGATTAAGCTTTATAAGATAATTATCTTACAATCCTTAAAATATTATTTATCTTTTTTCTTATACGAAAACAATCATTTTACATTTGCGAGAAACCACTCTTGTAAGTAATCAATATTCAATTATTTTCTAGAAATTACATTCGCTACAACAAAAGTCATGTTATACCAAAATCTAAAATTTTCTTTCTTTCCTCATTTAAATTACAAAAATCACAGTTTTCACGAATTCCTTGATATTGTAGTACTTTTATCCATGTGCTCATTTAAATATCCTCTCAAACAAATCATCTTTCTTTGTGTAATTATTTGAATTACCTTATATAACTCCTCTTTGCTATCTCGAAGTTTATAAGCTCAAACTATACACACACTTATATATATATATATATATATATATATATATATATATATATATATACACACATATATATAGATAGACATAGAGTGCGATATATATACATACATATATATATATATACATATATACATACATACATATATATACATATATAATATATATATATACATACATACATACATATATATACATATATATATATATATATATATATATATATATATATATATATATATATATATATATATATAGGGATTGTGGTTGTTCATTGCTGTTCACTGTCGGGTTGCCCAACACCATTACCATACTCCAGCATTGCCTTCAACCATCACTTTCTGCCGCGGCAATTTCATTCACCACGGCTACTACTACCATCAAAGATTATGTCACAACTCCAAAATGAGTTCATCGATATGCTTCTTTTTTCTACTTATTAAAAGAACAAACATTATAATGACTAGTTTTATTGGTTTTCTACCTAAAATTAGAGACTATATATATATATATTATAATAAATTAGAACATGCAGGAAAATATTATCTCAGGAGAAAGCTTGGTTTTATTTTTCTTTTTTTATGACTGAAACCAGACACACACACCTTGAATATGGAACTCATGACCATCAACTTGTGAGTTGACCAGCTAGTTAGTTGAGCCTTTTGGTCTTAGAGCATCTCCCCCTCCCCCTTGTTGCAATGAAAAAGTTGAAGCGAGGTATGCATGCCCATGAATCAAACTCGCATCCTGTAAAGTCAAGAGCCTGTCAGGTGGTCTAATAACCTGAGTGCATGTTCTGCAGTTCTGGTTAATAGGGATGGCAATGGAACAGTTCAAACTGGTATACCGACACTGACCCGAACCATAATGGGGATGTGTATAGGTCAGAAAGGGGATATACGTATGTGATGTTTTTTTTGTGTACATACATACACTTACACACATATATACGAAGACCATCATTCACCCTCATATTCATCTATACTAAAATTTCCTTAAAGATCTTAATCATTAGATCTTTAAGATCAATGATTCACCAATCGAACGGTTGAGATCTTTAAAGATTTTTTAAAATGAATTAAGTGTGCTTATTTACTATGTTCTCTCTATCTCTATATGTGTGTGTGCGTGTGCGTGGATGTTTTGGGTACTAGTTGGGGCACCTTATGGCCGTACCGAATCCAAACCTGACTGGTTGGATATTCCTCGATCCATTCAGGTTGGGTTGGATTCCCATCCGGTCAATATTGTCAATCCCTGAATGTTAAAGTGAAACGTAAACAAAAGAAGTGTTCGTATCAAATGATAAGCCACGTTTGTAAAGCATGCTCTCTACAAACATCTGTTCTTTGTTACTTGATGGAAAAGGCGTTGAATCTTGGTCTTCCGCCCTTATATCCAAATGTTTCTCAATATTTTTTCTTTTGTTAGAAACTCACTGCGCAAGACCTTGGTTTGGCCTGAATGGAAAGAAGAATACAATCTGGTTTGGGTTCGGGTACGTGGATAAAGTTCCTCGACTCACACGTTGAACCTGAATCTTAACGGGACAGGTTCAAGAATGCATGGTGCACCAGTATGGCGATCATTAGGGCACACGCATGCATCTCTATATATTATATATAGGGAGAGCGGATTCGTTGCACCATGCAAGAGTGGTGTACCAATACACTGAATTGGGACCATTAGAAGATCCAACGGTTCATGTTGAAAGGAAAAAAATGAACTTTTTTTTTATTGTTAGTAGCTTGAGCACACTGATTTTCATTATATATATATATATATATATATTTCTGTAGTGTTTGTTTGCTGTTCATGAGGAGGAGATGTCTCCTCTCAGTGAAGACTCGTGCCGAACGGAGTAGATTCGGGGACAGAGATAGTAAGGAAATCTCTGACAAGGATCGGGACGGGAATAGGGATAACAAGTTCATGTCCCACAAACCCAATCCCGACTACTTTTTTCATTCATTTTAGAAAGTTTAAAAAGTTAAGTTTATTTGATAATAAAATAAAGTTATGCGAGATAATAAATAAAAAATAGTATCACCTCTTTTTTAATTGATAACTTATCGGCGGTACTCTCACACATTCAATGTGCTTGAATTTGGATGCATTTCATTTTAAATGAAAATTGAGTTTCAATATTTGAGCATCCAACTTTCTCCGATGGGTTCTGTAAGAGTTTATAAAGACATGATGGGGATGGGTGGAGAGGGAGGCTTTGAGATCTCCGGCTTCGTCCCACCTCATGAACATCTCAAATACATTCATGTCAGGTATCGGGTTGGGTATGAATCGGAGCATCCGAATATTTCCTGCCCTGTTTTGGTTGTGTTGGATGAGGGTTGCACAAGTGGAGTCAATATTTCCATCCTAGTCTCGGCGGCTCAACAGGTTGTGTGCTTATTTTCGGATACCCTCAAATCATTTGTTTATGGTTACATCTCTTCTCCCTATGCATTGGCAGTGAGTGCGCGTACAACGGTGTTCACTTCCACCAACTATTTGTTGGAACTCCAATGAGACCTTCACCTGCAAACGAACTGATTGTTTGTGATATCGAAGAATAGAGAGTTCTGTCCAAAATGTGAGAAAGAAATACGTTCTATACGCACCTTACTGGCAATGACATTGACAAAAATCTGAAAAATAGTCTCAGTCTCGTGATGCCCACGTTTCTGAATTGCTATATGCATTAATGCCGGCAAAGTTTCCGGTAGACAGGATTTAGAAGGCGTCCAACTGTTCAAGGAGACGTTTCCCCGCTTTTGAATCTCCGAGGAGTTCGGCTTGATGATTAAGCGAGGCGGGCACCTGCTAAGAGGCTGGAAATCTTCTCTCTCGCTGTTTGCCCGGCCCAACTCTGGCATCGCTGCTCGGCGGCTGGGCGGAGAAGGTGAAGGCGACAGCGGCGAAGAAGAGCAGACGGATGTAGAGCTCCTATCATGGGGGAGAGGGAGCTGTGGCCAATTAGGCGGCGGTGTCGAAGAAACCAGGCTGTACCCGACAACCGTCGCGTCCTTACGTCTTCCACCTCAGTTTTGCCTCTCTCCTGTTCCCGGTCGCCTTCCGACGCCGACAACTACAACAACCCAAGTGGGTATTTCGTGTGGGTTGTTCCATTCCGCTATTCTGATTGATGGGAGAGTTTGGGTCTGGGGGAAGGGCGACGGTGGTAGGCTCGGTCTCGGCAACGAGGACTGGGCTTTTTCTCCGGTGATAAATCCTAATTTGGAGTCGGTTTCGAGCGTCGCCCTTGGTGGACTTCATTCTTGCGCTCTTACTTCCGATGGAGACGTCTTCACGTGGTTGGTTCTTCTCTCTTTTCATTCTCTTTGGTGTTTGGTTCACCAGGCTGCTCGTAAAAATTATAATATTTGTTGTTTTTACATTTTCGTGGCATACGTGCAATTTATGGATGGCGGGTGTTACAAAATAACTTCAAGAGAATGGAATTACTGCTCATAGAAATTCTAATGTTCGTCTCTTTTACGTTTCTGTGAAATACGTGGAATTTATGGATGGTGGGTGTTACAGAATAACTTAAAAAGAATGGAATTATCCAGCTGAACATATAAGGGTTCATCAAATCTGTCATGACTGAGTTACCGACTCGTTGAAGGACTGCTCCACTTTGGGGCCTCATGACTTTGAATTCGAGTCTCAAAACGTGCTACTAGCCTATGGCAGTTGATGCAGATTGTTGGGTGTCTTGGCGTAGTCCTGCTTAGGACGACTGCAGATTCCGTCAGAACAGTCATCAGAAAGTCCTCTTTTAAGTATGGGAAGGAAACAATATAACATTTTTTTACAAAGGGAGGCCGAAGCCTAAAACACATGCATGCGTCCTCGAGAATAGAACTCCCCAACTGCAGTTGAGGAGTCAGAGAGCCTGCCAATTGAGCTAACTCTCTGAGTGCATGAAAAATAAAACATGATTATGATGTTTCTTTTCTGGAATTAAATGGTAATATGGCACTGATAGAGCTTTATGGTGGTTAAGGATCCATGTACCCAAACCCACCTAATGTGGGAAATGGCTTGGTTTTGGTGGTGAAGAGACCTGAGAATTATTATTCATAATTGCGCCATAGGTTCAGCCAACCCATACTCTTAGGGAAGAGGTAGGTGGTCCACGAGATGATAAAACCAGGAAGACATGAATTAAGGTGGATAGATGGTCGCTTGGAGCTTCAGTGCCAAGGCATAATAAGTTAGACATTGAGCACTAGAAAGAGGCTGAAGAAGGTGAAGAGAGTCTTCAAACAAGTATAAATTATAAAGCACGTTTTTGGAGTTACCTAGGCAGATATAATGGCAGCAAATGATCCATATAGCTGATTCCAAACAGATGAAATGTATGTTTTAGCATTGACTGACCCGGAGATTTGAAGTTAATTCATGGCCAAAGTAACCGGTTCTCTTCTCCTCTTAATGTTTTGTGTGCACGTGGTAATTATATGTCCTATTGAGTTTCACCTGTTTGAAGAGTGCAGGGGTTATGGAGGATTTGGTGCACTTGGTCATTCTGTCTACCACAGGGAACTGGTTCCTAGACTTCTGGAATATGACTGGGGTGGAAAAATCATTCATCTTGCAACTAGTGGAACTCACACTGCAGCTGTTTCAGAGGCCGGTAATACTTTTGATTGATTCGGGGCTTGCTTGCGATTTACCTCGTGTCTCTAATTTACCTTTTGCTCTCTGTTTCTTATCAAGGGCCCGACTTTCATTTCAAGGACCCCTCATGTAATTTCACTCTGCACTTCAATGAATGTGTTTCACAAGCATTGCTTTTTGCTATGATTAAATTCTCCTGTTGTTGGTAGTATGCATTTCAAATATCGCAATGTCATCATTGTATACATATGTCTGTGACTTTAATGCACTCTGTAGTTTAAATTTCTGAAAGTTTTGACCACGTGCCTCTGTCTATGTTCAAAGACATCTCATGTACGTTCAATCTGCTCTTTTATGGGAACATTCCATACTCATGATGTGATTATTGATGTTTTGGATAAGTTGCCTCTAAAGTTGGTTGATGCGTTTCAAATATTATAATGCTATCAATTTGTATTGGTATGATGTGATTCTGTCAGGTTCATTGCCCTTTTAACAATACAAATTTCAAATAATAGAAGGTGAACAACTGTTGTAAATCTTTTGTGCATTAAATGGATTAGTTATTTGGCACATTTTGTCATTTTCAGTCTGTCACCTGGATGCTGATGTGTGATTATCAATCTACGTCACATGGATGCTTCAGTGTATAAAGGATTGTGGTCACTTTTATAAAACTTTTAATTTCAATAGGTTCAGAGTGTATTGTACAGCAGCTAAATTGTGTTAGCTCTTTACTTCATATTTCCATGAGCTTTCAACTTCTATTTGTTTTGCTTTATAATTATCTTTTTGCTTATTGTGAATGATGGTGGACTGGATGTAGGTGAACTTTTCACCTGGGGTCGAGATGAAGGTGAAGGTAGGTTAGGCCTTGGAAGTGGTGGAGCCCCAGATGAGGGTGCTCTTGGCACCCCTACGAAAGTACAGGCTTTGCCCGTGCCTGTTGCTGCAGTTGCATGTGGTGGATTTTTTACAATGGCATTAACTGCAGATGGACAGTTATGGAGTTGGGGAGGTGAGGTTACAAGTGCTTTTAAAGATCTATTTACATTTGCAAAGGAACAATATTCTAGCTGGACTGTGGTTTTCACTTCATCAGGGAAAGAAGGAAGATTTATGTCCCGCTTTTTCTTCAACGGCCTATGGTTGGTGTGAACCATGATGCTCTCTTTTGTTATGTGTCTTCTATTCAAAACGCCTTACAAAGTTGTGCTGCAGATATAGGGTGACCATTCTCTTCATATTTACTCTTCCTGCCATTTTGCAGGGCAGCAGATGTTGGTCTCCGACCACATGCTAGAATCATTTCCCATATGGCATTTGGTGTTGCACTTCATTATTTGATTAGAAATAAAAAGTGCATCTATTGCAGGATTAGCTTGTACTGTAATATCATCATTGTTGTTCATGATGTTGAGAGGGTTCTACCAGTCTTGGTGGTCATTTATATTTTTATTCCAATTGATCAGTGAATTATGTTGATTCCTAGGTCATAATTGGTGGTTGGTTTACTTATGCTGTATTGGTAAAATGGGAACTGTATTTTATGAAATATTGGCTCCTAGCAGTTTGGTTCTACATAGTGAAGATCGAGCCTTACTGATCGTACCATCTTGCCCATATTTTAGGTGTTACTTGATATTTTCCTTAACGTTTGATCAGTTCTCCTTTATCTTGCTTTTGGCAGGTAACTCGAACTTTGAGCTTGGGAAGGGTGATAGAGTCAATGACTGGAGACCACAACCCATTCCTAGCCTTGAAAGCATCGAGATTATTCAGATAGCATGTGGTGGTTATCATTCTGCAGCATTAACTAGTATGTCAAAAATTTATCGTCCAATTAGCAACAAATCAACAGTCATGAATCTTGGAATGCACAAAACTACTTGGAAACCAGTCAAGAAATCCATATCATGCACATGACTTTTTACTCATTGGCATATTTTCCCTATAAGCTAACAGTTTTCATAACGCCATGTGCCAAGCATACTTCCACAGATTAAGTTTATGGAAGTAAGAAGCACTCACTAACTTTATATGTTTAGCTTAATTACTTCTCTTCTTTTGACAATTAATTATTTCATGTTTATGGAGCTGCAATGATTAGGATAAGCAGCAGTACTGATGTTAACTGTCCACTAACAAAGGGATTAAACTTTGGACCTACTCCACGTTAAAACCAGCGTTTGCTAATTGCTGGAAAAGGCAAAGTAGTGGGAGAGAGCTTAGAATCATGATTGTGGAAATTGAATGATGGAAAAGGTCAAGAAATGAGAGGCAATTTAGTGTCATGATTTTCAGAAACATTAACTAAATAAGCGATATCTGCAATATTGATTTGACCGTCATGTGCTTGTGATGGATTTTAGGTGAAGGAAGGATCCTGACGTGGGGCCATGGTAGACAAGGACAGCTAGGTCATGGTACCAAACAAAATGGTGAACTTCCAAGGGAAATTGAGTGCCTTGCTGGGGAGCGTGTTGTTTACATTGCATGTGGTAGTTCATCATCGGCTGCGATAACTGGTATGCTTTATCATGTTTATATCTTCTACCTAATCTTGGAAGAGGAAACACCTTTCTTGCTCTTTGAGACTAGTTGAATACTGAGATTTTCAAAGGTCTCAAAGTTGTGCATTCTACGCAGAGTAGACACATCTTGACTGGGTCTCGAACAAAGGGAAGCATATCCCCTTCATTGGCTGAGCCACCCACTTGGGTGGCTCGGGCAATCAAGTGCTTTCTGTGTTGGCTGTCTTGGTTGACTTTTTCTATTGACCAATATTATTAATTTGACCCATAAATATAATGTTAACATCATCATGATGTTGCATACTTGTGCATCTTTTGCAGTGGATCTTTCATTTATCTTCGATGTTCCAATTTATAATGCACAAACACAGTAAATCATGAGTTTTGGAAATGCTTGTTAGCGTGTGAACCATATTGAATTTTTTCCTGGTTGCAAATCATATAGAAGTTTATGTGAAGTTTATTTTGCATGCTTGGATATAGTGATAAAAGGTGCTTCACCACGTAAATTTTATGTATTGTGGTCCGTCTTATTTGTTTTTTGTTGTGGATATCCACTTAACTAATCGGCTTACAGAAATAGTTTTGAGAAATTTAAAGAAATTCACTTAACTAATCATCTTTCTAGAGAAAGGTGCCTATCATTTCAAAACTGCATCTATTCCGTGCTTTACTTGGATGAATTCAACAACCGACTAAACTTCATGGATGACATTTTTGTCCTTATGTTCTCTTTGTGAACTTTTTGTAAATGAGTCATTCATGTGGCTGTCGTCAATCACCTTTTCTTACCAAACAATGATCATGTATTAATCTTGGGAGTGCATTTCCAAAAGGAAGCAGAGAACCATGTTATAAATGGAGATGGGAATTTTCAGGTAGTTAGTTTTGTTGGTCCCTCCATGTCTGGAACTTGCCAAGATTGTATTTCTTCTTGAGATGTTTGTCGTTGCTTCTCATACTTATAATGCTTCTTCAACTGTTTAGCGGTGGCAAATTAAGTACTCAGAGGCCAACGTTATTGCCCAAACTTCAGATGATTAAATTCTGGTTTCTCCTGCCATTGATGTTTGGATTTCTATTTTGGAGTTACAGATGAGGGGAAGTTATACATGTGGGGCAATGCAAAAGATTGCCAACTTGGTGTTCCAGGACTGTCAGAGATTCAGACATTCCCGTTAGAGGTGAAGCTTTTAGTGGACGAACAGTCGAATTCACACCATGTTCTTTCAGTGGCCATTGGTGCAACTCATGCGATGTGCTTGGTCAGGACTACACCAAGAGCATAGTCATTTTGTTATCCTGACACACAACTAAGTGTCACGTAAAAGGACATTTTCTTTTGCATGTGCTATCAAAGTAAGAAGACAGTTTCATGCTTAAGCAACTTTATCAACTCTGAATATTGGCTTCCCCCTCTCCCCATGCATTATCTTTTCGTTTTATTCCTCAAAATAAAATGTGCAACCAAATCCTTTCCGTTTACATCGCAAACATGAAACTTCTCCTTTGTTTTTTTTCCTTAAGAAAAGTAAAGGAGAGGTTTCATGATCGAATGAAAATGGAAAACGTTTGGTTACAGATGCAATTTTGATAAACAAAACAGCCAGAAGCCAGTATTTAGAGTTGCTATAGTTGTTTAAGCTTGTGGAACTTCAAATTATTGTTGCTGACAATAGTGGTCAGAAAGTTGGTGCTCTTTTTTGATATGCAGCAAGCCTTAATTAACATGATGAAGTTAATTGCTTTGCAGTCTGAGCAAATCTTCTTTGCAGTGATTAGTGAATCTGCAATCCGATTTAGAAAGGCAGTTTGAGTAACTTAAAACAATCGATATGATAGCGTACACTAGCTTGAGATGGGGAAGTCAAAAGTTAGGACGTCTTACCCATCCTTTATTGTACAAGGCAGAGGTGATTCTCAAATAATTGAAAATAAGCGACTTGACCATTTCTTGCCTCCTGTTCATCTATCTTTGAAATGAAAATCTGATGAATGAATTGAGAACAAAGTTATGGTAGGTGAGTATAAATTATCCACTTAGAAATTCATCTCTTCAAGATTATTGTCGCCAACATTTGTGCATTAAAGGTCTAGCTGTAAGGGCAGATCAACTAGCAATGATTTATCAGAGTTGGTTGGCCTTCCACAAATTTTGACATCAGCCTTGTGCTGGTAACAAGCTGATTTATCTTGATATTTTTTATTAATGTGGGATATCTGCTTTTGAAGATATTTATCTTTGTCTGTACAGTTTCAATGGCAATTTGTGCTTATTGCTTTTGTTAAGAGACTGGTACTCAACAAAGTTCGTATTTGTTCTATATGTTAGGCCCCCTCTATCTCTCTCTTCATTTTGGGTGGATCCGTGCACGTCGCGGCTGCGTGGAATCCATGTACATGGGAGGGTGGAGGAGGAGAGACTGAGAGTCCGCCCAAAATGATGGGCCGGTTTTGAATATTTTCATTGAACAGTATGAAACTTTTTGTGTATATATATATATATATAGAGAGAGAGAGAGAGAGAGAGAGAGAGAGAGAGAGAGAGAGAGAGAGAGAGAGAGAGAGAGAGAGAGAGAGAACTTTTAAAATTATATTCATTCACCGAAAAATATTGAGTAGACTGACATGAATGGAAATATTGAGCAGTATATATATAGAGAGAGAGACAGAGAGATTGTAGGCATCAGCCATCCTTGATGGCTCCATGAGATATACTCCAACAAAGAATGATTAATATATTTGGCGTTGCTCTTCTTGACCTTTAGTCCACTCTCTCCCTCTCTGTCCGTAAGATCATATCTTTTCAATCTTCAGCTCTAGTTTTACTATACTCAACCAGTGTTGTCCATTAAGATAAGTACGTCGATGTGGATGAATCAAGATGACAGTTTTACTTAAATGGCCGAGCCCAGTTTGCTGAAGTAATTTAGGCGTTGCAGATGAAGCGCATATGCATAGGAAGCATCATGGCCTTCCATCGCGATGGTGGACGGTTTATATGTTGAGACCATGAAGCATCATGAAGCGGCTTTAATGGGTAATGGACCTTCCATTTATATGCCAAGAATGTGGCAAACATGTGCTTTTGTTTGCTTGGTTGTTTGGTCTGGGTTCGCTTTCATGGTTCGTGGGCCGAGTTCCTGAGCCCAGTGGGAGTATGGGCCAGGACCAGATATGGCACCTAAGCATTGTTGTAAAGATCCCGATTTAGATCTTAAATTGTAGGATATACCTATACACATATACGTGTATGTATGTATATATATGGATGAATAGATAGACACATGTATGCCTCCCTCTATATATGTGTGCAGACATATACCTAAACGTACATGTAAATACACACACATATACATACCCACATTTATCTATGCATACATATACATATTATACACACACATTACGTCCGTGTGTGCGTGCATGTTCAAGCAAAAGAACATGTCTACGTTTATTTTATCACACCCTACTAGCTTTTTATATCTCACGAGCTGTTTTTGTTCAATAGAAGAATGCATTTCATGTTTAATATCAATTTATGTTTTGGCAAAAAAAAAAAGAAAGAGGTCGGGTGGGATCACAATATCCCGGTTTGATCCCACCATTCTCAACGTAAGAGCCTCCTACAATCTTAGGTATGTTTTATGATGTTCATCACAACGCTGCGCTTGAGGAAATCTATCTCTAAGCCGGGTTCGGCATGGTCATAAGAGGATATAGAACCGTTACTAACGGCTCGTGCTCCAACTCGGCTTATTTGGTAGAAAGCAAGCCGAGCAGATTGGTTGTTTGGCTCGGATCATTTACTCAGTGGTATATGTTACTATATACAAATAATTCTCAACAACCTGTTTAAAAAAAAATTGATTGATATTCAAATTAAAAAGCAGAAAATAAAACATACCTTTCACATACATACCAGATCTAGGTATAGATTTACAAAGAGACAATAGTCCATGTATATGTTCATTGATGCCCAAATCTATTTTATCATCTCTATTCAATCATTAAGATAAGATGAATAATTGAGGTGATAAAGTGATAAAACACAAAACATTCAAATGCAACGTATAAAAGTGAAACATTATATTTTATTTAATTAATTCAAATATTCATTGTTCACGTAAATCGAAAAATGGGAATGCGTAAGTGAATTTGAACATTGGTTGCCGCATCACCATTTTTTCTAATATAAATACACACGTATTATTATGATATGTATATATATAAAGAGATTTACACTTTGACACATCCTATTTATTATAATCATATTTTTTTCATGTACTTTTATAATTTTATAAATTTCACTCAATGTTTTGTTTACTTGATTTGTTTTGTCAAAGTTTCCCCAATGTTTTGTTTACTTGATTTGTTGGAAGTACCGTAAGAACATAATTATGCTCCATACAATGTCATAATATCTCTTTAGCAGACTAAAAAAAGAAAGAGAGAACTGTTTGGGCAATGCTTCACATGGGGATTTTGTTTTAATGATTTAGTTTGGTTTTCGTTTTTCCTTTTAAAGTTGATTCAGCAACTTGTAACTTGCCTATTCAAGAGGGAGAAACTTTCATTCACCAGGAGAGAGTCTACCCAATCGATAAACTTTCCTGAAACTGAACAGATAGATCGTTACAAATTTGTCTTTAGAAAAGAACATCATCTGGCTGTAAAGGCATCGATCATCAGAACGGAATCTTGTCTTCTCCATCTCCCCAGGTCTCTCCCTCGTATCCGCTCATCTTTATCTATCTCAACCATCACCGCTGCCAGCTACCCAACTAGCCTTTCCCGCGCCCTTGTGCGTGCTTCTCCAACAACAGCTTCCCCGGCGATCTGCATCCCAGAGTTTGTACTAGCGGGAAGCTGATTGTTTGATGGCAAATTGGAATGGTTTCACCGGACCAGTTCGGAAGACTGAAAACTGCAACGGACTAAAGAGAGTGCGGTCAGAGAGGAAGTGTTCTTACCGGGCCGGAAACATCTCGGAGTCATCCGGTGCATGCTGGAATTTGTTGTACATGGAGGTGAGCCAGAACCGATTCTTTGGCGAGGTTTCATGTTCGTGCGCACAATGCCGAATATCGGCCGCGTAATCGGGCTCTGTGATCTGAATATCGCCTTCGGGCGAAATGCCGTTGGATTTATTCAACGCAAGTCTCCTTTGAGTGGCTCGACTCCGCCCGAGCGCTCGAAGCTGAAGGAGATGAAATTCGGTCACAATCAGCTCAACGGCGTGATTCCTTTCCAGATCGACAACCTAGTCTCGTTGCAATCCCTACTTGATATGCGTCCCAGCCAGGTGTCCTTCGAGATTCTGAAGCAATTCGGGAAGGTAGTGTCTCTACGGGCCTTAATCTGCAGCGCGACCAACTCTTTGGCAACGTTTAAAAGAGCTTCAGCAACCTGTGAAGGCGACTTTTTGCAGTTTTGCCGTATACTTCTCGTAGCTTCGCCGGATTACTCGTTAGATACACAGCGGATTATGAGTGAAGAAAAAAAGAACAAAAAAAGAAAGATGAGAACATGTATAATTCTTGGTTTCTCGTATTCGGATTTTTTAGAGAGGATTGACTCTTTGATTTATGTTATGTGTTTGAGTTCAATGTATTACTCTGTATTTATAGAGCAGTGTCTGATTCCAACCTCTCATATACTCATATTGGGCTTTCTGTTGGGAGCCCTTATCAGTTTGTTATTGTAACCCTCCATAGAAAGCAGCTAGATGGTCGGTTTAGGCATTTTCGTGGATGATCATGTTGAGAATGGTCATCCTCTAGACTTTACATCTTTCACTTGATAGTTCGAGCAAAGTAATCTAACATACTAGTTTTACCTCCCACTTTTGTGAGGTTTTCCTAGTCATGTCATTTATGATTATTATACAATTATTACTCGTTGTTTGGTTTCTTACCTACACAATAATTAAATATATTTCAAACCCATGTTTGTAATATGCTTTCATAAAATATCTTCTATAATGCATTTAGTCAAGGGGTTTGATAACATATCTTTAGTTGGCATATATGAGATAATATTTTCTTTCTCATAACCATATCATGAACATAGTCGTATTTAATCATTATATGCTTTCTTTTGGAGTTGTCAACTTCGCTCTTGATAAGAGAAATGGCTGCATTATTGTCACACTAAATGGAAACTTACTTGTTGGCTATATCCAGCTTAAGATCGTGAATGAAGCGGCTTATCCAAACAACACTCGTTGCAACCATACAACAAGCCATATACTTAGCCTCCTATGCATGTAATACTACATAACCTTGTTTCTTCCATGCCCATGAGACAACTCCACCTCCGAATAAGAATATTTGTCTCGAGGTTGATTTATTATCATTTTTGCTCCTAGCAAAGTCATTATCGGAGTATCCTATCACTTTCAGTTCATCTACAATTTCAAGTCTTTTGTTCCTTTAAGGTATCTTTGAATCCTTTTCACAACTATCCAATGCTATCAAACAAGATTACTTTGATATCTACTTCCAAGACCAACAACGAAGCCGATATAAAGTCTTCTACACAACATACCATACATCAAGCTAACCACAACTTATGCACAAGGAACATTAATCTTATCATCTTCTTCACAAGGACAATCATCTTTACTAAATTTGACCCCTTTCACAATGGGTGTAAATAGAGACTTCCATTCACCCATTTTAATTTTTTTTAAGATATAACTGATATCTCTCTCTACTTATGCATAAAAGTTTAGATTCTCTATCTCGAGAAATCTTTATACCTAGGATATAGGATGCTTCTCTCATATTCTTCATTTCAAACCTTAAGTTTAATCATGACTTGGTTTTAACAATCATCTCATTGTTATTCTCAGTCAACAATATGTCGTCTATATATAATGATAAGATGACAAAGTGGCTACCACTATTCTAAACATATACACAGTGATCAAGTTCATTAGCCACAAACTCAAGTTTAATAATGGCATTTTTAAAGGTCAAATACCATTGACGAGGTTATTGTTTAAGGCCATATAGGAATTTTTTCAACCTATATAATTTATCTTCTTGGCCTTTAATTATGTATCCTTCGAGTTGTTGCATATTTATAATTTCATCTAAATTTTCATTTAGAAAGACAATATTTAGATCTAACTTATGTAAATCTAAATCATAATATGCTGATATTGCTAGGATTATCCTTATGGATGTAAATTTCGTAACAGAGGAATATGTCTCAACATAATTTACCATATCTTTTTATGAAAAATTCTTTGCAATCAACCTCGCCTTAAACTTATCGATAGACCCATCAACTTTATATTTCTTTTTTAAAACCTATTTACAACTTACAACTTTTCTTCCTTTTAACAAATCAGTCAACTCTTAAACTTTGTTTTTCTCAATGGATTCCACATTCTTATCCTTGACTTTTCCCAGTCTACACATTTAGATGAGTCGATAGCCTATCAATCAGTTAAGTTATCGGTCAAGTCATCTAAATCTACCGAATTCTATACTTTCTTTACAAGGTAAGTATGAGTCTTTTAAGTAGGACAATGTGACTTTAGGTTTTTTTATGTCCACTCAAAGTTTCATTTTATTCAAAAGGTTAATGTATGAGTTTAAATGATGATTGATCTATATTTACTAGATCGTCAAGATACTCATCATCATTTTGAAGGATGTCGTTCTTATTATCTTATAGTAATTCAATATCCTTGCTCTCTATGAGTTTATGGTCCTTATAATAAAATTGATTTTCTTTACAGTCTTTAGGATATCCAATGAATACACATCTCAGTATCTACTGTCTAGCTTATCTCTAGACTGATCTAGGATATTTACATAAGCGATAGATCCCCACCTCCTAAGAAGACCTAGGTTGAGTTTTCTTCCAAACCATATATCATATGGTGTAGAAAACACAACTTTACAAGGTACTATGTTTAGTATATACAGATTTACTTACTGCTTATCCCTATAATACATTTGGTAGAGAGACATCTATTAGCATAAACCTTGTCATATTTAATAAGGTCCTCTTATTCCTTTCTACTACACTATTTTGTTGAGGTGTGATGTGCATTATATTTTGCTTTCAAATACCAAAGTCTTTACAGAATTCTAGAAATTTTCCAAAGGTGTATTTAACAGCTCTGTTTGATATCAAGATTTTGATTATATACCCTAATCGGTTTTCAACTTTTTGCTTATATTCTTTAAAAGCTTTAAGTGCCTTAGATTTATGTGCTAAGAGATATATGTAGTGTAAATGATTTCCAACAGGGTTGTTGCTCTTCTTATTTCTTTTGAAAATATTTTTCTTATCATTTTTTTGCTCGGATAATTTCCTCAATATTTTCAGACTTATACGCCCTAAGTGTTTATGTCACACATTTACATCAATATTAAAGAGATAATGAATATAATCAGAAGAATCTTCACTTTCATTAATATTCAGTTTGAATAAGTCATGTTTTACATAAAAATGACCGGAGAAAAATACTCTCCCATGCTTCCTACAATTACTTTTCCAGTAATAAAACTGACCTAAAAGCCCTTATTAACTAAGGCAGGGACCAAAATCATATTACACCTTATACTTGATATAATGAATATATTAGTCAAAACAACTGGTATGCCTTGTATATAATTTCTAATGGACTTATGTCGAGAATATAAAAAAAGGTGTTATTTCGCATATACACCCTATGTTCTCCTTGTTTATATTCCTTTAGATCCATTGCGCCTTCCTTAATCTTCGAGATATGTCTCGTGACTCTTGAGTCAATTCACGAAACAATCACTGTGCGACTCAAGTATAAGCATTCATATATAATGTTGATTATATCCAACTTTTCCGATTGTCCTCATTGCTTGGTGTTTTCAACGTTTTTCTTGTTGCAATAATCCCTTTTGGAAAAAAGAGAAATTTTAGAAAAAAATTTTGGATTCATGCTATGAACGTATACTATTGAGGCTATTCATCTATTGAGACATCTTATAGAATATTTTTTAGAAAAAAAGAGAACCTTCACATATTTATTGATTTAAAAAAAAAGCTTACAATAAGGTGTCAAGAGATATTCTTTGGATAACCTTAAAAAAGAAATGTATCCTTTTGACATATCAATGTTATAAGAGACATGTATGATAGTGCATAAACATGTGTTAGGACCTATTAAGGAATAATATATTTTTTATGTTAAGATTGATTTACATCAAGGATACACTTTAAGTCCATATTTATTTGTATTAGTTATTAACGAGCTAACAAAACATATTCAAGATGAACTCGTTTGGTATATGTTATTCACGGATGACATTGTATTAGTAGATGAGTGGAAGGAAAAAGTTAATAGGAAATTGGAACTATAGAGAGAAACGTTAGAAAAAAAAGTAAAGATTTTTGGTTTAGTAGGATAAAGATAGAATATATGAAATGAAGTTTGATCATCCAGTTACTTCAAACAAACAACAACAATAACAACAACAACAACTAAGCCTTTTCCCATACTAGACGGGGTCGGCTACATGGATTCTTTGTTTCCATAGATCCCTATCGTGTGCCATGTTAGCAGTTAACTCCCAATAAACTAGATCATTCTTTATTGTTTCTTTCCAACACTTTTGTGGTCGTCCTCTACCTCTTTTAATACTTTCCAAATTTAGTTTTTCTAACCTTCTTACAGGTTCTTCTTTTGATCTTCTTTCTATATGTCCAAACCATCTTAAACGATGTTCTCATTTTATCCTCTATTGGTGCCACTCCTAATTTGTTTCTAATAACCTCATTATGTATATGGTCTTTTCTTGTATGGCCACTCATCCATCTCAACATCTTCATTTCTGTCACAGACATCTTTTGTACATGTTGATGATTAACTGCCCAACACTCAGAACCATAAAACATGGCAGGCCTAATTGCTGCTCTATAATATTTACCTTTTAATTTTAATGGTATCTTCTTATCACAAAGAATACCTGATGCTCCTCTCCATTTTAACCAACCAGCATTAATTCTATGTGTAACATCTCCATCAATTCTTCCATCACTTTGAAAAATTGACCCTAGGTATTTAAAACTTTCCTTTTGGGGAATGCAATGTGTGCCAATTTTAATTTCTATGTCCTCTGAAGTAGCCAAATGATCAAACTTACATTCCATATATTCTGTCTTTGTTCTACTAAGTCAGAGGCCTTTGTTTTCTAATGTTTCTCTCCATAGTTCCAATTTTCTATTAACTTTTTCCTTAGACTCCTCCACTAATACAATGTCATCTGCAAATAACATACACAAGGTACTTCATCTTGAATATGTTTTGTTAACTCATCCATCACCATTATAAATAAGTATGGACTTAAAGTTGATCCTTGATGTAACCCAATATTAACTTCAAAGAAGTCTGTCGTTCCTTCATGAGTCCTCACACATGTTTTTGCACCATCATACATGTCTCTTATAAGGTTAATATATGTCAATGGGATACCTCTTTTTTCCAAAGTTCTCCAAAGAACCTCCCTCGGTACCCTATCATAAGCTTTTTCTAGATCAATAAATATCATGTGAAGGTCTTTCTTTTTTTCTCTAAAATGTTCCATAAGACGTCTCAGAAGGTGAATCGCTTCAATAGTAGATCTACCTGGCATAAATCCAAATTGGTTCTCTGTTGTACTTGATACTTGTCTTAACCTACGTTCGATAATTCTTTCCCATAATTTCATAGTATGACTCATTAACTTGATACCTCGATAATTCACACAATTTTGAATGTCTCCCTTGTTCTTATATACGGGTATAAGTGTACTTGCTCTCCATTCCTCGGGCATCTTTTGGTTTTTCCATATTTCATTAAATAGTCTTGTGAGCCAAGTGATTCCTATTTCTCCTAGTATTTTCCAAACTTCTATAGGAATATTATCTGGTCCTACCGATTTACCACTCTTCATATGTTTAAGAGCCTCTTTGACTTCATTCTTTTGAATACGTCGGTAGAAATTGTGGTTTATATACTTTTCTGACTTGGCTAAATCTCCTAAACTAATACTAACATCTTTATTTTCATTAAAAAGATTATAAAAATAGTTTTTCCATCTATTTCTTATATCATCATTTGCCACTAGAATTTTTTCATCCTCGTCTTTTATGCATCTAACAAAATTTAGATCTTTAGTTTTCTTATCTCTAGCCCTAGCTATCCTAAAAATATCTCTTACACCCTCTTTTGAGTTGAGTTTTTTATATAAGTCCTCCCAAATCTTAGCTTTTGCTTCACTAACGGCCTTTTTTGCTTCCTTCTTTGCTTTCTTATAAGCTTCTAAAGTTTCACTAGTTTTCTTAGCGTAATGTAATTTGTAACATGCCCTCTTTGCCTGGATTTTATTTTGTACTATTTCACTCCACCACCAAGCTTCTTTTTGTGCCGGTACACCTCCCTTATATACACCTAACACATCTTTCGCCACTTTCCTAATATGTATAGCCATATTGTTCCACATATCAGAGGGTGTGCCAACATAATTCCAAACATCTCCTTGAAGGACTTTCTATTTAAATATACCTTCTTTCTCGCTTTTGAGGTTCCACCATTTAGTCTAAATAGCTCGATGCACTCTTTTCTTCTTTGTCCATTTTTTAATTTGTAAATCCATAACTAAAAGTCGATGTTTGGTGGTTAAGCTTTCTCCTGTACCTTACAATCTTTACAACACGCTCTATCTTTTTTTCTACAAATAAAGTAATCAATTTGTGTGTGTGATAAGCCACTCTTATAAGTAATTAAATGTTCATCTCATTTTTTGAAGATTGTATTGACTATAAAGAGATCAAATGACATAGCAAAATTTAAAATCTCCCTACCTTCCTCGTTTATATCCCCATAACCAAAGTTTCCATGAATCCCTTGATATCCTAATGCCTCTTTACCGACATGTCCATTTAAATCTCCTCCTAAACAAATCATCTCCCTTTATGGAATCTTTTGAAACACCTTATCTAACTCTTCCCAAAAAGCTGTCTTTATACTATCTTCTAGTCCTACTTGGGGTGCGTAAGCACAAACTATATTCAAAACCTCTGCTCCTAACACTAATTTCAATGTCATAATTCGGTCACCATATCGTTGTATGTCTACTACACTCTCCTTTAAATCTTTATTTATGATAATACCAACTCCGTTTCGGGCCTTTTCTTTACCTGAGTACCATAATTTAAAACCTGTATCCTCTATCTCCTTTGCTTTTTCTCCAACCCATTTTGTCTCTTGTAAACATAGAATATGAATCTTTCTCCGAATCATAGTATCTACCACCTCCATTAGCTTACCCGATAATGTTCCGATATTCCAAGAACCAATACGAATCTTATTATCTAGGACTAGCTTCCTTACCCCCCGCATCCGTCCATAATCAAAATGCGGAGACCCTCTCTGAAAATTTTTCACTACATTCGGGCGGCAATGTAGTGGGACTAACTTCTTTACCCACACCCGTCCATGATGTGGGAACCCTCTCTGCAATTGATTCACTACATTCGGGCGAAAATGTAGTGGCCCTTGCTTACTTCTTACTGCATTCGGGCTCTGCAGCACGTCGCTAGGCGGGGACGCCCCAAAGCAATGCTCATAATTTTTGTAATCCATGTTGTAGAAATCCGACGAAGTTTTACGCTGGCTGTCGGAAGCCTAACACAACCCTCCTCCTTTATCCGGGCTTGGGACCGGCAATGCAAGGGTGATCCCTTACATGGGCGGAGTTATCATCCAGTTACTTCATATTATAGAAATTAAGGTGGACCTCACATTGCATCCCTCGTTGGGAAAGTTTTAAATACTTAAGTTCAGTTTTTCATAGTGATAAAAAAAAATTTATGGATATATTACGCATACAATTAATGTAGGTTGATTAAAATGAAGAGGTGCATCAGAAATTCTATGTGACAAGAAGATATTATTAAAGTTGAATGGTAAATATTATATAGTAGTAATTGAACTCGCTATGTTGTATGGTTTTGAGTGTTAGGAAGTTAATCATGAATAGATACAAAAGTTGTCCATGACAGAAATGAAGATACTTAGATAGATGAGTGGTTTATTTAAGTGGTCACACAAGGAAAGACCGTATGCATAATGAGATTATTAGAAACAAATTGGGAGGCACCAATAGATGACAAAATGAGGAAAATCATTTAGGATGGTTTGAACATGTAGAAAGATGATCAAAGGAAGCTCCGGTAAAAAGGTATAAGAAATTAGATTGTGAAAATGTTAAAAGAAGAAGAGGAAGACCATAAAAGTGTTGAAAATATATAACTGATAAAATATAGCTACATTTCTAAATGGACATGTGCGTCATGTCTAGGAAGCAGCAGTGTTTTTAATGAGATTGGACCTGTTTCTGTTTCCTTGGCTTCTGAGAATGTACGATGTTTATCTTGATATGTTCATCTTTGCTGAACACTGCAATTTATTCAGATGGAGATGTCCGAGTTGAAGTCGATACTGTGTGCAGCAGCCTCAAAAAGCCTTGTGCTCATGAATGAAATATGTAGGGGGATGGAAATGGCCAAAGGGACTTGCATTGCTGCTAGCATTGTAGAAACTCTTGACAAGATTGGTTGCCTTGGAATCATTTCTACTCATTTACATGGACTGTTTGATTTGCCTGTGAGCACTACATATACTGTATGCAAGGCCATGGGAACAGAGATTGTCGATGGCCAGTTGAAATCAACATGGAAGCTAACTGATGGGATCTGTAGAGAGAGCCTTGCTTTTGAGACTGCCACAAGTCAGCAGAGCTGAGGAAATTTATACCTCAGTTTGGTGTGAAAGAATTGGAGCTGAAGAAACTGTTACTAATTCATATTCTAGCATCACATCTGATCAAACCTGCAATGTATTTGCAACTACCAACCATCCTATTTCATCTAATGCTTTGTCATCTGATGCCTCAATTGAACTCTTGGAAAGAAAATCTGAAGAGACTATTAGAGTTGAGGATGATGTTGCAAGTTCTTTCCTAATGACTTGTGACACAGATCCTAGTGCAACTTCAAGGCCTGAATTTTCAGACATGGACATGGATACAAATCAAGAATCATTCTTTTCTGCGACGGATGGTTCTGTAAGAGGTCATACATCTACATTTATTGTCGTGTTATTTCCATCATATTTTTGTAGCATTTGTACATATTTTTCTCCATAGCTATCATTTTCATCCTGGTGTCCAAAAGTTTGAAGACATAAAGTGACGGGAAAATCAAATAACCCATGCTAATGTCACGCCGTGAGTCGAAAAATTATCATGGGTCTCATCAAATCATGCAAATTATTTTGCTTTTTCAACTAATTGTCTCGTATCACATCCAACATGAAATTTTCTAGCACTACCCGAAAAAACAGCGATCTTATTTTCCTTCCTAATAATTCAACCACTTTAAACTAGAAAGAGATTGGGTTGCCTATGAGTAAAACTGGGGCTCATTACCTACCAATACATGTTAAGAAACAATCCTCAATATGTGCATAAATAGTTCGTTTGCAAAGTCCAGTCCAGTGGATTTTGTCCAAATTGCAGCCATGTGGTACGGTGGAAGTGTAGTGATTCACCATATCATAGATAACGCTTTTGAAGTCCAGCTCCTAAAGAATATCTATATGTTCCATTTTAAGTGATAGTTCTGGCGAGACATTTACTTTCCTCCCATTTTGCCCTGTACTGCTTTTCCTTGCTTTTGATAGCATAGAATGTTATATTATTGGTCCAGTGATAAACCTTGATAATTAACTTTCAAAGTAGATTACTGCTGTTCTGTGTAGTTTGGGATTGGAAACTGAAGCCTAGATGATGCAAATGTGTTTGCCCCACTTTGAAAGATTGACGTGGGATTTTTTTTTTTTACACAAGGTTCTTGCCAATCATACAGAAGCTTGACAGTTGGATAACGAGTTTACAAGCCCAGGCAGCTAATTGGAGATGCTCTTCATTTATTTTAATCTTTGCCTTTGATTTGTTGTTTGGCAAATTTGATCAAACAAATTATGGCGAATCATCAGGACATTGTCTTTGACCATGCCAGTTTCATCTGTGCAGTATTCACTCTTTGTAGTGGTGTGTTACAGCAAAATCACAGAGGCTGATGCAACATGTTGAGTATGCTATGAGCATCATCTGTCAAAAGATGTTCATAGAGCTTTATAAGCAGAAGAGTTTGCCGGCACTTCTCGAAGTTGAGTGTATTCCTATTCGTGCTAGGGAGCTGCCCCCACCATCGACCGTGGGCACCTCATGTGTATATGCAGTTATCAGACCTGATGGGAGGATATATATTGGGCAGGTAAATTTCAATAGCAATGTCACATACCAAACCTTAAAGGACTAATCATAGTTCTTATCTAAATTGTTACTAAAACTTTAGTTGATTTATGTGTCTTTTCAGACGGATGACCTTGCAGGTCGAGTCCGTGCCCACCGTTCAAAGGAAGGTATGCAAAGTGCCCCGATTCTTTACGTTATTGTTCCAGGAAAAAGCATAGCAAGCCGACTGGAAACTCTTCTCATAAACCAACTTCCACTTCGAGGCTTTCATCTGACCAACAAAGCTGACGGTAAGCATCGTAACTTTGGTACAGCTAACCTTGGTTTAGAGACATTTTCAATGTGCCAGTAGAAGATGATGGGCAAATGTTGCTAGAAGCTCCTCAGTTTTGTTGGATGAGGCCGTTTTCTAGATTGTAACATGATATATGTGTTGTAAATTGCGGACAAGAAGTTCGCCTATCGATTTTGTAAAATCCCGACAGAATATTCTCTGGTTGTTAATTCTATCCTGTGCCGGTAAGGGAAACTATCTTTCCATTGTCTCTGTTTGCTGGCATCGTCTCAGTGGAAATTTAAGGCATCTTACTTGTTATATGATATTGCAAATGCTGCAATAAAAGCATATAAACATCTCTCAATTATAAGCAATATTTAATCAGGGCATCTGGTGCTCTCATTGATCTGTTAAGACTTGGCGAAACTCAAGAGGCATAGAAACGGGCAAGATCACTGCTTACTGTGAACCGAGTAGCCTACCAGACATCTACTCTCTGAACAGTTGTTGGGGATGTAGAAATGTGGGTAAGCAAAGTTAGACAATTGATGAGCCATATGTGCACATGTTCTTGGGAAGTTGGCAAAGATTTGCATTGCAGTTGATGAAAGAAACATTGGATCGTAATTGGTTTCTTATTCCTGTTTCGTCCCAGTCCACCATCTTGAAGGAGTGTTGACCTTGCGTCTCCATGTCACGGTCTGTGGATCCAATATTGCTGCAGTGGATTCAGCATGGCTAGTTTTGTGAAGATTGACTCCAGGTCTGACTGACATCTAAATCACAATGTTAGGGTATGCTAAGGTTTGTTTCTATCAAGTTGATCATGCTAAATATGTCGTAATGGCAGATTTAATCACAAAGCTTTGAGCCATGTTGAAATAAGAGGGGTTTTACAGTATCGTCTCACTTGATCCCATGCTGTTTCTGTAAGGCTGTTAAGCGATTAGGTTTCTCTTGATTCCTTGCCGTAGCCTGCTGAATTTGCCAGCATAGCGCACTAACCAGTTCAACCAATGTCACCAGGGAATGAATAAATTCTTGGTCTTTACTGTGGCACCCGGGATTCAGCCTCCTAGCCTTGGGTTTGTATGTCGGTCCACGGTCCCAATGTTCTAGTTCTTTTTCCTGTCCATGGTTCGGCTATAGTCTGCTTATTCGGTACTTGAGAAAGGTTGCTCAGTGTTTTGAGTGGGCAATTTGGTACGTTTGAGAATCTACTTCGGGGGTCTTAAGATGGTCTTTTTTTTGTTTGGCTTCAGAAGTGAACAACAACGCAGTTCACCGAAGTGAAAGGTGTGCAATCACCAAGGGCTACTAGGAAACAGGTGGACGTGGGAGTGAAAAAAGGTAAACGGTATCGTAGTATGCGTGACTCGGACAGGTATGACAGTTATTGCGAGCTGTTTTCACAAATTTATCATAGTTTTATCATTCTTAATGTATTGGAACAATTGGAGTTGACTTCAATCACTTAAATTGATGTATTTTCACAAATTTATCATAGTTTTATCATACGCTTTTAATGTATTGGAACAATATGAGTTGACTTCTATCACTTAAATTGATGCTTAACACTTTAAAAGAGGTAATTAGGTACTCAAAAGTGTTAGTCGACATATCTTGTTTTTCGGGGTTGAATCATAGGATGGAGCCCACAATGATCAATTGGATAAATTCCTTAATGGAGATGAGGGATTAATAAGTTTTTCTTCTTTTGTTAGGTGAGCTAAACTGAGACAGTGCAGGCGCCCACCAAATGCTCACCCAGGTATCAAATTCCTGACTTGTAGGTTAAAAGCGGAGATTTATGCCGAACTGTGAGCTGTGATTCTGATTATATTGACCCTAAAAGTGGAGCCAGCAACTGATTTCCTGACCTGCCAGAAAAACCTTATCTCTATCAACCTCCTTGCGTTCTTCTCATTGTTCTGTTTTGTTTTGTTGCAAGAGGAGCCCGAAGCCTAAGACCCACATATGCATCCTCTGGGAGTCTGACTCCCCACCAGCAGAAACGGCCCTAGACAAAAGGAAATTAACGATATGCACTTCCTACCACAAATTTGGAATAGGCGACTTTCATCAGTTTATTTTTGCAGCATCAAGTTTCTGCGGCTGATCCAAGATCTGTTTCGCGTTCATATCCCTTGCCTTCTCCTGGAGTCCGAACTTGGGTTGCTCTATGACAACATGCATTCATATAATTGAAGTAGACATATACAGTAGCGGATCTAGAAAATAGTGTTGGAGGGGGCGACATACATATTTCATCGTGTTAGGGGGGCAAAACATGAATTTCAACCATATATTCACTGTAAAATGAAGATTTTAGTGTAAAATTTCAAATTTTTAGGAGGGGTTGCTGCCCCCCCACCCCACCCCTCTATGTAGATCCGCCATTGATCATGTACATGCATGTCGCCTGAGTGTGTGCATGCGTGTGGCTTTGGCCTTCTTTTGTTAAAAAAGAATTGCATAATTGGGGTAGCTGAACAAGCCCCTTCACCACCATTATTACATGATCGAGATAAACAAATCAAATCTACCAACTTGCTCCACAGCAAAGCTTTCTCCATCAACCAGGACAAATGACTTTATGATAGCTAGGCCCCTTCTAGTTGTGCCAATGTTTTTTTTTTGTTACAAGAAGAGGCCGAAGCATAACACACACACATGCACCCCCTGGGAGTTGGACTCCCCACCAACAGCAACGGCACTAAAGTGCCCTGCCGTGGAGCTAACTCTCTGGGAGTTGAAGGACGTATTTTTCTTCTGTCAATAGAATTTATCATATCCCATTGAATGCCAAATTCAGCAAGTGATTAGTTGGTCCTGATAGGACTAATCAATATAGAATGCAGATCTCAAACATTATATAAAGAGTTGACAAAGAATTTATGTAGGAAAATTAAGTCTTCCCCACTTGGCTTTTGTATTATCGTTACACGACGAGGAACAACCGGGTCATAATTTGTTCTGTAATGATTCATAATTGTCAACAGTGGGGAGGCCCGAAGCAAGCTATTCATCCCCTGACTTTGATGAGTTAAATTTATTAAAATATTTTTACCGTTGTCGAAGGAATGAATACATGTACATAAATCTTACACAAGCTTACAAAAATTTGTAAATACATATATATAAAATCTTACACAAACTTATAAAGATTTGTATATACTAACTCAGCACATATGCAACAGCTTAATAAACCAAAACTATTAGTTGCTTCATTTGAATATCCATCACAACTGACATCAGGAATTTTAAGAGTTGTTTCACAAGTTCAATTTCGTCAATTTGAAGTTTTCGTTTAAACCGGTCTTCCGTAGTTTGGTGTTGTAAGCAATGTGGGGGCCCTAAGGCCTTACTCCAAGCCTTGGGTGAAAGTTATGAAGCGCATTGGTGACATACCACACGATGTGATATATATATATATATATATATATATAGAGAGAGAGAGAGAGATTGGATCCTACCTTACACTTGCTCTCTATGTTCACCTATTGCTTGGAGGTGGTACGAGTATAATAAAAATATTTTTATACTTTTTTAATTTTTTAAATTTTTTTGAAATTACACATATGTTATTCAAAAACAATAAGTGGGCACGAGGAGTTACTATTTCAACCATTGGTCATTGTCTTTCATCATCTTTCACTATTTCTTTACTATTTGAAATTGTGTTGGTCAAAATCATTACTGTCATTGTTAAAACTAATATATACATATATATATATATATATATACATATATATATACATACATATATATATATATACATACATATATATATATATATACATACATATATATATATATATATACATATATATATACATACATATATATATATATATATATATACATACATATATATATATATACATACATACATATATATATATATATATAGAGAGAGAGAGAGAGAGAGGCCGAGGGGATCCGCCATTGTCATCACCTAAAAACCCCTAAGTAAAACCACAAAAGCACTTATATAGAGAGAGATGAAATCATGTCTATTATTGATGTTTACTCATGTTGGATCATTATTTTAGGGGCATGAGTATAATAACAATGTCTTTGTTTTGAAAACCCTTAAATTTAAAAAATTATACTTATGACACTAAAAAGCAATGAGTAAGTGGACATGATCTAGGTTTCTTATATCTAATTAAAAGTATCATTATGATTTTATACTTACACATGTGTAAAGTAATTCAAACCTGATTTAATATGTCAAGATGTTTATATGCAAAATTATGTATAAAAACATTATGTATTTAGGATTCTCTTGTATAATATATATAGAGAGGAATTTGTATATACTAGTTACTAGCAAATTCAAAAAAATTTCAACCTTAATGATTGAGATTTGAAATTTAGAAAGTAAAAATACTTACGTGAATAAAGTGTACTTGTAAAAAGTATATATATATATATATATATATATATATATATATATATATATATATATATATATAGTACTTTTTACATTCGAATCTCAAAAATTCATTACCAAAGATAGAACTCGAATATATATCATTCTCAAATTTTTGCCCCAAAGGACACTCACGTTGCCTTAATTTCGATCTGCTCCGAGAAGCAGCGAACGAAGCCACAAATAGGTGGAAGTCTTCATCAATCGTCGATTCTCAGATCTAATCTGTTTTAGACATGGGCTTGACGTTTTCTTAAACCATATTCGCTAGAGAACAAAAAGCAACTAATGCTAGGTCGTCCTTCCAACCGTAAGTTCCTTTCATTGACCTGAGCAAATTCTGCCATGAATCCTTCAACTGTGGTGAGTAGGCCCGCTGCATGTCTGGTTTAACCTGGCTCCACACCGAGAAAGCGTAAGAGCATGATAATAAACAGTATGCCGCAGGGAATTCATTGCGCGTTGGGCAAACGGGATCAATGGAGTTCTTATACTGACCAAGACGCGTGCTAACTGGCAATCCCCAATGCACATTAATGATATGATGCAGACCGTTTAAGGTGGGGAGAACTATGTATAGTGGCAATAAATTCAATGTCTCATATAACTTTTTCATTGATTTTTCGAATTTCAGGCGGGGCGGCTACCCACCTGGTCTCAATGTAGATCTGCTAAAGGAAGATAGAAGTGAGAGCACCCTGGATCCAAAGCGATTTGAATGTTGGTTCCTCACCCAACTTTCTAGCAGAATGCTCCACCTTTCCTATAGCATGCTAATCCCGTAACAATTAAGGTTCGGGGCAGTGGTGGATTTAGAAAATTTTTCCTGGTGGACTTCTGAGTCGGTGGATTTTAAAAAAATTCAATTTTTTTTTCAAATTACAATACAGAAATACAAACTTTCAAAATTTAGAGTGAGTGATAGTTCCACTCCACCACAAATTTGGATCTACCTGGTTTGGGGGCTATGTTGTTGGTACAACAACAACCCTTTTTCCATACTAGATGGGGTCGGCTACATAAATAAAACAGGATACTAAAAACGATTGATCTCGAAGAAGCAGTATTATGAAAAAGTAATATATAATTTTATATAACTATATAAGTATATATATATATATATTTTGGTGAGTATTGTATGACAATGTTATACTAAAACCAAATACCTAATGTGCCAAAAATGTTGAGTCCACATTTAAAGTGGTGAAAGCGTCGGCAAAGGTAATATACACAAAGTGGGTCTCGTTGAGGGACCCGCGTTCTCAATCATTGACGCTATCATTGGTGATCTCTTCTCTTTCCTCGTCATGGTAAAATGCCCCGGGACCCTTGGGTGGAGATTAAACCCGTCTTTCAACCATGGTGAAATTCCCGTTACAGCTGGGGTTTTAAAAGATCGGAGATGAGTACAGAGACCGATGCTCAACGGCAAGTATGCTGTGACGCTCTCGTCGGAGTACAAGTTCGACTCCTGGTGGGTGCACGGCAAGTGGCCTGGAGAACCCTGAATCCAGTTAATAGAATGGATCAGGAGTGCACTCAGAGCGTTTAGCTCAACTCGCAGGACACTTTGATGCCTTTGCTGAGTACCAGAAACCGATTTTGAACAAAAAAGGTTTTCCTTTTTTTTTGGCTGTCGCTGAGAGATCAGACACAGTTATTAAACTCATGACCTTGAACTTGAGAGTCAACCCCTGGCCGGGTGATCTATCGCTCGCTGTGCTGAACAGGTTTTATCTCGTTATATACTTACAACTTTGATCCAGGCCACCTCCAGATTAGCTTTTGATCTTGGCGCAATGCTAGATATCTGCTTCAGAAAATGGATTGGACATAGTTTTGGCTTTTGCATATCTGAATCCAAAACTTGAATGCAATCCATTAGAGTGATGTAGACATGGCTGATTCCTAATTGGCCCGGTGGTTCCAACCAGAACCAAACCGAGACAAGAATCAGCTGGATCTGGAACCAGAACTGGGGCTCACCCAGCTCGGTTCCGGCATTAAAAAAAAACTTATAAAAATTACATTTTTTATAAAATTACTGGTTCCAGAGCCAAACCGGAACCGAGAGTTCTGGAACCAGTCCTGGTTCGGTTCAATTATGGTTCCAGGTTTCTAGGCAACCGGAGCTGATGGTTTGGTTCCGGTTTACCCAGAACCGGACATGTCTACAGTGATGGTTTGGTAACAAACAATGCGCTCATTTAGCTATCTGTGTTAGAACTGCAAGACCTAACGGATGCATGAAGTTGGATATGCGTTTTCAGAAAAAAGTATACCAAACTTGGTATCACTCGGATGAGGTCAGTATTTTTAATATGGGTTTGAGATATGATTTAAGGCAGGCCTGACCCGAATCCAGGTTAGTACTAGCAATCTAAAGTGGGCCAAGATTTGGATCTACCTGGACCCAAACCGGGCCTACACATTGAAGACCGTATTGGTTCGTAACTTTTTTTCCTTATATGGAAGGCACTGTTGTCCTTATGTGGACCAGGTAATTGTTTTCATTCAGTACTGGATATGTTGATGATCCAACCCGACAACAGATGGAGGAAAATGCATTACAGAAAGCACCATTGAAGGTCTTCCAAAAACGGAGTCTAGTTTCAGTTAATCCGTTTATGTATAAATGGAAGTATGAGTAGAGGTATAGATTCATTTATAGCTCTCAAGGACTTACTCAAATATGAGATTAGAACCGACCCGATTTGATTCGTTAAGAAGAACATTTTGTTTCATGATTTCATCTTTTGTTGTTACAACTGGCCCAAAGCCGGGTAAGCACGCCTCGGAGTTAAACTTGTTCCAGCCATCATGCAAGTCGAGAGCCATTTTGGTTCATATTTCATTGCGCCCAAAGTCTTGAAGAAAGGGAGCCAACTATACACTTAAGTATTATGTATGTCACTGCACTGGCAATTCATTAAAAAATACATTTATTTGCAGTTTCTAAATTTTACAGCCTGTGAATAAAATTATTTTAGCATGATCACCACACACACACACACACACACACACATATATATGTGTGTGTGTGCGCGCGCACGTGTAAGGTTCTTTAACTGGTCTAAAGCCAAATACGCCAGGGGATCAGTACATGTTTCAGGTGTCAGATATTTTTGTTCCGAGCCCATAACAAGTCCGAGCATACTAGGACGTTCTTAGCTGGCCTTTTGTTGGCAACTCCATTTGATTAAGAAAAGTCTCACCAGTTAGAACCAAGTTGGCTGCCTCAAAATATTAAATCCCAAAGGAAAAGATGAAAATCTTTGCACTGCTTGTTTTCCCGGGAATTCCCCAATTATCTTATACCACCTGCACTCTCTCTCTCTCTCTCTCTCTCTCTCTCTCTCTATATATATATATATATATATATATATATATATATATATATATAGAGAGAGAGAGAGAGAGAGAGAGAGAGAGAGAGAGAGAGAGAGAGAGAGAGAGAGAGAGAGAGAGATGGGTATGGTCCAAGCCAATTATTAGAAGTTTCTCCATATGCACCAAGAGTGTTAGCTCAAAGACGGAGAGCTTTAGTGTTGTTGCTGCTGGTGAAAAGTTCGACTCTCAGAGGATGCATGTGTGGGTGTGGGTATTAGGCTTCGGTTCCCTCTTGCAACCAAACAAAGAAAAAAGTGTTCTTCAGATAACATGGATCCCTAGGAGCCAGGATTCAGAGAGAGATGGGACGGTATGATACTGAATCTGGATTCAAGCGTTTCTCATGTATTCTGGTTGGATAACACGCAGAATTTTACAAAGTAATCAAGATGTGAAAGTCCAAAACCAAATTATGAATCCAAAACCATCGAGATCCAGTTTTTCTTACAACCCCAAGCAATCAGGTTCGGATCCAGATTGACCAACCCTCATCCCCAGATAACTGGTTTTCCTTTCATGGTTTAGTCCTTTCTCATTTTGTTGAGAAAAAAGGAGCAATGTTTTGCTTAATTTCCTGCCCGGTTTCGAACCATTTACCCATGGTCCAACCCATTCTGTCCATGTCATTTTGTTTAGTTACACCGAGGAGGCCAAAGCAAGGTATGCACCCACTGGAAATTGAACTCACACCTGCATCTTGTGGAGTCCAGAGCTCAACGAAGTAGGTTAACACCCTGAGTGTAGACATGGCATCTCCAAGCAGAGAACTTCATGGTGCAGTTAACTCTACCTAGAGTTTCATCAATGGAGGTAGAATGCCCCAGCCCACTGCCAATAACGCGATCTCACTTCACATGTAAAGTGTAAAGTCCTCACTTTACAAACACTTTCACAATTTTGGGTGGTTTTCCAAGGACAGCCTTCAAAAATCTGGATCTTTGAAGTTTGTGATCTTGGTCGTGACTTTGACATAATGCTGAAATAGCAAGAACAACAAGCGATATAGTTAAACCTTTCTAAGGGGTCGTTTTGCAAGTGGAAGGTTGTGAATTCAATACCCGTGGTGCGCATCTGGCTTCGGCCTTCCCATTGTAAAAAAAAAACGATGACCCTTTGATACGTAGCTCGTCTTTGTAAGGACAACAAGCTAGCAATGAACAATACATGCCTATTATTATAAACATTTTCTTCTCTAATTGCAAGCCGAGTTAGACGGAGCGATTCCAACCAAATGCAATCTCCGGGGCATCGAAGTCTTGACCTCGAGGATCCATTGAGTCGACACCTACCGAATGTGCATGAAAGGTATATTCTTCAGAGAATGAGAAGTCCACTTCCATGAGCTTATATCATGGGAAAAGTTTTCCGTTTCCAACCTTTTACTGAGGCAAACAAACAGCAAAGACAGGTGTAGATAAAGCTTCGGGAAAGGAGTCCGCCTTGGCCTTATCACGTGTGAATGTCAGGCTTTTGCAGCAATAAGAGGATTGTTGGGGGTTTAAGTGTCTTTTCCCTTTCTGAAAAAACAAAACAACTTGAAGAATAAAAAAATTAGAAAAAACGAGGAATTGGTTTTCCTCATCCCCGCACGAAATTACGATCTTACCAAACCGTACTTTATTCCACCGTATAAATCGAATCCAGCGGATGGTTTGCGTTCCACTACGTGCGCGTCGGTGCCTCTCTCTCTCTCTCTCTCTCTCTCTCTCTCTCTCTCTCTCTCTTATTTGTTTGTTTCCTACTTCACTCGCTTCTCCTACGCCCCATACCGGTCGCTATTGGGTGAGCCCGTTTTTCGCGCGAACCGAGGTGATGGCCGGACCGCTATTTTCCCACCGGAACCTCCAGTACGGCGTGGACGCTTTGGAAGTTTCCGGCAAGTAGCCGCTTTGGAATCGGGGGTGAGAGAAACCTGTGATCCTTTTCGTCCTTCCCTTCTTCTTTGTCGTCGTTATTTTCTCTGTCGTGTGGTTTGCTGCTTCTCCTCACAAGCATTGTACTGATGAGACGTTTCCCTCTCCTAAAGTTCCTCTCCCTCACTCTCTCTCTCTCTCCTGGAGTGCAGATCCAAGAGTCTGAAGAAGTGACAGGCTTTTTTCTGAGATCCGAGAAAAGGAAGCTCCTTTTCTCTGTTGTTGTCTCATCGGTCTTGCGTATTCTGTATATAGTTTACTGTTCACTCTTTTTGGTTCGGTTGATCTGATTTTGATGGATTGCGGGGATTGTCTATGTTCAGCATTAGTTATTGAGGATTTTGCCTTAGAAGGAAGCGAAAGCTTCTATTTGATTTTCGTTTTAGGAGGGAGTTTTTTTTCTGTTTTCTGGCTCTCTTTATGTCCTGCTGTTGCTGTTCTTTACAGAAGTTAGTTAATAACAATGCGAGACCTTTCAATGAAAACTTCGCCTCCTTTTCTTGATAATCGCAGACAGGTTCGACGAAATTCGACAGCATGACGTTATATTCACCGTGATCTTCATCATCTTCCTCTGGTCTATCTTGTACACTGTTCCTAAACGACCTTTGTGCCATAGAGTACCTCTGTGTTTGAGATCCGTCATTCCTTTTTCTCTGCATTCGAGAAATCAACTCACTTAGATGATTGTGTGAATTCCCCGTACAATTGCAAGAACTGGAGTTCATTCGGGACGTTATTATTTATCTCGTGTATCTTAATCAGGGAGAAAAGGATCCTTCGTTTTCTGTAGAATTCGCACATCCTCTTTGATCTTTACTATCTTAGTGCTTCTTCTTCTGAACTTGAATTCAGAGTTAAGGTTTCTATGCGTTTTCGCTCTCCTCCCATCCGCCACCTAAACAAGAGAAGGAGAGATAGGGAGGTGTGATTCTTTTGAAAAAAGCACATTGGCGCACGATCTCTGCATTTGTTGTGCAACGTGATTCCTGTAATCTCGTCTGCTTCGTACCTATGCTTGGTTGGATTCTTTTGTTTTCTGAATCAGGTACCAGTCCTTTTCTCTTTTTTCTTCCTGGTTGTTTGGTGAGGTTAGTCGTGAAAGGAAATTTCCCATGGAGAGTGTGCATCTGTTTCATGTAATTGTTTTTTCATCAGATATATCAGTAGTTTCTCAAATTGCGTTGACGTAAAATTCCTCTCAGTTTTTCTTGTTTGCTGTAGCGACAAATCGATTGATTTTACCACTCCTTTGGTTTGGTGACCAGAATTTCATTTGAGATGCGGAAACTTCTTATCTTTTTCTGCTCTATGGGGTCTGAATTTTTTACATGACGGGTTGCCCAAAACAAATCTTCCTTTGGTGTAGCTATCGGTGTTTTCTTGGAGTGGGCCTTCAAGATTGTACACCGAACTTTATTCATATTCACCGTTTGCCTAGAATTCCGTATATCTTTCTTTTTTTTCAGCTTATTTACCATCTATTAACATGGCTTGTTTTGGCTGATTCTCTCTCTCTATCTGTGTACGCGATTATGAGACCAGTTGGTATCTTTTTAAAGTATATGGCACTTTGCCAAAAAGACGCTACCTAACGTTACCCGCTTCTGCATTATAAAATCATGCATCACCCGTTCATTATTGCTAAGTGTTCTCTACCTTTTGGTGGTCAGCATAATTCTACATTTTTGGCATTTCTTTCTTACTTTATCTTGAATGCTAAAAAACCCGTGACTACCAAAATAAAAAATAAAAAGAACACAGACCTTCTATTGGGCCTTCTTCTTATGGTTTGTACATGGAGAAAAAGGTTATCGGGCTAGTTTACTTCCTGTTTGCTGGTTTATTGATTTTCATTTTGTTCTTCATGAACGTCTGCGTATAGTCCTAGCGCTACTATTGGTATTTATTCTATTGCTTATGCAGGTACTTTACGTCAGCTGTTTCCGTGCACTCTTTTAGTTGGTTTTATGAGGATTCTACTCTTTCCTTAGAAATATCCGGGGTATTTTTATCTGCTCTTTTTTGAAAAGTGTTTCTCCTTTTTCTTGTCTTGTACATTTCCACTGTACGACAAACAAATTTGTTTTGTATTATTCGTCCCAATTTAATCTTTACTCAGCGTGGAAGACCCTGAGTTTTGTGATCCTTTTCAGTTCTAATCATGCCGAATGCTTATAGAGCATACCTATTTCCCTTTCTTACTTGGGGATCTATCATTCCGTTTGTCATGCCATTTGCTGCAAATATTCTCCCTCTTGTTATGTCCTTTTCCAGCACTCCGTATCTTGCGTTGGTATCCTTTGCTTTATTTTGGTTGGACTGCTGTCATATTTCAGGCTTTAACGCTCTCCTTGACATTTTGGCTGATCTTTCTTCTCTTTTCCTGTTTGTCTACGAATTTCAAGAATGCTGCAGATGGAGATTTTTTTCACATTTGGGTGGTTTGGTTTTGTGCTGAAGACTTGTAAGTCTTCATAGGGTGAGTGGTGCTCCTCTCTCTGTGTGTATCTCTATCTTTCTATCTCTATTTGTCTATCCATGTATCTATATACATGTACATGTAAGCAAATCCTTCAATTTATGGTTCTTGATATTTTCTCGGTAATCAGGTGCAAAGATGGCTGAATGTCACCGGAAGAAATCTAACAGTTACCAAAAGTCATATCCAGGATGTATGGGGAGGATGGTCAGCTTGTTTGACTTGAATTTGGGGGTTTCAACAAACAAACTACTTACTGAAAAACCTCGTCAAAATGGTGAGTTACTGGTTCCTATTTTGTTATTTTCTCCTTGTAACGTTTTTGGGGAAAGAAGCTGTATTTGATTGATCTCGAGATCTTGAAGCTACAAAGGGGCATCTGATGTTTGCTTCCAAATTGATCCTTCTTTATGCTAAGGGAGAATCTATCTATCTATCTATCTATATCATAAAAGCCAGCATTTCCTAGTTACGGTGATTAAGTAAAGATTTTTATGGATAATATATATATATATATATATATATATATATATATATATATATATATATATATCCATAAAAATCTTCACTTAATCGCCCTAACTAGGGAATGCTGTTTTTTTATGAGGACTCTAAATAGAAGCAAGTATTTATCTGTTTTCTGTTGAGTTTGGTGCTGGTGACATGCATGTGCGTTTGCATATGTGCCAAGCAATGAAATTTCAATGTCTTTGCTTTATTGCGTGCGATGTTCTTCACTTCCTGCTGGTGCAAACCATAGATAATATGATTGTATGTATACTCCCGTTAGAAGTCAATTTGTGTATATAGTATATACCCTTAGGGCCCATATTGTATGGATACCCCTCTTATAACGAGTCCCTTGCATGTATAGTCTTGCATTTCCATCCTTTAACTTGGGTAATCACGATGGTTTGTCTTTGGGATTAACTATGTGGTTAAGCAAATGAAGGGTAGATTAAGCCCTGGTTAATCAAATTACTGGACACAATGTTGATGGAAGGTATAGTGTAAGATTCTTGTAAGTGGGTGTACATAAAATGCGAGTTTTAAGAAGGCTATGTATACTATGCAAATAACTCAATAATCATTTAAATATTAAAACTAACAGGGTATCAAAGTCTGCCAATTAGGTTATTGGCTCTCCAGCTACGTTTCTATTTTTCATATGGTTGTGGACTTATCAACTCGTCTTACTGGATGGCCAATATCAGGATCGGATCTTTCAATAAATCATCCTGAGCTGTCAAGGAAGCAGTGGCATCCTTCTGAAGAGAATATAGAAGAGAAACCTGTAAGTATCTGGATTCTGGCCTTTGTATCTTATTAATGGTTGAATACTTTGAATCCTCAATGGTTTTCTAGAAATTTCATGATCAGGATAAGCGCTCAAATATTTCAACTTGCAAGTGGTGTCCTAAAATTTCATTCTCAATGAAAGCTAATGACCAGTTTACTTCTATCAGTGTAATGTCTGAATTAGATGCCACAGTCCTTATTTATAGGATTTATACTTGCTTCTACCCAGCCTTGTGTCCGATTTAATTTGTACATTGTATGGTTTGCAGGTATCACATGAATCAAGGAGTTCCTCAAACCATGTTGCAAATGGAAAGCCTATGAAAATGCTTTTAGCTCAAGAAATGTCAATAGAAGGTGATTCTAAGCGAAAGCCGCCCAATGTTGTTGCGCGGCTAATGGGTCTTGATGCTATTCCTGCTCATGAGCCGTTTTCTTCTGGTCAAAGGAACAAATGTGAGAGCTATTCGAAGAGAGCTGCAGTGAAAAGTCATGAAGAACATTATTACTTGCCCATCCAATTAGGTATCAGACAGCAGTACCAGAGAAATGGATCAAAGGAAAAACATGTGGCGCCCACAACTCACTCCCATTCTACTTTCTATGAAGAAGAAGAATGTAAAGATGTTTTTGAAGTTCGGCAGTCATCCATGGAGGAGCGGATAAATAACCAGTCATTACAGAAAGCAACACATAATGACCATCCTGATGAGAACAAAATGGATCTTGTTCGTCAAAAATTTATGGAAGCAAAGCAACTTGCTACTGATGAAAGGCTTCGCGAATCTAAGGAATTTCAAGATGCACTGGAGGTCTTAAGTTCCAATAAAGAATTGTTCTTGAAATTTCTTCAAGAACCTAGTTCCTTATTTTCCAAGCAACTCAACAGCGTGCAATCTCTGCAGTCTATTCCATCACCTCCTCAATCAAAGCGGATCACAGTGCTAAAACCTTCAAAGGCAGCCCCTGAGAATAGCTCATGTAAACAACAAAGAAATGGTGAAGGATTTATTGCCTTGGAACTGAGGAATGATAGGCTTAGTGGAAATAAGGATCTGGTGAATGAATCCACTAAGAAACAACAGCTACTCGACGCAAAGGGACTGAATGAGAATGAGCCACCTTGGAGCTCTACTTTTGATCATCTAGGTAGTTCTCATGTTAGACAGCCAGGAAGATCCCATCATCTTTCTCATCCCACAAGAATAGTGGTCCTGAAACCTAGTCCCCGGAAGGCCGAAGATATAAGGACTCCAGTTGCATCTCCACCTTTATCTCCAACACCATGCAGTAGAATCTCATATGCAAACAGCCTGGAGAAGTTTTCAGATGCTATCTCTGACTATAATAATGATTTGTATCTGAGGGAGACAACAAGACAGATGCATGAAAGCATAAGCAGCCACTCATTGCACGCATCAAGTGCGAGAGAGGAGCCGTTGCTGTCATCTGTTTTATCAAATGGTTATGTTGGGGATGAGAGTTCACATAGTAGATCAGAAAGTGAAACCATAGAAGGTGGCATTGTTAGTGACTCAGAGGTTAGGACTCCCACATCAAGGTATTCATGGGATTTCATTAATAGGTGTAGTTCTCCTCATTCATCATCTTCTATTACTAGGGCATCCTACTCGCCAGAGTCGTCAGTAAGCAAGGAAGCCAAGAAGCGGCTTTCAGAACGCTGGGCATTGATGGCACATGGTAATCAAGAAAGACAACTAGGAAGAAGCTCAAGCACATTAGGTGAAATGCTTTCTATTCCTGAAGTGAAAAGGTCAACGAGTTTAGTGGGGGAGATCAGTGAGGAAGTTGCCAGCATGTCGAGCAGCAGGTCATGTGCTGAAAACAGACACAACTCAACTAGTGTTGGTGCTCGGAAAAGTACTGATGGTATCGAGGAGGGTTCTCCTGACAGAAGCCTCTTGAGATCAAGGTCAGTTCCTTCTTCTTCAAGAGCATTTGACACTGTGCATCTGGAAGATGAGGCTAAGCCTGAAAAACTAAGGTCCACTTTAAAAGTAGAGAAACCAAAGAATGGAATGTCATTGAAAGAGAAAGTTTCAAGTTTGTTCTTCTCCATGTCTAAGAAATCAAGCAGGGAGAAGTGCGACCCAGCTCATATTGATGTGGTCGTGTCCGCTGAACAAGGAACAGGTCCATCTCTTGTGCCAAATTCACATGAATCGGGCACAACTTATGGTTCATCTTCTCCAGTGAGTGGATTAAAAGGAAGCCGTACTCTCGAGGTAACGCTTTGAAATTTTTTCTTTGTAATCAGCAAAGCATACACCAAAACCTCTCTCTCTCTCTCTCTCTCTCTGACGCGCACACACACACAAAAAAAACATACACACAACACATGCACCCATTTATGTGGAAAGCCTTTTGGTCATGCTTGCTGATACAGTATCTTCTTGCCTTCTTTGTTGTTGTGTGTTATTGATATAAAGTTGTTGATTAAAATAAAGTGAAGCATCAAAATCTGTTGTGGATATTGTATGAGCTCGTGTGTTTGGTGTGTGCATCAGCATGTATCAAGTTGTAATGAACTTGTAGCATATGCAGGTAATCCTGAGTCAAAGAGAACCCAGATCGGAAGAGAACTTGTGTGAAAACCAAGAGCAACCAAGTCCCGTCTCGGTGTTGAAACCACCATTTGAAGATGAATCTCCTAGCCCGCTTGGCATTGGAAGTACCGTATCAGGTTCTCAAGGTATGTTTACCACAGGCACACACGACTCTCCTCTCTCATGATGCATATTAGCCCCTCTTCTATATTACCTTCCTATGAGTGAGCCATGGACCTCTTTTCCTCAAAAACAGGCATAAATCGGCTGTCATTGCTCGATTCAGTAACCACTACATTGTCCTGGGACGATCCTAACTTGGAAGACGGTAGAGGGAAGGAAAGAGCCGAGGCTCCTGGAGTGGCAGTGGATGAACTCGATCAATTCCTCTTCATGCAAAAAGTGATTTCTGCTGCTGGCTTAGACAGAGAATATCCCAAAGTGGCAGCCATTTGTGATCATTGGTATTCATCAAACTGCCCGTTAGACCCTTCCTTGCTCGAAAGGCTGAATGAAGAGGACAAGGATTTTGGCAGTAATAACACCAAGGATTCACTGAGTGAGGCTTTCAAGCTGCAGCGAGTAGTGTTGGAAAGAAGGCTTCTCTTCGACTGCATAAATGCAGTCCTCTTTGATATGGGACGACGTGCTTTGGATCTGAATCCATGGTTGAGGACAAGAAGAAGCACGAGGAAGGGTATGGTTCTTGGAGGAAGTGAGTTAGTACAAGAGGTGTGGAGACGTCTAAAGACGATTTTTGCGGTTGAGGGGGCGGTAGTTGCAGGAAGTGCATTAGCAGGCAGGGATTCTGTTCACAAGCTCTTGAGTATAGAGTTAGACAGCACGGGCTGGCACTGGGTGGATCTTCAGTTGGTGGAGTTCGATGTTATCTGGAGCGAAATCGAAAACGGTGTCCTTAATGATTTGTTAAAGGATGCTGTTTCTGATATTATCCATTGATCTTTTCTTGTTCTGTCAACCATCCCTTCCCTTTGGAAGTAGAAAAGGAGAAAAACAAACAGATAATGATGGACATTTCTCCCTTGTTGTTTAGATAGGGGCCTTAGCAGGTGATACTGGCTATTTCCCTCTTGAAGATGAAGGATCGGCCTTGTCCTTTGTTGTATAACATTTTCATGATTCATAAGTTTTGAATCTTGTATGAAGTGTTCTTAGGAAAAGCAAATCCCACAGTCTAGTTTTGGTGGTCACTTTTGTTTTCTGATCTTTCTTCTCCTTAATCATGGTTGAGACTTGCAAGGATAGGCAAGCATGATATCCTCCCCCCTCTCCCCACCCCCTCTCTCTATTATATATATATAAAGCAAATGCATGCTCAAATTTATAAGAACTTTCAAGCCAGCCCTATCATGCATCAATTCAACCAATAGATCTTTGAGATGAATAATCTCAATTAATAGATCTTTGAGATGGTGTATTTGAGCATAATTGGATTTTGAGAATTTACCATTATCCCCCCCCCATCTCTCTCTCTCTCTCTCTATATATATATATATATATATTATAAGGTTGTCAATGATTGAGATGGCACGAGTTGTGTGAATGGAGATGCGGTTTGAAAGTAAGCTGAGGCTCTCTACGTTTCAGAACAGTAGATTCGCTGACCGCTTGGGATATACTCAGGCCCGTGATGCCTGTGGTGGCAGGTACAGCATATTCAAAATGCTGAGACCGTTTGGAGAAGGCCGTTGGGTAGGATGAGATTTTTGATTGAAACGAATACTGGACTCAGTTATTGACTGGCCACTGCATTTACTGCACATGAAAATGACTCGTTTCACAGGAGAGGCTACGGTTTTATATGGACGGGACGCTAAAAGTAAAGAATTTCAACGCTGTCAAGTTTCAGCTCACTGACGCGCCGATTTGGCCACCCGTTCTTCCGTTTTGCATGGCTTCAGTCGACCTTACGCGAGCCCACTTGGGTTCAAACCGTACTGCATAAAAAGACGGGCCACTCTTGTTTTGTTTTTGAGATGCTTTTGCCCGATGGATTGTTTCTTGACCCAATACACCAATCATGCATTCAATTATTTGACAATCAAATACGGTGTGACAATTGGGCGGGCTGGGTACCTTACCTCGACCCGAACTTCAATCGGCGGGTACAGTTTCAGCTTCTCTTTTCTAGATGGGTAACAAGGCGAGTATAATGCATAAACGTTATATATATATATGAGACCTTTTTTACTATTCACACACTCTTTTTCGTTAAATGCTAAAATTACCTTTCATATAAATATTCTTTTCGCTAACATTGCATCTCAATATTTCTCTCCTTTCTCACCCAATCTCTCCTCTCTCATCCAATTCTAGGAAAGGTATATCTCGCCGAATCTCTTTGCTTTAGTGACAGAGGTTTCACTTAGCATTATTGTCTTCTTCACAACTCAATACATATTCTTAAGAATCTCGTTGAAAAAAATATAGAACAAAAGAAAAAATCAGAAAAATGAAAAATGAAACTAAAAACTAAATCAATAATAAGAAATTAAGGTGGAGTAGCTATCGATTATTTGCAAAAACAAGCCTCCTTAACAAACTTAAATACGTGACTATTACCCGTCAAACACGAGAAAAGATTGTGCTAGCTACGGGAAATGAAGTGAACCCAAGGTCTCAAGAGGTCTGAGTTATTGTACTCTATCCAATCATCAAGTCATGACCTTTCCAAAAATGAGTTATAGAGGTGATTAAAAAGATTCGACTATGTCATCCAAAAGATACACATACATCTAACAACTAAGGTGGCAAGTTCATCGAGGAACAAGCATAGGTGTGTGTTTGAAGCTTTGGCTAAGGTACATCCTACCTATGCATCCGGCCTGCCGATAGCACACAAGTTAAGGTGTAACAAAAACAGTAAAACTATTTACAACACAATTAACCTCGAATATTGACTTCATCAAAGGGTAATATTTATGGTTCCACTTAGTATTTACCTTGAATAATGTAACAACCTATAAAACTCGTTCAACGTAGATATAGGGTCCGTCCATGCCATGTAGTCAAATTATGTAGATCGTTGACAATTTAATATTGCAATAACTCATACAATTGAAAATGTAGTCAACATATATATTTATTTATTTATACGTAGTGGTATAACAAAAACAATAAAACTATTTACAACACAATTAACCATCACGTGCCATCAATGTGTCACATCTATGTCTCTCAATGGCTTTACTGTTTAAATCTTGTAATATAATAAACTAGGAGTACGGACAACCGTGCTCATAGATGAATGTGCTTTCTTTACAATTATAAACACATTAAAGAGTATATTTTAAATCATATATCACAATTTACATAAAGGTTATCAACCAAAACATGCATGTAAAATCAAGAACTCTTCAATAATACAATTTAATTTCAATAGCAGGACCACTATTATATCCAACCACGATCATGCCATAGAAGGTCCCACATCCCTCTTCCTGTCTTGACATGTAGTCTCTGATAGCCACCATATAGGCTAATCATATGGTAGATCTTGACAAACTATAAAACAACACATCAAATTTTACTCCTCGAGTCTACATGATAATAATAATAATAGTAGGGTCATACTTTCACACAATTATGTAAACAATCTCAAATCATATCGTACCACGTGCAATATCTTTCAGTCTCATAACATCCATAACAATCTATAATATTTTTTATTTTAAGCATTCAAATCCAGTATCAAACCCATTTCTTTTTAAAATACTCTCTACTGTCGTTAGTTTATCAAACAACTCTACATGTCATAACCTAAGTATACCATACAACGCGACACAAATTGCTAAGTGCAAACTACAAGTGAGTATGTATGGCCAATAAAGTAACCAAGAGGTTAGCATCACCTAATATGTCAATCTGAAAACTTGTAACCTTCTTGTCACGACGACACATCCTGACGGTTAGGATTACAAATTACAACTCCATACCGACCGGTGCTTCACCCACACCGACTAAGATCCATGAGTTAGCACTCATGAATATGATCATCCACCCTTAAATGATGTTCCATATCACCTAAAGAAAACGGATCTATATCCAACAATATTCACTCGCACTCAGGCACGCTCATACAATGCATCAATGCAGATAAAAAATAATTTCCAACCATATTCTATGAAACCAATATAGACTTATTCATTTCAAAGCACTAACAAATATTTCATAATCTCATGTATCATCTAAAACAGTAAAACTATCTCTAATATGTATGTGGAAAGGGAACACATCTACTTACATATCGCTTCTATATAGATCTGAAATACACAATACCTATCCCCCTAGATCACCTAATAAAAACATAATATGGATTTGTTTGGGTTTGATAGGATCCGATTAAGAATCCAAATCTAGTTTTTGTATGGATTTACCTAGAACTAACCCAAATCTGAACCATGTTGCCCCAAGACACATAACTAGGACACCATAGTGGCTGATATGATTTGACACAATACAAAGAGAAGGACACAACACGTTCTACCCGAAAACCCACAGTTGCCGTTTTGGGTCACAATCCGTCATTTCTAGCAATGGTTCCGGTTCATTCAAGACATGGCCAGGGACTAAACTCTCTCTCCTGATCGTCATTATCCCTCAAACAACCATCAATGGGAACCGGCGGTTTACCGGACTTTATCGCTAGAAACTCAAAAATGGAATAAAAAACCTATTTTACCTCAAATCCGATAAATCTTGTCATTTTCTGGTTAGCTAGCTCGGCACACGGTTGATGTGTAGAATTTCTCCCCAACCCTTTTTCTTCTCTCTCCTCTCTCCTCTCTCTCTCTCTCTCTCTCTCTCTCTCTCTCTCTCTCTCATTCTCCCCCCTCCCCCTCTCCTGTTGTTGTAGCAACAGTCCAGCCACCGTACCTTGCGTTCGTCCCTGTCCCAGCGATGGAGCCACGGTCGTGGCTCCCTGGCAGGAGACCCAGGCCGGGTCCCATGCGGGTCCAGGTCAGGCCCAATTCGGCCCGACATCACAAATAGTATCCCTCCCTTGTCATGAAAGACAAAGCTGTCTCTTCAACGATCGCATTGTTCTCTCTTGAGAAAGTTACAATCAAGTGATATTATAAGCACAAATATGAGTCATATGAGATAAATCACAAGCTCAAGCCAAGCCACCAAGCAGCACTGCTATGCCAGCCACATCAAGTTTAGTACATAAGATGAACGGTGATCTTAAGCAGAGTTTCAGCTCCATCAGTCACATGCTGCCCTGCGGGAATGAGCGGCTGGATATCAGCAAACCCACTGGCATGCATGAACTTGCCGGTTCCGCCGGTCACGGAGACGCGGGACATTGGCAACAGTGTATGGTAAACACCAAACAAGTTCAAGCTATCTCCAAACTCACCCCCCTCCAACAATGCTGTGAATTGCATCATCTGTGTTGTGCCGTCGGCCGAGCTTGCTATGTACACACCCTGAGCCCGTCCGATCGGTTGGGAACCCAGCTCTGGTCCCATAGTTAACTCATCATCAATGACCGTGATCGTCCCAAACCCCAAACCCAGCCCATCAGGTCCTACCTGAGTAGGTACATTAGCATTGTTGCCATTGGGTTCGTGTCCGAAATTAGTACCCAATAGTCCAGCCGCCAAGGGGATTCCTTCAGCGTTATAGGTAGGAGTGACTCCATTAGAATTGGGGAGTGCCACCCCATCCTTAGGAATTTTAAAGCCCAGTGGCCTAGCAAAGGGCACTAGTCCATTGTAAATGTTGCCCAACAAACCAGTCACCGGCCTCGAAGTCGGGCTGCTGCCCCCCAATATGTCATGCATGTAGAACTCTAGAGCAGCCTCCGGTACGCCACCAGACGGACCCAAGGTCTGGTCCATGGCTGTGCCGAGTCCGGCTTGATGTGCAATGATCAAGATTGCCATCAATGCTACAAAAGAAGACCTCATTTTGACTGCAGTTGGAGAGGAAATATGAAAATTAAGATTGTTTGAGAATGAGATGAAGATGCAAGGATGAGAGATCAGGTTTTATAGGGAAGCACTAAAATGGGTCTGTTGGGAAAGAAGTGAAGCAGTTACATTAAGGAGTAAGTTTTATGACGAAAGTGGTTTCTCTAACCCATCAGAACATAAAAGTTTTATAATGGAAGTGCAAGGATGAATGTAATGAATTAAATATTTAGTATTGAGATATGTTTGTACATCTGTTAGAAATATCAGCAGATGACAGGAGAAGTTGGCATAAATGGAGTTGTTCAATCTGTGATAGTGAAGTTTTCTTCTTCTTTTTTACAAGAGGCCGAAGCCTAACACAAACACCCACACATGCACCCTCTGGGAGTCGAACTCCCCACCAGCAGCAACAGCGCTAGAGCACCCTGGTGTTGAGCTAATGCACTTGGTGCTGTGACAATGAAGTTTTGATCATGCAAATTATTGATATTCAAGAAGTGGTTTAGGGGTGTGCATGAGGCCTTGAGCCTATTTCTGCTCCACTTGATATATAACATTGTAATGCTGAAATTGGTCAAGAAGGGGTGAATGTCAACCATTCTATGTCCTACCTAAAATCAAAAAGGTCCTTACAACAACTTCTACATCTCATATAATATAAACCCACTAAGTGTAATACTTGAGCAGTTCTTTTACACATAATAAATGGCCTGAGTGAACATCATCGAACTTTCTCACAGAAAGCCTCATGGTGGTTCCCGAATTCTTATTTCCATAAGTTTAATCCCAGACATGTTAGATCCAATCATATTTGTGTTATATATATATATATATATATATTGAGAGAGAGAGAGAGAGATTGGATTCTACTCATCAATGATGTTACATACTTATGCGAGATTATCATTACTTTTTGGAGATATGAGTATGATAACATATTGGATTGATGTTGCATACTCATGCTCAATTATCATTTTTTTTGGAGACATGAGTATAATAACATTATTTTTCATTTTTTTCAAAAACTCTTCAAAATTTTTAAATTATACTGCTTAGAGGTGGACAAGATACAATTTTATTATATATATATATATATATTGTGTGTGTTAAGAATGATGGGTCAACCCGTTGGACATACTCCCTCATCCATATTGTTTAATTGCCCTTGATAGACAATGAGGATGGTGCCAGTAAAGTACCTCGATCATCCATCAAAAGTGATGAAATGGTGATCCTTCGAGAACACCCTATATATATATATATGTGTGTGTGTGTGTGTGTGTATATATATATATATATATATATATATATATATATATATATATATATATAGAGAGAGAGAGAGAGAGAGAGAGAGAGAGAGAGAGAGAGAGAGAGAGAGAGAGAGAGAGAGAGAGGTTGAATGCTACAATCTACCGTCCTCCAAGACTATCAGAAGTTACAAGACAGTCCACATTTGGGATGACCTCCTTGCATAGCACCCTAGTATATATATATATATATATATATATATATATATATATATATTGCTAGAAGTGGATGAAAACAGCAGAAGACACAGAGGAAACCTACTATATATATATATATATATATATATATATATATATATATATATATAGAGAGAGAGAGAGAGAGAGAGAGAGAGAGAGAGAGAGAGAGAGAGAGAGAGAGAGAGAGATAAACACCTTCTCAAGCCAGACTCTAATATATATATACTTGCACATACACTCTATGGACGATGTTGCTTCAACTTTGTTGCAAAGGAAGTCCTTCTAAGATGACCATCATGGTACGAAGACCTTGGGGCTAAAAGAAGTGAAGACACCACACGCAAACATAGCCATTTGGGAAAATTATACGTATCTTTTTATACATTTGATGTAGCTGTCTTTAGAACAAGCAAGACGTGAGGAAACTCTTTATGTACACGAAGAAATTTAGCATTTCTTTTCTATATACTTGTGAAACAATGCACATATTGAACTATCAGTAATTAGAGATCTACAAAAACCATTCTCGCAGTAGGCGTGCCGTAATCCGTGAGGATAAGCGACCGATTACATCAGGAAGCACACGAGCGGAGAAGCTCGGTAAGACCGGCAGCAACTCCTGTATGACGCGAAGCGTGCTCTCTTCCTACACAACAACGACTCACATTGTCTCTGCTAATAACAGTATAAGCAAGCAATCCAATGTTATTCAATACTGATCAACACCACGTATCACACAAGGCACACTTGTATTTCAGGTGATATACTTATATTTTATATTCACAAAGCACTTAAATCTTTCTCACAGATCCAAAATGTCACATGAAACGCTCCTAAAGTAGATTTACCACTACATAACAGACAGATCCTTCATAAGTCTAACCATAAAACAGTGGCCAAATGTCAGTATCAAGACACCCAATGTAAGACAAAACATATGGGGATGACAATATTGGCCTGACCCAACCCGACCTGTTGCCACCTGAATGGGGAGGGGTTACCCAGTTTGACTGGGTTTGGGTTCTGCTCGAAAGAAAAAAACAACCATCTTTGCATGTATGGGACAGGTACAGGATAAGAAATATCCAACCCATTTGCAATCCAGATTACGTAATGTATAAAGATAATACATAAATATGTACATATATGTGTTTTTTTTTGAGAAAGGATGAAATCAGCTATCTAACCTTAGAATTTTCAATTATTTGGGATTAAAATTATATTGGTTTATATTTAAAGCACCTTTATTTTTAAGAATTTTATTGAAATTGGGATTGGGGTACCAAGTGTTTGAGAGAAAGAGATGAATTCAACTATCTAACCTTAGAATTTTCAATTATTTGGAGTAAAATTATATATGATTTGGTTTAAATTTAAAGTACCTATAATTTTAATAATTTTATTGAAATTAGGATTGGGGTATGGAGTGATTGGGGTATGGAGTGCTTGAGAAATAGAGATGAATTCAATTATCTAACCTTAGAAAATTTCAATTATTTGGAGTAAAATTATATATGATTTGGTTTACATTTAAAGTACCTTTAATTTTAAGAATTTTATTGAAATTGGGATTGGGGAATAGGGTGCTTGAGAGAGAGAGATGAATTCAATCTAACTTTAGAAATTTTCAATTATTTAGATCAAAATTATAAATGATTTGGTTTAACTTAAAGTACCTTTAATTTTAAGAATTTTATTGAAAGTGGAGTTGGGTATTGGTGGGGGAGCTACCCACCTGTTACCTTTATCTACAGTACCCATCCCGTCGGGTAATGGGGCAGGCATGGGGGAGGTGCGGGTAGTGGGACGTATTGTGAGAAAGAGTGGAAAATTTTAATTTGTTGCACGGAGCTGTTCTTTTTAGTCCTGTATCGAAGGGAATAGAGGATGGAAAGGAAGCAAGGCATTATAAAAGAAAGTGGAAGCAATTTAACAAATCATACCTTTCTCGGCCTTTTGGCTAAGATCAAGTGTAGTATCTGTTCTTATCAGTTTAATATCTGATACGTGGTCCATTGGTTCACATGATATTAAATTAATTGGACTTGTCAGATGGGAGGCTTCACCGTAATAAGGACGGTTGTTCCTCTCTCCCTCTCTCTCTCTCTCTCTCTCTATATATATATATATATATGTATATATGTGTGCAAGAAATATCATGTAAAAGAAACACACATATATATAAAATAAATGTCGTGTAAAAAGAAGAAGGAATTGCAATTACCTGGGGGCCTCTTCTCGTTTCGGAACTCCCACTTGTTAGAAACTCGACCACCTTTTGTACATTGTTTTACACGATCTTGTCCTCCTGTGTAACTGTAGGCAACAAGGCAGTATGCCTAAAAGGCCCAACTCCAGGAACCATGTCAAAAGCGGGAGCGGGACTTTGAATTCCAAGGGCTGCAGCTATCTGGACCAGTTGAGACAGCATCAATCCCCTTCACAATCTGTTTTTCGTGTCAAATTATGCAAACAGAATATCTAGGTAAAGCATCAGGTACAGATAAACATATAAATGCAAAATGGAACACGAAGTTGACATGATAAAGACACGTTTATAAATTCTCCATAGTAGATATAAGCAATTTAATCCTACCAGTCATAGAAGTACCAGTGGAGTAAAAGAAGACGATTCATGCAAGCAACTGTAAGTATCCATTAATTTGGCTTGAAGTTGCGATGGACACAAATTGTGGCATGACCAGAAAATGAATCTCATGGTACAGCACGAATTGGGCACAAAACTAGAGGCTTGTGTTTGTCGTAGTTTTGCAACTCTTGTGATGAAAACGCTAATTTATGTCAAATAGGTACAAGCGTTGATACTGAGGGTACGACACGAAGATTGCTGAAGTGCAGGATACTGGTCTACACGTGTGAACACACACACACAAAAGCATGCACAGACACGCACATTATGATCTTGTACTGATGAGAATAAGAAGTTCCACATTTTTCTATACCCATCTTGATATTTTGGGACACCATGCTAGATCTGTAGATATCAAAATCATGTCATAGTGTAATGAGTTGAAGAGATCATCCATGTACAGACACACAAACAATATATATATATATATATATATATATATATATATATATATATATATATATATATATATATATATATATATATATATATATATATATATATATATATATATATATATATATAGATGATCTCTTCAACTTTCATTACAATACTAGATGATTTTGATATATGCAGCACTATCATGGCATGGCGCCCATCAACATGGGTAGAACAATGTGGAGCTTCTTATTCTTCATATCAACATAAGACTTATCTTTAAATAAGTGAATAACATGAGATACAATCATGTAGTCGCTTCCATTTAGGAAAGGCCCGGATGCAAATCAGTGGTAGTGTGCTTCATGCTAAAAGTGGATCCCACTCAGGCATCTACTTCTGGGCATGGTATCATTTGTCTAATGGGAGACTAATTGTTCAATGGCAGGTTACAATATTGGTGGTGGACAGCTCTCATCTTCGCTGGGTGGCATCAGCCCACCAGTTTCGGACCTTGCCATGCCCAGACGGCAGCCAAACATCGGCTGTTTTACACATCCAGGAGTGGATTTAACACAACCAACCAACAAAATTATCATAATTGATAGACAAGACACTGATAGAAAGAGCGACTTATGGATATCAAAACTAATTGAGAATTAAATGGCATTGCAGATTAAGAACCTCATCTAAAATGAACTCCCTGAAGAAATTCCCCTTCTCAGACAGAAGGAAAGCTAGCGCAGCCCTTGTCTCAACCTGGCCAGACTGCGATGCACCATTATCTTTGAAATGTAAAAGGCTACAGCCCTAGATGCATGTCCATAAGAAAGTAACTAAATAAAACTATGCTAAATACAACAAGAGAGCTAAACTAACATAAAAGAAAAAATGATTATAATCAGAAAAGAACAAAATTTCAAAAAAAAACCTGCTTTAGGTAGCATATAATGCCAACGTTGACTAGTTCCCCAACATCACTTTCAGTACTTTGTGATAACTTTTCTCCTTCTATCCATTCTGTTGTAAGAACCCTCCTTGATGTGTACTTGCTATGTCTTTGGAATAACAACCTGAAAACTGACAAGGTCTCAGTTTACACAACAACATGACTACAACTTAATGCATATGATGCGAAATCATATGCCAACTGACGCTTGCTAGGAGATTTGGGTGTAATGTCTTTACTAAGAAATGTTTGGTCCATAGATATTTCTCAAACTAGACACTGCCATGACAGCTGACGAAAAGAATTTAAAACAGTAAATGGACATGACTGCCATGAGCAAAAACTTATCAATTTCTTCTTAGTGAGGCTGATGAGATTCTTCATTCAATAAGTGAGATTAGTTTTATCCATCAATAGTAAATGCAATGGAAAGCTTCCAGGAAACCTGAGGAAGGTCTTTTCTCATCATTTCAGCAAATTGCATCCCATTTTCTCCTTCATTCACATAGTCAAGTTCCTCAAAAAAACGAGCAGCCCACTCATCTACCAGCCCCACAACATCAACAGAGATCTGAAAGGTACAAAAATATCCATGAGCCAGTACAACGATATCCACTAACTTGATGAATAACAAGATCCTATATGTTGGAATAGCAAAGTATGAACTGCAGGTAAATTAATTCAAAATAATGACCTGGGGAAACCTCCGAAGAACCAGTCCAAGGTTTCGGATAATAAACAAATCAATGGTTACAGTCTCAAGCACGAAAGGGCGCTGCGCTTTAACTGCTACAAGTTCACCATTTTCTTTGAGGCGGCCCTTGTAAACTTGTCCTAAAGATGCTGTGGAAAGAAACATAAAGAGCTTGCTTAATAAGGTAAACAGCCAAAAAAAAGGTAGCAAGATCTAATTTGATCATGAAATATGCACAAGAAGACGCATAAGCATCTGACTTCAAAATATTTTAAGAAATTTTACCAGCAGCAATTGGTGAAGAAGAAAGTTCAGAATATATCTCGTGACAAGGATGACCAAGCTCTTCCTCAAGAAGAGACATAGCAACATCATCTGGGAATGAAGGAACCTTCATACGCAGTGAGGCATAAAAAAAAGATTCAGTCGAAAAGTGAGGGAATCATGGAATGAAAAACAAGTAGCAAACATAAAGAAGTATGAAAGAAGGAAGGAAGGATCTATAAAATACTAATGCTTCCATTCATATGAAGTATAATATGCCGTATGGTGCATTCATGCGTTCATGTTTGTGGTTGTCTGTTTCCTCGGGTGAAAAACTGATGGAGAATATCTCCCAGCTCACTAGTTAACTTTAAGCATCTTGTAGGGTTCCAACTTATCACGAGTTACTGACAAATATCTTTGAAATTTTTTGAAACCAAACCTGATCAAAGGTACCTTATCACAAAGCTTTTGCAACTCAGTCATAGCAGCAGGAGATAATATATGGGGGCGGATGCTCTAGGCTTGAACAAGCTTTATATATGCCGGGCCTAAAGATGTAACAATCTCCCGCAATTCAATGGCACGAGCAACTTCATTCTGAAATTCATCAAAGAGAAGCAAATGACAACATTATGATGAATGAGGTTAAAGACATTCACAGAAGTATCTTACAGAATGAAGTCAACAGAAGGAAAAAAATAGAAAGAGAAACATGCAAGGTCATTTTAAGGAAATGCTGTGTTTAATCCAAGTAATTACCAGGAAACCTGTTTCCTTTGAGACTGTAACAGGAAAGTCATATACTGTATTTTGTTTATGGCAGAAATGAAGATATTTTCATATTGAGGTGGGAGTGTGGCTGCACAAGGAAAGTTTGGACTTGTAAGGAGGTAATTAGTGGAAGGTTTGGTGTAGAACCAATTGAAGATAAAAAAGAGACTCGCCTAAGATTGTTCATACATTTGGAAAGGCAGCTATGTAAAGCTCCAGTGGAAAGGAGTGAGAGTCAGGATGATGAGCACTTTAAAAGTGGAAGAACTAAATTGTTGGAAGTAAAGAATGAAACATGATCAAAACATGACCATGTATTTTTGGAGTTGAATACTAATATGTCATAAGATATAGCTCTATGGTAGCTAAGAATCTATGTAGCCAACCTCATTTGGTGTGGAAAGACGCTTGGTTTGGGCTTTTAATTGTTTTTGTTTGGTATGCTATCCTGATTAATTAAGATACAGCACTGAGTTCAGCAGTATGTGCTGCTACACAAAGTGCTCCAATCAAATACAGGTTCTCTCCTTTTTTCTTCTGTAGGATCAAAATGTGATGATAAAAAAATGAGGTTAAAATTGACAAGAAGACATATCCACACCTATCATAAAAGCAAGATGCAATTAGAAAAAGTCAAAATTTTGAGCACATGGATCACCTCTTTGATCTTATTGTTAATCAGATCCCAAATAAGGCGAGAAAGGAAGCCACCAGCAACCAGCAATAGCTGAACAATGCGTATCGCGACTGCACGGGGTCGCTTTTCCCAGTACGCTGAGATAAGTACAGGGTCATACACCAGGGGCAATGTTTCTGCATCAGATACCTTGTAACAAAGAGAAAAATAAAAGCAAACAGAAACGAAATTCTGAAACCATTCTAACGTACAGACGAGAAATCAAAGAAAATAAAGTAAATTGGGAGAACAAACCTCAGCAAGGCGAAGCTGAACATCATCTGCAGCGAATTGTGAGTCGGAGAGATTCTGACCACGGAGTCCCTTCATCAACGTTGCCAATTGCTCGTTCTCCTCCATTTGCGCCCGAACCCGCTTGATTTCTTCAGAAACCTCTCCCATTCTTTATTTCCCCAATCCCCACCATCGGAAATAAATTCAACAACCCAATCAACGCAACAAAGCAAAAAAAGGCTAACAAACAACTGGAACTTAAACGATTTACCTCACCTTAGAAATATTTATTCTAGCCTTTGGCGACACTGCCACCGTTTCGGCTTCCGTAGCAACAGCCCGAGCTATCCATCTCCTCGTTCCTCGGCGTAAGCGGCATGATATCCTTTTTGAACGATTCCTCATGGATTTCTCCTTGAGAAAACGAAGCGGAGGAGAATCGAGACGGTGGTTTTTGACGCAGAGGAGTTGAGACGCCTCCATGGAAAACCAAAACTAACCACCCTCGATCTCCGCCGCCGTCCCCACTTTCCAAATTTTCCAAGAAGATAAAAGATCCTGACAAAATCAGCAATCCAAACTTTAAATTCTTCTTCTTCTCTTCGATTCTGGTTTTCGTAAACACAGCAAGAGTATAGAAAAGAGGGAGTGGTGGCCTAGGCTCGATAGTGGCACTTTCGTAATATTCTGCAGAATTGGAGCCACCACACATTCACCTACCGCAAGAAACGAACGGTTGGGCGAAGGAGGAAAAGACAGGAACACCACTCAAGTGAACAGAAATGACAACCGCATTCCATACGAAGTGCCTTTCTCATCTCTTCAGAAAGAAATAGGGTACTGTAGTCATTATAGATAAAGTTACATGTCTTTTCGGGATTTCGTTTCTTTGACGAACATTGGACTAGGAAACGGTTGGCATACGTTAATACACGTGGCACTGTTGCAGCAAGGTTAGAAACCGATCTTCGAGTCTTGGACGGTCAAGATTTGTCCCTATCATGAGAGACTAGCATGGGTCCCACTATTCAGCCACGTCATCGAGAAGGTATATTGCCACGTCACATCTTTTGAACCTCTCGTCGTTGAGTTTTTTGAGAAAATCTGATCTGAGTCCGACGTGGAAATCAGGCAGAGTTGATGAATCTGGACCGCAAGATTTGGTAGCGGTATGTGGAGGAAGCGCGTCCTCCTTGACGCCCTTGGTTAGGTTTCGTTGGTCACTAGGGGCTAAGTAAATGAACGAGAGTGGAATCACTCTGGTGTGAAACCTTTACAAATGGGACACATACGCATATATTATATAGATGCGCCTCTGTGTGTGTGTGTGAAACCTTTACAAGAGTACATTAAGGGTTTTGAGGTTTATTAATTTAGTCCTTATAATCTGAAAACAGCTTTACCTTATCATAGTTTATGACATTTATCAAATCAATCTCTCAAGAGTAACGATATCACTTGAATTATGATGTGAAAGACGAATTCACGTATATGAGATGATGAGGCTACTAACTCAATATAGACATATCATTATTAAATTTATATTTAAATATTTTAAATATTAATATTAACTTTAATGTCATTAAATTATAATATTTAGTACTAAAAATAATTAATATCTATGTTTAATATTAATTAATATTTAAGTACAATAATAAACATAAGGTTATGTGGTAGATGATGTTGGTGTAGCAGGTGACGTTAGCATGTTATCTTATTTAACTAATATAAGTTGATGTGATGGATGACATGGTAATTGATGCGTCATGTCGACTTAAGGATAATAATGTTATGTATTTTTCCTAAATTCATAAATGTCAGAAGCACTTTTGTAGAATTTTCTATATATAAATAGAGAGAGAGGGGAAGTGGTTTGTGCTCAATTGCATGTAGTACTCAAACATCTATTTTAAATGGTTTCATCGTTTTAACCACTAGTGACGCCTCCAACACCTTTCACGATTCTTTCACTCTTCAAAATCATATTTTGCTAGTCAAAACCACTGACATTACTATGAAAACCACAAAATAAACTAAATATTTGTATATATTGGTGATTTTGTAGATTTTTAAGTGTTAACATGACACATGATAGGACTATGTGGAAACAAAGAATCCATGTAGCCGACCCCGTCTAATATGGGAAAAGGCTTAGTTGTTGTTGGTGATTTTGTAGATTTTTAGGTGGTTTTAGTGGTGATAATAGTGGTTTTGAGCATTAGAAGATGGTTTTCTAGAGCATAACAATGGAAGGGGTTGGATACCGACTGTCAACGGTTGCAATAGAAGAACCATGCAAAACGAATGATTTGTGTATAGATAGGGAGAGATTGAATCCTTTAACCACTGACATATGCATACTCACCATTTTTAACTTTTGGTAAATATGAGTGTAATGAGAGTGTCACCCTTAAAAATTTTTAAATAATATGTCAGAATCTAATTTTCAAAAAAAGATACAGACATAATATATATATATATATATATATATATATATATATATATATATATATATATATATATATATAGAGAGAGAGAGAGAGAGAGAGAGAGAGAGAGAGAGAGAGAGAGAGAGAGAGAGAGAGAGAGAGAGAGAGAGAGAGAGGTATATGTTTAATCTCATGCTCAAATAGGAGAACCATGCGAAACAAATGATTGAGTATGGATAGAGAGATTGAATCCTACAACTACTGACATATGCATACTAATGACCATTCTGAACTTTTGAGAAATATGAGTGCAATGAGAGTGTCACCCTTAAAACTTTTTTTAAGTAATAATCATTCTAGAATCTAATTTAAAAAATGTACACACATAATATATATATATATATATATATATATATATATATATATATATATATATATATATATATATATATATAGAGAGAGAGAGAGAGAGAGAGAGGAATATGTTTAATCTCATGCTCAAATCTATTAAAATATTTTTACTGTCCAATTGATGTGATAATGGTAGAAATTTAAATTAAGTGAATTATACCATGCAACTTTTCGTATATTATATTTAATGTATAATGATACAAACAACAACAACTAAGGCTTTGTATCATTATACATTATATTTAATGTATAATGATACAATTTACTTTTTTAATTCAAATCTCCAACATTCATTGCTTTTTTAATACACAACAACACAATTCACATTTCTTACATGTCGGCTTCACTCTCGGTTCGCTTGACTCCTTCTTGTAGAGCGGAAAAGGATTATTCAGTACACTTGCCCCAGTTAGCCATGGATCGAGCGTGGTGTGGATCTAGACATAGCCGGTCGTACTTACTGTGCCAAAAGGCATGACTTTTGGTATTTGGTTTTCTTTTGTTGTGGATCATAATTAGAACTCAGGTTGTATCCAGGTTTATTCAAAAAATTTCTTAACCCTGCCGACTCCATTGACTCCACATATCTTGTGGGTTTGACTCAGTTTACCTAAATGAACTTGTTGTAGTGTTTTTGAACCCGGACCCTTCCGGACTCGGATTCGAGTGGAGGTAGAACTAACCGACTTCATGTAAATCGGGACTGTCGTGTCCAGACTAGCTGTTTCAGTTCCTCCAAAACTTGGAAAGGAACCAAACGAGTCCCCTCGGAGTCTGGATCTGGTTCTAGTTATAACGGTTCCCAAGTCTAACTCCAATCTAGTTCTAGTTTCATTTGAAAATTGAATGGAACAAAGGTGGGACTTTAAAACTGGAACCAAGAAAAACAATTAAGAAGCGTCAGCTTGGATTCCAACTTTGATTTCCATTTAGATTCAGATTCCCAATAGGTGGAATGGGAACCAAACAATGGGGTCCCCCGGTCCTGACTTCAGTTCGCCAATTCTTGTTACTGTTGGTTCTGGTTTGTGGCCGGTCCGACGGTTCCAACTTGAACTGAATTAGTCTAGAAACTGTCTAAAACTGAAAGTGGTGAAATTAGATCCGAATCCAGGGATTATCCTGTTCAGTTCTCATTCCACCTTCCGTGGAATTGGAACCAGAACTGTCACTTTGATATGTTCTTCTATTATTTTCTTAAAATTTTAAAACTTTTTAACGATTTTGATTGGTTCCCAGTGGGTTAGGTTTCAAACCAAAATTGAAACTGGAATCGATGATTTCAAACTGGAGCTGGAATCGGTTCAATTTGGTTCTTAGTTCCACAAAAACTGCAACCGGTAGTTTGGAAACATTGATTTACCAGAAATCGGCCATGTCTAACCCAATGAAAACAAAAGAAAGTTTCAATAATTTTCGCTCAACTTTCCATCAATCAATTTTGATTGAAATGTCTCCAAGACTGGTTACTTGGATTTGGTATTCAGAACTATATCGTAGTTGATTCGGAACCGAACCACTCATGAAACCGAAGACCTTCGGTTCGATTACGGTTTATGGTCTCTAGGAACTGACCATTCTAAATCATCACCATGTTTTAAATATTTTCTCTAAAATTCCTCTTTACAATAGATCGTTAGCTCAATAGTAAGCCGCTCTCCATCGTTGTAGTTAGTGGGGAGTTCGACTCCCAGAAGAGGCAATGCTCTCTTGCATTACAAATAAAAAATTTTAAATATCTTTTTTAAAATTCTTTATCACAAGAGAATTATTAGTTTATTGGGAGGACGCTTCCATCATTATTAGTTTATGGTCCATATCCATGTCCAAATCCGACTCCTAAAAGAAAGACCGGTTTTGAATCACCGTAAAATCGTGTATGTCATAAGCACCGTTGATTCTAATAATGGGGCCCACTATGATGTTTAAGAACAGCTGCTCTCTACCAAAACCGACGGCGAAGATTTCATCCTGATCTAACGCGAGGTCCGTATCCGAAGGAGACACGGCTAGTGGGTCGGCCGAAGGCCCAAATTATCGTGCTTCAGATCCGGGCCCCGACAAACTCTCTCTCTCTCTCTCTTCCGAATCTCCGATCGAGCTTTGTCATCTTGCTCCTAGGAAACTATTGATCCGAACTCCTGTCTCTCCTATTTCGCTCTCCCTCAAGAGGGCGAGCCCTATATCTCAGGCGGGGCCTCTTTGTCTCTTGTTCTCGCTGTCACTCTCCGAAAAACTTACTCGCAGGTAAATTCTCTGTTTCTCTCTCTCGCGCCGTCCAAGTTTGGGTCAGGTGGCTACTGACTAGGGATTTACTTCCTGCGGGGAGAAAAGGAGTCGGTTTTGTTTGGTTGTCATCAATTTAAGGTTTTATAGCATGCACGTGCGTGTTTTTTTGCCGTTATGGATGCATTCTGAATTATGTCATGGTTTTCTAATGCGTGTTGCGTCTTTGAAGCTGTTTCGTGTTCTTGCAATTGTATCTATCAGTTGGTATAGTGCTGGAAAAATGATGGGTCATATGGAGCTTGGAATGGAAGTTTAAGGTACAGAATGTGCCTAATTTTGTTTGATAGAGTTGGATGTTGGTTATGGCTGTATGATCAATGATTGAGAAGAAGGGACGGGAAGGGGATTGGAGTAGAAACGGTTTGTCTTAGTCTGAATCGGGTGACGAAGAAAGGCAGAATGGTCTATATGAGTTTTTTTCGAGATGAAGCGGGGCGTGTGGGCATGCCAACGAGAGCGCATTAGAACCAGGTGTTAGTGGACAGATAGCCTCCTAAGATAGTATCCCAGGTATATGTCTTGCAACAATTAAGCTTTCTCGAAGGAAGAAAGGAGAAAGAAAGAATTCAATGACTATGAAAAAGGGAACTGGTTACAACTAGGAAAGCATGTATAGATAACACAACCACAAAGTTTCTCAAGAAGGAGAACGGAGAAAGGAGCAAGGAGCAAGGAGCAAGGAGAAATTCTATTAACTATGGAAAAGAAAACTAATTACCGGTAGGAAAATAGTAAAAGAGACAAATGAAATAACCAGACCGGTGTTGATCTGGGGATGCCTTGATTGATACTGTGTGAAGAAATCTTGTGTGAGAAGAAATCTACAACTTAGAGCTCTTGGCTCATCTGGAAATTGGCTGACAGTTAGTGTCTATGTTGCATGGATACGGGTACGGTATCGGTACCCGGTACGGGTACGAGGTACACAATTTTATAAAAAACTAAGGTACGGGTACATCACTATTAAAAAATATTAAAAAATTACATATATATATATATACACACACACACAATTATATAGAGCATTCTCCTGTTTGAGAATAATTTTATTCTAACTATAAGAATGTGAAACCAGCATAAACACCCTCTAGTGTCATTTATATTCTTCTTCAAAGTAAGAACAAGTAAACAACAAACACATACCAGAAGTCGTCAATTGAATTTGCAAGGAAAGATCTGAAACCAGCATAAAAGGCGATCCCTATCATTGCAGTGCTTACCATAAGAGAATCAAGAGTCCCTGAAGAAGCATCATTTCAAGAATATCATAAATCGGAATAATGAAGTCACAACAACATATAAGCAAGACCAACATATGCAAAAAGAAGTAAGGAAGAGATAGAGACCTTTGTCAATCACAACATCAAATGAACCAGTTTCAAAGCTATGCATGTCTCGCACATCCATTAAGATTATCTGAACGATTGTCATGAAGTTAGCTCAAAATCAATGAAAAAGGTGTAATAAAATGAAGGTGATTGTGATATGTACCTGTTTTAAACTCGTATTACATAGTTGACCAATACATACTTCGCTGCACTGTTTTCCTGGATATTACATAAACTCAAACCCATATTACTTAAACTCATAACAAACTCGTATTACATAGTTCACCAAACACAAACTCATATTAAATAGTTCACCAAACACAAACGTGGAAAACAATAGAAAGGTTAAATCACTAGTAAATGTTGAAAGGTTAACAATAGAAAGGTTAACATTACTTGAAAATTAGAAAAGAGGAATGAAATCACTAGTAAATGTTCAAGTGATATGTCAGGTAAACAGTAGAAAGGTTAAATCACAAAGGTTAACACTAGAAAGGTTAACATTACTTGAACATTACTACAAGTTGTGATATTAAAAAGTAAAAACATGTCGATGGTAGTAACAGGCTAACAACAAAAAATGGCATTACGCATTACACACATTCTCAAAAGTTTAGAACAACAGAAGTCACAAAAGAAACAAAATCTGCTCCTGCAAAATATATGGAAAAGCCAATGAGTAATGATTAATGACACAGAAAATCTGCAAGATGAGGATTGGACATTTCTTCCTGGCTCCTGCAAAATGGGGGTTGTGATCCGGGATCCCAAATCTGCTTGAAATCCAAATCCAATCACAAGTTCACAACATTTCAGGCTTCAACAAGCCATATACACATGTAATAAAAAAACTATATACTTCAACAAATAACACAACTTCTGTTCAAGCACAAGATGTATCAATTAGTAAAAGCGGATAAAGCTATTGAACATCAAATTTATATTTTTGTGAGATAGCTCAGTAAAAAACAGGTTTTAAATTATGGACGGATGCGGGGGGTAAGGAAGCTAGTCCTAGACAATAAGATTCGTATTGGTTCTTGGAATATCAAAACATTATCGGGTAAGCTAATGGAGGTGGTAGATACTATGATTCAGAGAAAGATTCATATTCTATGTTTACAAGAGACAAAATGGGTTGGAGAAAAAGCAAAGGAGATAGAGGATACAGGTTTTAAATTATGGTACTCAAGTAAAGAAAAGGCTCGAAACAGAGTTGGTATTATCATAAATAAAGATTTAAAGGAGAGTGTAGTGGACATACAACGATATGGTGACCGAATCATGACATTGAAATTAGTGTTAGGAGCAGAGGTTTTGAATATAGTTTGTGCTTACGCACCCCAAGTTGGACTAGAAGATAGTATAAAGACAGTTTTTTGGGAAGAGTTAGATAAGGTGTTTCAAAAGATTCCACAAAGAGAGATGATTTGTTTAGGAGGAGATTTAAATGAACATGTCGGTAAAAAGGCATTAGGATATCAAGGGATTCATGGAAACTTTGGTTTTGGGGATATAAATGAGGAAGGTAGGGAGATTTTAAATTTTGCTATGGCATTTGATCTCTTTATAGTCAATACAATCTTCAAAAAATGAGATGAACATTTAATTACTTATAAGAGTGGCTTATCACAAACACAAATTGATTATTTTATTTGTAGAAAAAAAGATAGAGCGTGTTGTAAAGATTGTAAGGTAATTCCTGGAGAAAGCTTAACCACCCAATATCGACTTTTAGTTATGGATTTACAAATAAAAAAATGGATAAAGAAGAAAAGAGTGCATCGAGCTATTCGGACTAAATGGTGGAACCTCAAAAGCGAGAAAGAAGATATATTTAAACAGAAAGTCCTTCAAGGAGATGTTTGGAATTATATTGGCACACCCTGTGATATGTGGAACAATATGGCTATACATATTAGGAAAGTGGCGAAAGATGTGTTAGGGGTATCTAAGGGAGGTGTACCGGCACAAAAAGAAGCTTGGTGGTGGAGTGAAGTAGTGCAAAATAAAATCAAGGCAAAGAGGGCATTCTACAAATTACATTATGCCAAGAAAACTAGTGAAACTTTAGAAGCTTATAAGAAAACAAAGAAGGAAGCGAAAAAGGCCGTTAGTGAAGCAAAAGCTAAGATTTGGGAGGACTTATATAAAAAACTCAACTCAAAAGAGGGTGAAAGAGATATTTTTAGGATAGCTAGGGCTAGAGATAAGAAAACTAAAGATCTTAATTCTGTTAGATGCATAAAAGACGAGGATGAAAAAATTCTAGTGGCAAATGATGATATAAGAAATAGATGGAAAAACTATTTTTATAATCTTTTTAATGAAAATAAAGATGTTAGTATTAGTTTAGGAGATTTAGCCAAGTCAGAAAAGTATATAAACCACAATTTCTACCGACGTATTCAAAATAATGAAGTCAAAGAGGCTCTTAAACATATGAAGGGTGGTAAATTGGTGGGACCTGATAATATTCCTATAGAAGTTTGGAAAATACTAGGAGAAAAAGGAATCACTTGGCTCACAAGACTATTTAATGAAATATGGAAAAACCAAAAGATGCCCGAGGAATGGAGAGCAAGTACACTTATACCCATATATAAGAACAAGGGAGACATTCAAAATTGTGCGAATTATCGAGGTATCAAGTTATGAGTCATACTATGAAATTATGGGAAAGAATTATCGAACATAGGTTAAGACAAGTATCAAGTACAACAGAGAACCAAATTGGATTCATGCAAGGCCGATCTACTATTGAAGCGATTCACCTTTTGAGACGTCTTATGGAACATTTTAGGTCAAAAAAGAAAGACCTTCACATGATATTTATTGATCTAGAAGTTAATATTGGGTTACATCAAGGATCAACTTTAAGTCCATACTTATTTATAATGGTGATGGATGAGTTAACGAAACATATTCAAGATGAAGTACCTTGGTGTATGTTATTTGCAAATGACATTGTATTAGTGGAGGAGTCTAAGCAAAAAGTTAATAGAAATTTGGAACTATGGAGAGAAACATTAGAAAGCAAAGGCCTCCGACTTAGTAGAACAAAGACATAATATATGGAATGTAAGTTTGATTATTTGGTTACTTCAGAGGACATGGAAATGGAATGTAAGTTTGATTATTTGGTTACTTCAGAGGACATGGAAATTAAAATTGACACACATTGCATTCCCCAAAAGGAAAGTTTTAAATATTTAGGGTCAATTTTTCAGAGTGATGAAAGAATTGATGGAGATGTTACACATAGAATTAATGCTGGTTGGTTAAAATGGAGAGGAGCATCAGGCATTCTTTGTGATAAGAAGATACCATTAAAGTTAAAAGGTAAATATTATAGAGCAGCAATTAGGCCTGCCATGTTTTATGGTTCTGATTGTTGGGTAGTTAATCATCAACATGTACAAAAGATGTCTGTGACAGAAATGAAGATGTTGAGATGGATGAGTGGTCATACAAAAAAAGACCGTATACATAATGAGGTTATTAGAAACAAATTAGGAGTGACACCAAGAGAGGATAAAATGAGAGAACATCATTTAAGATGGTTTGGACATATAGAAAGAAGATCAAAAGAAGAACCTGTAAGAAGGTTAGAAAAACTAAATTTGGAAAGTATTAAAAGAGGTAGAGGACGACCACAAAAGTGTTGGAAAGAAACAATAAAGAATGATCTAGCTTATTGGGAGTTAACTGCTAACATGGCACATGATAGGGATATGTGGAAACAAAGAATCCTTGTAGCAGACCCCATCTAGTATGGGAAAAGGCTTAGTTGTTGTTGTTGTTGCACAGTAAAAAAACAGAGTTTGAAATTTCCACATAATTTCAACTATGGATATTTGATCTTAGGTTCATTTCCCTTCGCCCTTCGGAGTGTTACCGGTTAGGTAAACTGAGGCAGAGTACGCCATAGATGCCGCCAAAGGAAAACTTATAGTTATATATCAAGGGTTCGATTCAGACTGCAGTTCGACAATGAATGTGTAAGGTCATGGCTGTGCTCAGTTCACAGAATAAGAAGTAGCAATATGGTCAGCTACTAATGTTATCTGGCATTATTATTTCAGTCATTCTGCAATATTTAATCAAAACAACTACCCACATATATTTCACGGGGAGCGAATGACAAAATGGGGGTTGGGATCCGAGATCCCTAATAAGTAGGAAGGTTGATTTTTATCGATTCACCAACTCTTCACCAACGACCATCGAGAGAGCGAACGGTAGACGGTTTCCCTGAGAACAATGCACGCAAGAGACAGACCGAGAGAGAGACTGACGTTCGTGACGCTCACGACCATCGAGAGAGCAAACGGTAGACGGTTTCCCTGAGAACAATGCACGCAAGAGACAGACCGAGAGAGAGACTGACGTTCGTGATGCTCCCTCACTGAGAGCCGATAGCTAGCTTGAGCCCTCTTGATCAAGAGGTAAAAGGAAGCTCAGGAGAGATGCACACACGCATGAGACAGATGGCAAACGGTTTCCCTGAAAACAACGCACGCAAGAGACAGACCGAGAGAGAGACGCTGGAAGGGGATTAGGGATTTTCGGATTTTATACCTTTGGTTTTGAATCGGATCGGGTTGTATGGGTCAACCCGATCCATTCACGTACTGAGTACCGGTACGTGACGTACCTAAATCTGGGTATGCGTACCGGTACACAATTTTTTTCGGTATGCCAATCGGCGTATGGGTACGTACCAGACGTACCCATAGTACGTACCAGACGTACCCATACACATACCTGTACCCGGTATGTACCGGATATGGGTACGATGCCAAATCTGGCATACTCGTGCAACATAGGTTAGTGTTGAACTCTCTGGATGATTTCTTGTTGTAGTTACCATTCTAACGTATCCCTTGAATTTGGAAAGCTCAATCTTCATAAATTTCCGGATTAACAATTGTCTTTTTTCCATTATCAAGTTCTTTAGGAACATTTGGTTGACTGTACCCTACATTTGATGTTTCATTCGGTTAAGTAGGTTGAAATCAGCAAACTGTCGGGACTGTGTGATGGTCTCTATGTTCCCACTAGTAAGGTTAAGTTGTGGACTATATAATTCAGCTTAAGAAGCTCTAGTCAAAACCTCCATGTTGATCTATATATGTTTGAGCAGATCCCGCACAAGAGAGAGTGAGAGAAGAAGAAGAGGTATAGATGCTTTTTAATGGAAATATAGATTTTAGTATTAGCTAGGGAGAACTAACTAACTCAGAAGAGTGTATAAACTGAAATTTTTACTGAAGTATTAGAAGGAGCAAAGTCAAAGAGGCTCTTCAACATATAAGGTTTGATAAACCATAAAATATTCTTATAAAAGTATGAAAAATCTTAAGAGATGGATTTTACTTGGTATATCCGAAGATTATTTAATGAAATATGGAGAAATAAAAAATACTTGAGGAATAAAGCAAGAATATAATATTCATATACAAGAAGGGAGATATTCAAAATTGTAGGAATTATTAGGTTATCAGGTTGATCAATTATACAATGAAATTATGAGAAATAATTATTAAAGAAAGGTTAAACAACAACAACAACAAACAACAACAACAACTAAGCCTTTTCCCATACTAGACGGGGTCGGCTACATGGATTCTTTGTTTCCACAGATCCCTATCGTGTGCCATGTTAGCAGTTAACTCCCAATAAACTAGATCATTCTTTATTGTTTCTTTCCAACACTTTTGTGGTCGTCCTCTACCTCTTTTAATACTTTCCAAATTTAGTTTTTCTAACCTTCTTACAGGTTCTTCTTTTGATATTCTTTCTATATGTCCAAACCATCTTAAACGATGTTCTCATTTTATCCTCTATTGGTGCCACTCCTAATTTGTTTCTAATAACCTCATTATGTATACGGTCTTTTCTTGTATGGCCACTCATTCATCTCAACATCTTCATTTCTGTCACAGACATCTTTTGTACATGTTGATGATTAACTGCCTAACACTCATAACCATAAAACATGGCAGGCCTAATTGCTGCTCTATAATATTTACCTTTTAATTTTAATGGTATCTTCTTATCACAAAGAATACCTGATGCTCCTCTCCATTTTAACCAACCAACATTAATTCTATGTATAACATCTCCATCAATTCTTCCATCACTTTGAAAAATTGACCCTAGGTATTTAAAACTTTCCTTTTGGGGAATGCAATGTGTGCCAATTTTAATTTCTATGTCCTCTGAAGTAGCCAAATGATCAAACTTACATTCTATATATTCTGTCTTTGTTCTACTAAGTCAGAGGCCTTTGTTTTCTAATGTTTCTCTCCATAGTTCCAATTTTCTATTAACTTTTTCCTTAGACTCCTCCACTAATACAATGTCATCTGCAAATAACATACACCAAGGTACTTCATCTTGAATATGTTTTGTTAACTCATCCATCACCATTATAAATAAGTATGGACTTAAAGTTGATCCTTGATGTAACCCAATATTAACTTCAAAGAAGTCTGTCGTTCCTTCATGAGTCCTCACACATGTTTTTGCACCATCATACATGTCTCTTATAAGGTTAATATATGTCAATGGGATACCTCTTTTTTCCAAAGTTCTCCAAAGAACCTCCCTCGGTACCCTATCATAAGCTTTTTCTAGATCAATAAATATCATGTGAAGGTCTTTCTTTTTTGCTCTAAAATGTTCCATAAGACGTCTAAGAAGGTGAATCGCTTCAATAGTAGATCTATGTGGCATAAATCCAAATTGGTTCTCTGTTGTACTTGATACTTGTCTTAACCTATGTTCGATAATTCTTTCCCATAATTTCATAGTATGACTCATTAACTTGATACCTCGATAATTCACACAATTTTGAATGTCTCCCTTGTTCTTATATACGGGTATAAGTGTACTTGCTCTCCATTCCTCGGGCATCTTTTGGTTTTTCCATATTTCATTAAATAGTCTTGTGAGCCAAGTGATTCCTATTTCTCCTAGTATTTTCCAAACTTCTATAAGAATATTATCAGGTCCTACCGATTTACCACCCTTCATATGTTTAAGAGCCTCTTTGACTTCATTCTTTTGAATACGTCGGTAGAAATTGTGGTTTATATACTTTTCTGACTTGGCTAAATCTCCTAAACTAATACTAACATCTTTATTTTCATTAAAAAGATTATAAAAATAGTTTTTCCATCTATTTCTTATATCATCATTTGCCACTAGAATTTTTTCATCCTCGTCTTTTATGCATCTAACAGAATTTAGATCTTTAGTTTTCTTATCTCTAGCCCTAGCTATCATAAAAATATCTCTTTCACCCTCTTTTGAGTTGAGTTTTTTATATAAGTCCTCCCAAATCTTAGCTTTTGCTTCACTAACGGCCTTTTTTGCTTTCTTCTTTGCTTTCTTATAAGCTTCTAAAGTTTCACTAGTTTTCTTAGCATAATGTAATGTGTAACATGCCCTCTTTGCCTTGATTTTATTTTGTACTATTTCACTCCACCACCAAGCTTCTTTTTGTGCCGGTACACCTCCCTTAGATACCCCTAACACATCTTTCGCCACTTTCCTAATATGTATAGCCATATTGTTCCACATATCAGAGGGTGTGCCAACATAATTCCAAACATCTCCTTGAAGGACTTTCTGTTTAAATATACCTTCTCTCGCTTTTGAGGTTCCACCATTTAGTCCGAATAGCTCGATGCATTCTTTTCTTCTTTGTCCATTTTTTTATTTGTAAATCTATAAATAAAAGTCGATGTTGGGTGGTTAAGCTTTTTCCTGGAATTACCTTACAATCTTTACAACACGCTCTATCTTTTTTTCTACAAATAAAGTAATCAATTTGTGTTTGTGATAAGCCACTCTTATAAGTAATTAAATGTTCATCTCGTTTTTTGAAGATTGTATTGACTATAAAGAGATCAAATGACATAGCAAAATTTAAAATCTCCCTACCTTCCTCGTTTATATTCCCAAAACCAAAGTTTCCATGAATCCCTTGATATCCTAATGCCTCTTTACCGACATGTCCATTTAAATCTCCTCCTAAACAAATCATCTCCCTTTGTGGAATCTTTTGAAACACCTTATCTAACTCTTCCCAAAAAACTGTCTTTATACTATCTTCTAGTCCTACTTGGGGTGCGTAAGCACAAACTATATTCAAAACCTCTCCTCCTAACACTAATTTCAATGTCATGATTCGGTCACCATATCGTTGTATGTCTACTACACTCTCCTTTAAATCTTTATTTATGATAATACCAACTCCGTTTCGGGCCTTTTCTTTACCTGAGTACCATAATTTAAAACCTGTATCCTCTATCTCCTTTGCTTTTTCTCCAACCCATTTTGTCTCTTGTAATCATAGAATATGAATCTTTCTCCGAATCATAGTATCTACCACCTCCATTAGCTTACCCGATAATGTTCCGATATTCCAAGAACCAATACGAATCTTATTATCTAGGACTAGCTTCCTTACCCCCCGCATCCGTCCATAATCAAAATGCGGAGACCCTCTCTGAAAATTTTTCACTACATTCGGGCGGCAATGTAGTGGGACTAACTTCTTTACCCACACCCGTCCATGATGTGGGAACCCTCTCTGCAATTGATTCACTACATTCGGGCGAAAATGTAGTGGCCCTTGCTTACTTCTTACTGCATTCGGGCTCTGCAGCACGTCGCTAGGCGGGGACGCCCCAAAGCAATGCTCATAATTTTTGTAATCCATGTTGTAGAAATCCGACGAAGTTTTACGCTGGCTGTCGGAAGCCTAACACAACCCTCCTCCTTTATCCGGGCTTGGGACCGGCAATGCAAGGGTGATCCCTTACATGGGCGGAGTTAAAGAAAGGTTAAACAAGTATCAATTATAATGGAGAACCAATTTTGGGTTTCTGCTAGAGAGATATACCAGTGTTGTCTGACGCGTATCGTTGGGCTCCACGATACGAGCATATCATATCGTATCGTACTTTAATATTAAAATAATATAAAAATTAATTAAAGAATCAAGAAAAATTAGTAAAAATCCGAAAAAAAATCAATGAAAATCAGGAAAAATATGGAAAAAACTGGTAATTGCTTTAAATTCATATAATGTAAAGTTTAGTACAAATTGAGTATTCAACATTGAACAATTGCATCCAAATTTACATATTTTGAATAAAAAAAATGAAATACATTTACATTTTATAAATTATAATCAGGATCATCAACTAAATAATCTTCATCTTCTCCTTGTTGAAGATCCTCCTCATCATCATCAACTAAATAATCTTCATCTTCTCCTTGTTGAAGATCCTCCTCATCATCATCAACAACACCTTCTGCGTGGAAATCAAATTCTTCATCTCCTTGATACTGTTGTTGCACTCCTTCCAAATTAATCATTGCAATGTCTTTTTCAGTTAGGAGGGCACTTTCTTCACTGTCTTCTATAATTCAGTCTTCTAATATATCAAAATTATCCAAACTTATTGGATCAAATTGGCTTTCTTGTCTATTTACTTTTTTTAATAGCCTACAACAAACAAAGATAAACAATTAGTAAATAATATTAACAATTGAAGTCAAACAATTTATTGAATTCAACATTTAAGTAATACAACATTACCTTTCACGAAGGCGCATGTTAGAACGAATAAAAACTAAATCATTTAGTCTCTTATGTTCCAACCTGTTGCTCTTTTTTGTATGGATGTGTTCAAAGACACTCCAATTCCTTTCATAACCCGTTCCACTATAGGTTTGGCTCAGAACTCTCACTGCAAAATCCCTAAGGTTCGGACAATCAGTTCCAAACCTATTCCACCAAATATATGTAGAAAAAGATAAACATTAGAGACATAATCCTCAATAATATAAGATGTATTGATTTAAGAAACTTAAATACGAAGATAAACAATAATAACAATTTACCTGGATGCATCGTAGTGCGGTTGCGAATTGCTATAGGCAAACCCATCAAGTGAAGAGCGTTATCATAAATCTCCATCTCTCGATGTATAACATCTGCTATGCTCTCATCAGGGGTTAATCTATCAATACAATCAATGATGCCTCGATTAACCTCACCGTCCCTTTTGAAGGGTTGCTGAGTACCTGAATGATGGGTTTAGATAATATGTTGTCGCATGAATAGACTGATGCAATTGTTTATTCCATCTACTGTCAATTATTTTTTACACAGGCACATAATCCCTCTTTTTTTCATTAAAGTTATTTCTAATTGCTTCTTTTGCCTTATCCATGGCTTCATAAAGGTAGCTTATAGACGGTTTCTCCTCGCTATCAGCCAATCTCAAAACCTTCACTAAAGGACAGGTAATTCTTAACAATCTAACACATGCATTCCAAAATGTACTTTTGAAAACTGTCTCTACAATCTCATTCAACTTTCAGTTTCTTCTATTTTGAGGTAACTCTGCAAATTATTGCTATTCATCTGAGAAAAACATTCTCTTCAATGCTTGCTTCTGTCTCACAATACTCTGTACAGATAAGAAGTTTGTTGCAAATCGAGTTGCAGCTGTTCGAAGAAGCTCTGCACCTTCTGTATATCTCCTCATCATACACAAAACAAATGCATGGTTGTAAATAAATTTTGTAATATCTTGGCAACACTCAGTTGCTGCCTTTATTTAACTCCTTCCCAACTGCTTTGTAGTTAGCTGCATTATCTGTAATCAATTGGACTACATTTTCTAGCCCAACCTCTTGTCCTTCCTTGCCTATCTGTCCATCCATCTGCCATAATAGTGCAACCTATCTCATTCCATGACTCTCTCAATGTCGAACAATATTCTGATAGAAGTGCATCTTGTATCCTGGACCGATGTTAGCAATTGCATCTGCCATTGCTTTAAAACGAAAACTGTTTGCTGCATTGAATGAAATGCATGCATATCTATCCACTGTAAGGTCTGCTTAATCATTTAACTGTTTCGAAGCCATAGCAGCACGAATTCAAGGTTGAGCACCAGGTGTAGTAGTAGTAGGAAAAAATGAATGTATGCTAGAAGAAGCTCTTCCTCTACTCATTCCAGAACTTCTTCTTCTACCACTTTCAAAGTCTTAAGCAACCCTCTTTCTCCTGCTAGGTACCAATCTCTGTTGTAGCATCTGAAGGCAAACTATGAGTGAATTTAATATCTCCAAATCATCCTTTTGTTGTCTCATTTCCTGTATACTCTGAATCATCTGCAGACATTGTCATTTAATACCTTTTGGCAAACTTCTAACTCTGCCTATGCAAGGAGCAACTTCTTTCCTAGTCCCTTTTAGGTGGTGTTTCAACCTTGAAATTCCACCACTAACCACCCTCTCACAAAATAAACATCTAACCACCCTCTCACAAAATAAACATCTGATTTTTAATCTAGAACCCTCAATTGGTGTACCCCACAGCTATGTCAGATCATCAAAACGAGAATGTGAGTCTCTAACACCCCTTCTTGCCATCTCAATTGAGTACCTTAATTCAATAAAAAACCTGAAAATAAAAGCACTTCGTAAATCCCCAATCGTCAAATAACACTCAAATAGGGTGTCTCCCACTTCATGAACGCAATTAAAATCATATCCACACACTTAATAACTTCATATTTTATCATTCAAAAAAAGAAAAATACAAATAAATAAAGAAAATAACAAATAAAAAGGAAACAATGAAGAAAAATACTAAAAATATACCTAAATCCGAGATAGGAGGCTTGCACGGACACCGTAGAGCACATTTTTGGAGCCTTAAACACCAAGAAGGCGAAGAACGGTTTTTAGGGAGCTTGGGGAGGTCTGAAGAGAGAGAGAGGAAACCCGCAAAAACACGAGTTTCGGTTCGGCCCGGGACCCTTTATAAGGGTCCCTAGGTGTATCATGTGATACGGCCCATATCGCACGATACGGTATGATAACATGTAATTTACGATACACTTGGCTGCCCATGATACGATACATACGATACGGTGCGATACGGATAACACTGAGATATACTATTAAGGCTATTCACCTATTGAAATGTCTCATGGAGTACCTTAGAGATAGAAAGCAGAACTTTCATACAGTGTTTATTGATTTTGAAAAATCTTATAATAAGGTTTCAAGAGATATTTTTTGAAAAATCTTGGAAAAAGAATTATCCTTTTGACATACATCAATCTTATATTCCTCATGGTGCACTCTAGTACGAGAAAGGCTTAGTTGTTGTTGTTGTATCATGGTGCATAAATATGTATGAGGACTTCTAAAGAAATAATTGAATATCTTTGAAATTGGTATTGGTTTACATCAAGGATCACATTCAAAGTCTTAATTTATTTACCTTGGTCATTGATGAGTTAACAACACATATTTTTAAGATAAGGTACCTTCATGTATGTTATTTATAGATTATAATCATTATATTATGTTAGTGGATGAATTTATGAAAAAAGTCAACAAGAAATTGAAATTATGGAAAGAAGAAGAAGAACAACAACAACTAAGCCTTTTCCCATACTAGACGGGGTCGGCTACATGGATTCTTTGTTTCCACAGATCCCTATCGTGTGCCATGTTAGCAATTAACTCACAATAAGCTAGATCATTCTTTATTGTTTCTTTCTAACACTTTTGTGGTCGTCCTCTAGCTCTTTTAATACTTTCCAAATTTAGTTATTCGTACCTTCTTACAGGTTCTTCTTTTGATCTTCTTTCTATATGTCCAAACCATCTTAAACGATATTCTCTCATTTTATCCTCTATTTGTGCCACTCCTAATTTGTTTCTAATAACCTCATTATGTATACGTTCTTTTCTTGTATGACCACTCATCCATCTCAACATCTTCATTTCTGTCACATCTTTTGTACATGTTGATGATTAACCGCCCAACACTCATAACCATAAAACATGGCAGGCCTAATTGTTGCTTTATAATATTTACCTTTTAACTTTAATGGTATCTTCTTATCACAAAGAATACCTGATGCTCCTCTCCATTTTAACCAACCAGTATTAATTCTATGCGTAACATCTCCGTTAATTCTTTCATCACTCTGAAAAATTGACCCAAGGTATTTAAAACTTTCTTTTTGGGGGATGCAATGTGTGCCAATTTTAATTTCTATATCCTCTGAGGTAACCAAATGATCAAACTTACATTCCATATATTTTGTCTTTATTCTACTAAGTCTGAGGCCTTTGCTTTCTAATGTTTCTCTCCATAGTTCCAATTTTCTATTAACTTTTTCCTTAGACTCCTCCACTAATATCATCTGCAAATAACATACACCAAGGTACTTCATCTTGAATATGTTTTGTTAACTCATCAATCACCATTATAAATAAGTATGGATTTGAAGTTGATCCTTGATGTAACCCAATATTAACTTTAAAGAAGTATGTCATTCCTTCGTTACTTCATCCTTGATGGAAAGAAACATTAGAAAAATGCTTTCAATTTAGTAGAATAAAGACAAAATATATGGAATGCAAGGTTATTATTTGGTTAGTACACATTGCATTCTTCAAAGGAGAGTTTTAAGTACATATAGTCAATGGATGGGAAAATTGATGGAAATGTCACATAATTAATTTAGGTTGGTCAAAATGGACATTGGGAATGGAACGGCCGATTCTAAGCCATGTGATGTACCAATGAAAATGAACAAAAAGTCCTCTCAGAATGAGGATAAAAAATATGAAGATATTGGTAGATACCAAAAACAGGTGGGAAAACTAATTTATCTAACTATCACCAGTCATATGAAAGTTATCTATCAAATTCTTAGATACTTAAAGAGAACTCCGGGTTATGGAGTGACATGCTAAACATAGACATCTAGAGTTAGAGGTATACTCAAATATAAACTGGGCATGTTCACTAGAAGAGAACAGATTTACTACATGATGCCTAACTATGTTTGGAGGCAATATTATATCTTGAAAAAGTAATAAACAATCCGTTGGTGCTAGATACACTATAAAAGCTAAATATACAACAATATCTCATAAATATAGAGCAATAGTTCATGTTTTTTTTGTAAAGGATTATGACTTCAAGCACTTATTAAAGATTTAAGAGAAGAGATACGGTTATCAATCCATGGATATTATGATAGTAAGACAGCCATACAAATTTTATTAATCTAGTCTATCACGAGAGAACAAAACATATAAAAGTGGATTGCCATTTTATTCGAGAGAAGATACTGAACAAACAATTTAAATTAACTCATGTGAGGTCAGGTGACCAAGTGGCGGATATGTTGACTAAAGCAGTGCCAAAAAAAATATTATGGAAGACCATGGATAAGTTGGGTGTATGTAGTGTCTTTAACCCAACTTAAGGGGGAGTATTGAGAGGATCGAGTGGCTTCGGTCAAAGTCCGTAATTGTCTATGACCAAATGATATTTCTTTTTTGTTTTTAAAGGTTCTTGTATTTTTATTTTATTAATGGCATACTTGTAATATGCCATGTACCTTATGTATTTAAGACTCTTTGGGCTTTAACCCTAAGAAAGTTGCAACAATAATAAAAGAGATAGAAAGAGTGGCTGCGAGACAGCTAGAGGCTGGACGACAACCCGATTCCATCTTCTTCTCAATATTGCGTGTGAATAGGGTATGATAGCTGTGAAAAATAACATTTGTTGTTGTTAGTGTATTAGTTCTAAGGCCTTTCATAGTCATCCTCCGATGACTCATGATTTTCACTGTATTCATTAATTATCGACCATTAAGAAGCCATTAAAGTCTCTATTATCCACAACAGATTAGTAAAGAAAAGATGAGCTCCTCTGTTTCTCTTTCACACATGAAAACATAATCTGTGACTTTAATGATGCTTAATTTTGTGACAGTTTCAAAATTTCTCATAAATTAGAAGATGAACGTCCTGTTGGATTAGGGAAATAGAATAATGGAAATGCTAGAAAATGCCATTCTTACCTTTTAGAGAAATAGGAACGTTGGGAAACAAAGAAGAGATTTCATTCCCAAATATCTATTTAAATTTAGTAAGTGATTAATTCAAGGATCCATTCCCAACTCAGGCTGAGTCTTAAGCAACTTTTGCAAGTTGGACAAGTTACCTAAGTTGAGGGTGATTCTATAATGAGTTTTACATAATTGTTAACTTGATTGGCGTTCAACTGTGGTCAAATTACTGCATCAACAATGTTGACTTCGTGAAGCCAACTATGACCTACACCATTCTGATGATGAAGTGCATTAATTTGAATCATTAGTTGGCCTAAGTTACTGGGCTTCGTGTGCCAGGAGGCGGAGAAAATATTACTTCAGCTATGTAGATTCTGAGAAAAGGTATTTAAGTTGGACTACGGTGAAACTATTAGTCTCGTCTACCAAATTTTACTTGTCCATATATGCCTCAGCATGTTCTGACCTTAGTGTGCAGAGTCTGAAAGATTAGTGAAAATAGAACACGTTGATGCTTTTATGATCTTTTGCTTTTCAGATGCGCCAACTGTAAGTTGAGTATTGCTTCTTTGGAGAAGGAACTTTGCTCAGTTCAGTGATGATGCAAAACACAATAGTAAGCAAAGGATTTTATTTAGGATCTCACATATTTGTGAGGCAGATACAAGCCTGCTATAGTTCTAGTTTTCTTTCTTTGATTATATTCTCTCCTACTTCATGTGACACAGTAATTAACAACGATGGGAAGTTATCCCAAGCTAGGTCATTAATCTGCTAGAGCTGCTGACAAAATATGCAATCTCTACATTGCCTCAATATTTGACCAACTTTAACCGCTTGTGGTTGCATAAATTGGTCTCATTTGGATCCTCTACTTCGTTCTTATTTTAATGTTTCTCTAGCAACATTAACTGCATCCTTTTTCATAATTTGCAAAAAGTTCTAGACTTTTCTGGTCCATTTTGTAGCACGATTGCAGCTTTCTCCATGATTTTGATGAACATTATTGATTTTAAATAGGCGTTCTAAACATGCAGTCTGCTATCAATTTTGTTAGTTGTGCTTAAGTGAGTGTTGCAATTAAGAAGGTTACTGATTCTTTTGTTCGTCCATGTTGCAGTTTTGAAGTCGTGTCATGGTTGGTTCCTACATGTACCTTTTCTGTGTAAAGGTGAGTTTTTTTCTCTTTTTTCCTTAAAAGTGCAAAATCGCAGCATGTTCTTTGACCTGTCATTTTCCTGTTCCTAGGACATGGTCAATCCCCCAGTGGCAATCAGTCCCTTCTATATGGTGAATAATGTCAGTGACAGTGCTAAACAACTTTACCCTGTGAATCATGGCATCACTTTTGATGATAGCAGTTCCATACCAAAAGTTGGCATGGAGTTTGATGATGAAGATAGTGCATTCCAATTTTACAATTTATATGCTCGTAAACTAGGATTTAGTGTTCGAATACATAATTGGAGAAAGAATAGCAAAGGGTTGCTGGTGCGGAAGGAGTTTGTATGTTACAAGGAAGGCTACCCTAGGACACAGAAAGATGGAGTAACTAAGATGAAGGCAAATGCAAGATGTGGTTGTCCTGCAAAACTACTTTTGAAAAGAGGGTTGAGTGGCAAGCTGTGTGTGGTAGAATTTGAGGCTATTCACAATCATCCACTTGCCAGTCAAAGTAAAGTTCTTACGCTAAGATCACACAGGACACCAAGTGGGGATGCATCAGATAAATCAGGTGGAGCACCCAAGAAACAAGTTGCTGAGCGTAGAAAATTAACATTCTTGTCAATGGATTTCAAAAACTATTTAAGAACAAAACGTGCATGTTCACCATCAGGTGGAGACCTGGGAGCCGTGATGCAATATCTTGCAGGTAAATCAGCAGAAGATCCTTCCTTCTTCAGTTCTGTGCAACTTGATGAAGATGATCTCATTACAAACATTTTCTGGGTGGATGGAAGGTCAAGAGTAGATTATGATTCTTTTAGTGATGTTTTGTGTTTTGACACTACACTCACCGTAAACAATCCTGGAAGACCATTCACACAATTTGTTGGCATAAATCATCACAAGCAAGTGACTGCTTTTGGTGCAGCATTGATATATGATCAGACGATAGAGACTTTTGAGTGGCTATTGCAAACCTTTGAAAAGGCCATGAATGGAAAGCGGCCAAAAGTAATTTTGACAGATCAGGATTCAACAATAGCAAGTGCACTAGCTAATGTGTGGCCTGACACTTGTCATCGGATATGTGTATGGCAAATTCTCCAAAGTGCTTCGAATCATTTAAGCCATATATACAGCAAAAATGATTTCAAAAATGACTTCAGCAAGTGTTTGCTTGATTGTGATGATGAAGACAGCTTTGTGTTAGCATGGCAAGATATGTTAATGAAACATGATCTTGTGGGCAACGAGTGGTTGGCAAACTTGTTTCATTATAGAGAAAGATGGGCGTTGCCTTATGGACGGGAAACTTTTTGTGCTGATATGAAGTCTACTCAGAAAAATGATAACATGAATGCTGTTCTGAAGAAATATTTGAATTTGGAAACAAACCTTTCAAACTTTTTTGAACATTATGAAAGGTTTGTGGAAGATCGTAGACATGCTGAGCTTCAGCAAGATATTAAGGCGAACCAAACTAGCCCAGCCATGCTATTTTCGTTTTTGCTAAGAGAAGCTGCAAGAGTATATACGCCCAATGTTTTTGAGAAATTCAGAGAGGAGGTACTTATGGTTTCAGATTGTGATACTGATTATATGGGCGAGGAAGGATCTGTTTCCAGCTACAAGGTTAAAATGGTAGAAGGGGTAAAAGAGTATTTTGTTAGTTATGAGGCATCAAATAAGGCAGTGTCCTGTAGTTGCAAAAGGTTCGAGTTCACAGGCATATTATGTTGTCATGCTTTGAAAGTGCTCGATTACTTGAAAATCAAAACCATCCCAGAGCAATATATTTTGAAAAGGTGGACCAAGGAAGCTAAAAGTGGAATCATGCAGCCCTTTTTGGATGATATTGAACTTAATTGCAATGAGAAGTCCATTGTAGCAGCAAGATATAGCCTCATAAGCCATGCATTAGTCAGAATTGCTGCAAGAGCTTCAGAAAATGAAGAGACTTGCAAGTACCTTGAAAGTCAATCCATTGTCATTATGGAAAACGTGGAGAACATGTTAAGAACTAACTTCAGTAGTGTACATCCAAATGCCCAGAACTTACGTCTGTAAACTGTTTGCAGTTGTTGGTAAAAGTGGTTCTTCTTCTCTGGATCACACACCTCTTAGTGCAAACTGGACTTGGTTTTGGTTTCCGAAATAGTTGTAGATCAGTGGAGACACCCTTGTAAAGTGATTTAAGTTGCATTGATGCAATTGTTATTTCAATGATGCAATGACATCCCAACAATTGGTGTAAAATTGTAAATGTAGAGTTCATATGTGATGTGACCCATTTCATGCTGCATGTTCGGATCCAACTCTATCTACGTGCACATGCCTGCTGGGTTTGCATATGGGCAGGCCCATGTGTTTAATTCGGGGAAACCGGGAACAGATACTTTGACCAATCCTTGGCTAAAATATGCTGCATGGACTATGGACTAACATTTGAATTTCCTCAGATCATTTGAGCAATCCTTTGCGTGCTGCATGTACAAACGTTTGATTTTTAGCGTTTCTTTTTCTTAATTCTATTATTATTGTGGTGATGATAGGTATAAACAAAACGGGAAATTGCTTTGCAGACGTTGTGCTCATCAGGTGTATAGAAGACCGCAGCTTGTTTTGGTCATCGTGCTTGTAGTTACTATAGAATGCTTTCAGACGGGGAATTGTTGGACAGTGGGACGTTATGCTCATAAAGTGCATAGGAAATTGTTGCTTCTTTCTGTCATCGTGCGTCTGGTTACTATAGAATGCTTTCAGGTGGTTAATTCTTTGCCTTTTCCGAACAATGGTTGGACCAGTAATCAACTTGCTGAATATTTACCTTGCGCATCAGATCATGGATAAGTGGTACTCAATTGCTCTAACTCGCTACTCAGATTGATCATACAACTGTTCTTTTATGTTATTCAAAATGTGTGTGTACTTTGCATTTGGAATTTGTTCGAGTGGATGCCTGCATAACCATTTATACTAATTTTCTTCAATAACTAATTCCTTTTAATTGCATTAACAGGTCACTTTCTGAGGGTTATTGTTCTAATTTTATTCTTTTAGCTGTGGCCTCATCTTTTTTTTTTGTATGTTTTGAGATATCCGGCTTATGTGGTGGCTATCCTAATCCTCTTTGCTGGAAACATTTAGTCATCATTCATTGTCAATAAAAGTTCCTGCTCTTTAATTTGTTAAGCTATTTGTGCTACTTCTATTTACTTCATGAATTAAAGTAGTGCTGCAAGTTGGTCTTTCTCGTGACATGGGAAATCCGTTATTCTTAACTAAAAGCACTCGAACGATCCTTTTTGGCTCCGACTGGGATCATTGGGGCCACCGTAATACTTCCTATCAACAGATACCTGGCTTATCAATATCGATATGCAGGCTGTAATGTTATTTCACTTCATATTTATTTTCCTTTTCTTAATTCCATCACTAATCTTCCTTTAATTTTCTATACTGGGTACTTTTCCACTTGAAGTTAGTATCCTATCAATTCATGTGCTTCAAATGAATCTATTGAATTTTGGAAACCATCTGCTTGTCTTTCTGCAACTCTTTTGACAAAATTTTAATTGCGTGAAATTATCGTAATTAAGAATCTAAGACCTAAGTGAGCTCTGTTTCTTATACATGCATAGATTGATGCCTTAGTATTCTGGAGGCACTGTGGATTTCTCCAGTTAAAGATAGACCAACTTGCACCCTGGAGCGTCACCACAACTGGCAGGGCACTCTGACGCCCTTCTGCTGGAGGGAGTTTTGATTCCTCATTCCTGAACGGGTGCATGTGTGTGTGTTAGGCAGCCTTCCTTTGTAATAAAAGAAGAAAAAGCCTGATCAACTTGTAGTTCCTTTTTGGTGTTTGTGTATAAACACTAGTTTCCGACAAAGATTATTAGTTGCCTTGCATTCTATACTAGCGAGGCTGCCTGAAAGTGATCCTTTTGGTGGTGGTTGATGCAGTTGCTACTCTTAGCTGTAGCAAAATCTAAACTCAAAACCAATTTCCATTTGACAGATACAATTACTGGAGGGTGTCAACTTGATTTAGAGAGAGAATCCGCACGGGACTTTTTTTTCCTGGACAATATGATGTGGTTGCTAATTGTGAATTTTAGGCATTTCTATGTGAAGATGAATCACCTTATATCATCCTAAATCAAATATCATAAACAGTGGTTGGAGGAAAGGATTCTGAATGGAAGTTCCTTAATCATATTTACATGGTACCGCAAACATTTCCATCTCACTGCAAACTAAGCAAGATTATGAAAAATTTTAAGGAAAAAAAATCATAAGTAAAGCAATAAGATGCTGGCAGATGCGTTCTAGGTCAATGAAATGCAGCCTTTTTGGAGACAGCAGAAGGTGCATAAAGAAGAGAAGGGGTTGACAAATCGCCCCCACTGTTCCTGTTAGACTGAGAAGAAGTTGCAGCGGCAATCGGTCTCATTTCTTGGTTTTGAGGCAGTGGTGTTGATGATCCTTTGAGCAGCATATCATCAACCTTACTGCTAGGACACTCACCCTCCCTATCATGCCTTATCTCCTTGAGCATGGCTGCCACATCTTTCATCGTCGGCCGATCCTCTGGGCAAGGATTCACACACAGAAGTGCAATTCCTACCGCCTGCACCATTTCTTCTGTCTCGGAGTCAGGTCTGCCCCTCAGCTGAGGATCCAACACCTCCTCGCAGGAATACCTCCTCTGCCTCACCCAGTCAACCACATGCAGCCCCTCCGGGATCGTTGGATCAATGGGTTGCTTCCCGGTCAACACCTCCAGCACGACGACACCATAACTGTAAACATCGCTCTTCTCTGTGATCTTCATCCTATATCCATACTCTGGTGAAACAGATCACAATGTGATTTAGTCACTCGTTCTACAAAACACACACACACACACATGCCAATCCCAACAAGAGATTGAATTCAGGAAATTAGCTTTTGCTTCAAGTTTTCACAAACTTATTGATACATGGGGCACAATAATAAAGAATAAAAAGGAATGCATCACATGACCGGATATATATGCCTGCCATGATCATGATGCTTGAAAAGTCGTCAACGTGAGCGTCAACCATGGTATCTGTAGTAAGAAAACGACGCATGCTATATAAATGAAATAAGAGGCAGACAAGGTGATTGTGCCCAATTCTAGCACCCAAAATGAGGAAGCGCCCCCACAAGGGACATTAAATAACATAACTTGAGAAAAATCTTTCCCTGAAAAGTTGGTCATGAGTTCAACTCTCAGGGTGTGCATCTGACTTCGGCCTCTCATCGTAACAAAGAAAGAAAAAAACATTTGGTGACTGAGAATCCGTATGACCAAACCCACACTAAAACTTGGTGCGACGAAAAGTTTGGTTCTGGTAAGCACCGACAACCGTACTTTCCGCAACTCGCATTGTGTAAAGATTTACTGCTTATGTGAATGCTTTTTTAGTAAATGGTGTCCTAAAAGTTTAAACATATGACACGACACATTAAGAGTATGATGCAAGACACAGGACATTGCTCTAACACAAAGTTAGGTAGCTGTTTTCCGTTGCAAGCATCAGTTTGAGTCCTCGCCACTTTTGCCGTGTCCACATGCAGATATGGCAGAGAACCACCACATGTTATGATTGAGTTTAACTCTTTATGTGTGTGTGTGCATGCACGCATATGTTTCATATTCAAACAGTGTTAACCTATCAAAAACACGAACGAGCTCCATGTTTCTTCGAGTCAGTCAGCAGTGAAACTCTCTCTTGTAAACACACCAACAATCATAAGAGGGGTGGCTAATAGGTAAGGCCATTTGAATTTTAAACTAATTATAGAATCAATGTTGAGTTAACTATTAGCATAGCATATGATCGAACTCTTACGAAAACAAAAAATTCAATAAGTCCATCCAATCTAATATGGAAAAAAGACATGAAATTGAGCTTTACGGAAACAAAGGATCCAAAAGGCTTAGTTATTGTTGTATCTCCAATTTACGCTAAGGCTTGAGTTGATTCGCGTTTGATGCATATCTTCTCAATTCTATAGAAATTTAAAACAAAACTTCGGCATTGAGACAATAGATGCTTGATTCACCTCTTAATCTGATTCCAACTAAAACTTTTGAGAATCCAAATCGAGTTGTAATCATTGCACGGCTAAAGCAAACAGAATAAAGGATTCGCCTCCATCATATCTGCTTCAGCAGGACTCATGTTGAATTCCCTCAATCAAGGAATGCCTAAACGCAATGTAAGAAGATTCATAATCTTTTCTTTTCTTTTTCTTATCAGCAGATTCATGTTCTCTCATATGAATTCCTTTCAAGAAAGGAATAACCAAAACCTGAACTATTGTTCGAATCCCTCTCCGGCCATGTAGTTATAAACAGAAGGAAATTACAGAAAAGATAGAGAAAGCCTGAAGGATTGAACTCACCTGGAGCAATATAGCCGTAGGAACCGGCGACGGTATTGGAGGATTTGGCGAAGTCGTTGTCATCAACCAGCTTGGCGAGGCCGAAATCAGCAATATAGGGCTCGAAATGCATGCCGATGAGTATGTTGTTAGCTTTGATGTCTCTGTGAACGATGGGAGGAACGCAGTCATGGTGGAGGTAAGCTAGGCCCTGAGCGGCGCCGAGTATGATCTCGTACCTTACCGCCCAATCCAACACCAATCCCGTTCTCTCCTTCTCATGAAGAAGACTCCCCAAACTCCCGTTCGGCAGATAATCGTACATCAACAATCGCGTTCTCTTGTTCCAGCAACAGCCCAAGAATCTGACGATGTTTTTGTGGCGGATCGATCCCAACGTCTTCACTTCGGCGGAGAAGGAATCGCGGTTGTTTCCGCCGTTAATGAAGGCATTTTTGGCGGTCTTGGTTGTGGAGAAGTCGTGGGAAGAAGGCCAGAGTTTCTTGACAGCGATGACATCGCCGTTACCCATATCGGCTTTGTAAACCACGCCGGAGCACCCTTTCCCGATCACATTGCCGTCGATGAGGCACCGGACGACTTCTTCCACGGTGAAGCTGAGTTTCTGGAAGGGGGTGAATTGCCACGGCAACGACATCATCGTCTCTGGGTCTTCGACATCCGACGACGCCGGAGATTCTTCGGAGAGGACCAACCGGCGAGCACGGACTGCGACGAGGATACCGACGAGCAATGCGGCTAGGAGTGAGATGAGAACGCCGAGGACGAGGCGGATTCGAGTTGCTCGGCCGCCTGGCGGAGCGACGACGTCGCCGGCGAGGCAGGTCGTGCAGAGGCCGTCGTTGCCAGCGAGGTCGCCGGGGGATAGCTGCCGGAAGAGCTTCGTGTTCGGGAGGTCGCCGGTGAGGCGGTTGTACGACATGTTTAAGGACACGAGGTTCTCGAGTCCTGCGAGGGGCGTGACGTTCCCGGTGAGCGCGTTGTGGGAGAGATCTAAGACGGAGAGCTTCGTGAGGTCGGAGATATCGCCGGGGATGCTGCCGGAAAGCTGGTTGTTGCTGAGATTGAGTGCGATGTCGAGTGATTGAATCCGGCAGATCTCCGGGGGAATTTCGCCGGAAAGCTGGTTGCTGCTCAGATCGAGCATCTGAAGACTCGAGCACCGGCCTAGTTCCGGTGGGATCGTGCCGTTGAACGCGTTTCCGTTGAGAATGAGCTTATTGAGCGACATCAAACCGCCGAAACTCGCCGGAATCCGGCCAGAAAACACGTTTCGGGATAAATCGAGTATCTGTAGCCGGACCAGGGAAGAGAGAGAAGGAGGGGGAGTTCCTTGAAGAGTGTTATTGCTGAGGTTGAGCATCTGAAGCTGGCTGCAGTTCCCGAGCTCCGCTGGAAGCTCGCCGGAGAACTGGTTGTCCGAAAGTTCGAGGAAGTTCAAGCTTGTCATTCGGCCGATTTCCGGCTGGATCCTGCCGGAGAGTCGGTTTCCACCCAAACGAAGGCGGACGAGCGACGTCGAGAGGCCAACTTCAGGCGGGATTGGGCCGGATAGGTCGTTCGAAAGGAGTAGGAGTTTCGTGAGATTCCGGAGCAGGAATAGCGCCGGCGGGATGGCTCCGGAGAGCGAGTTGTGGGAGAGATCGAGCGACTCCAAAGCGGCGCATCCGCCCAACGTCGCTGGAATGTACCCTTCCAAACGGTTCTGCCACGCAAAGAACACCGTGAGTCCGGAGAGCCGGCCGATCTCCGGCGGGATCGGGCCAGAGAGCTCGTTCGTGTCAAGCTGGAGCTGCGTGAGCGCCGTACAATTCGCGAGTTGGTAAGGAATCGGGCCGGAGATGTTGTTGTCGCTCAGCATGAGCTCTTCTATTTCGGAGAGCGCGCCGAACGCCGGCGGAATGCCGCCGGAAAGCAAGTTCAGAGAGAGGTCCACCGTCTTCAGCCGGCTACAATTTTCGATCTCCTTCGGAATCGCTCCGACGAGCTCATTCTGCCATAGAAGCAACTTCTCGAGCTTCTGCAGCCTTCCTATCTCCGGCGGGATCGATCCAGACAGCGAGTTCTCATACAAGTAAAGATTAACGAGCTCGGAGCAGTTCCCTATCTCCATCGGAATCTCGCTGGAAAGCATGGCCGTGTACAAAGACAACGTCTGCAGCCTGCCGAGCCTTCCGAACTCCGGCGGAATCCCGCCGCTGATCTTCGTCTCCGAAAGCCCCAATACTTTCAAATTGGAGCATCTCGCGAGCTCGGCAGGAATCTCGCCGGAGATACCAAGATTCCCGCCGGCTCTCAGTACCTCAAGCGCACTCAGCCGGCCGAGCTCCGGCGGGACCGAGCCAGTCAGCCGATTGTCATAAACAAACAGCGTCCGAAGAACTTCGCAACCGGCCAGCTCCGGCGCAATGGCGCCATCGAGCTGGTTCGAATTGAGTGCGAGCGTATCCAACTTCGTGAGCTGGCCGAGCTCAGGTGGGATCGGTCCGGTCAGCCCGTTCGAGCTCAAATCAAGCACAACGAGCTCAGTCAGGTTCCCGAGCTCCCGCGGGATGGATCCGGTAAGGTTCGAGCCAGAGATAACAAGCCTGCGAAGCGAGCTCAATCGAGCCAGCATGGGCGAGAGCACAGAGCCGGCGAGCTCGACTGACTGAATATTGACGTCGGTAACGAGCCCGGCAGACGAGCAAGTGATGAACGTCCAGTTACACGGGCTAGCGTCGGACGGATTCCAGTTAGTGAAAGGTGGTGGTGGGGAGGTGGTGAGGTTGCGGAGGAGGGTGAGAAGAGCGACTGCCTCATGGTTATCCGCCGCCGCCGCTGCTTCGAACGCAAGAAAGATAAATGCAAGAAAGAAGAAGCGAGCGGTGGTATGGTGGTGGTGGTGGTGGTGGGAAGACATGGCTACGAATCCCAAGCAGAAATTTGCATTGGGTCTCCAATTACGACGCTAAGCTCAAAACGGATTGCTGCTGTGCTGCCTCTCAAACATATAACACACACATATAGAGAGAGAGAGGAAAAGGTTTGTTTTTGTAGTCTAGTGTTGAATGTGCGTTTGTAATTTAGTAATGCTTTTCTTCTTTTCGATTTGAGAGCAGAGACGCCATGTGTGGCTGCATGCATTCAGGGGGTTCTGGTTTTGTGTGCTTTCTTAATGTTGGTGGGGAGTAATTAATCTCTTTCTCTTTATATATATACGTCTTTCTCTTTCTCTCTATATATATACATCTGTCTTCTTTCTGTCTCTCTGTAGGTGGTTGAAGGGTTTTTCTGCTGGTCTCTTTTGCTTGGGTGTTATCTCGGGAAGTATGAGAAGAGTGGTGGGGTGTTGGAAAATAAAGGACCTGAAACGACGAGTTGGACTTACACTGGGCTCGAGCTTGTTCGTACTGGGAGTTGGATTCGGATATCATGGGGCATAATCGAACTCGGGAATGGATTTGGATCACGTGGAGACAGAGGGTATTCTAAGATCCAAATTGAGGAAATAAGTTTGGAGGTGGATCTGGACTTTCTTCGTTCTGGTTATGTTCTCCCGGATGATCAGGGTGAAGATAATGGATCTGGATATTGTGGGTAATTGGGTTAAGCTGATCTTAAATGTCACGAACCCAAACATTAGGATACCAAATTTAGCTCTTTCTCCACCTGTTTTCATAATTTTTGTGGTCCGGAGTTAGAACTAAGATTTGAAAAGAGTAGCTAGTGCTTTCAAAGCATTAGCTCAATGGTAGAACGCTCTAGCACCATTGTTGCTGGTAATCAAGGCACTCATCCTGCAATGTATTTAAATAACATTGATTCTTGTGTCGATGTTAACGAACAACTCGATAGAGTAGCTACCAACTCTCAATCCCCTTCCCTTTCTCCCCCTCTCTCTCCTTATATATATAACTCGATAGAGTATATATATATATATATATGTGTGTGTGTGTGTGTGTGTGTGTGTGTGCGTGTGTGTGGATTGGTAGGAATCAATTTTTACTGCACTGTCCTTTAAAATGAAAGTGAATATTTCTCATGGTCAAGAATACTATGTGGTTGCAAAGTTTATTTGATTTATGCTGAATGCAGGCATTCTAATACTCAGTTTCTATTAAAGAAACCATGGAACGAGTTCTTGGATTGTTGAAAATTAAACATTTTGTAAGCATTATCACATTTTTTTTTGTTACAATAGAAGGGTGAAGCCTAACATATACACCCATGTGTGCAACCCTAAGGAGTCGAACTCTTCACCAGCAACAACGGTGCTAGAGCGCCCTGCCATTGAATGGACTTTCTGGGTACACAATGGTTAGGATCTGAATCAGGGAGTAGAGTGATAAAATTGGTTAGAAGGAACCCACTGCCAATGATTATATAACTTAATTTTATGTTCTTTCAGGGCTTCATTGTGTTTAGAGAATATGCACGGGATGCTTCCTTGGATACGGTAGAGAATACTACCAATCCATCTTAAGCCAGTGTGTTTTCCTTTAGTCTAATATAATTTAGTTAAATACACAGACTAATTTGGTGCATGCACACGCATACGAACATATATATATATATATATATTCTAAATGCATAATGTCTTTTGTTTGATTTTGATATTAGTTGTGGAGATTTGAATTATTTTGTATTTAAATCTTAAAAAGTACAAAAATACAATAATATTTTAATTTAAAACTCCATCACTAATATAAAAAATCAACCAATAAAAAGCTTTATGCAAGATTTCATAGAAAACCCATTATACATGTATGACTTCTTCTATATAAATATATAATTTTAAAGTAAAAAGTATATTTACAAATAATTTTTATTTAAATAAATAAAATTTTATTTTAAAATTCAAATATCTCACATGCAAATTGAATAATTGAGATCTAGATGGATAGATATGATAATATACAATTTTTAGTATATATCATGAAATATATATATAAATGTACATATGTATATATATACGTATATATATATGTACATATGTATATATATGTACAATTATGAAAAAAGAGAGAGAATATCTAAGCTTCAAGGTCACCTGAAAATAGGTACAACGGATTCAATTCTCACGTGTGACATGACATATTCTACATTATATACTGCTTCTTGTCATTATTGATCCACCTATAGTGTAGGGCATGTAGCTTACGCTGCGACCAAGTGAAGTGTCCCTTCAACTGAAATTCATATATAAAACTCGGTATCGATTTTGAACTGGTTTTCATTCTATCAAAGGTGAAACCAAAACCAAATTGAGTGATCCCTGGTTTTAAGTACGGGTTTGAGCTCAGTTTCATTAATTTTGATTCCAATCAGTTTGTGGCTCAGTTCGGTTTCAATTTAAAGTCACTCGTGAGTATGCAGGCACACAAGACCCTGTGGGAATCGAACCCACTATCTGCATGGCAATCGATTGGACTCCCTTGGTACGCCATTATTCTCGAGGCGCGGCGCCGAGGTCCGGTAAATGAATCGACATGCCTGTGTTTGGCTCAAGGCAGCTCGTGATGAGCTCATTCATGTCCAGTTCATGATCTGAATGTGGCTAAACTCAAACATTGTGTCTTTGTTTCCCCTTAGCTCCTAAGATCGATTAATTAGTTAAGCATATTTTTAACATTTTATGTATGTATAAGCTAGAAAACCCTATTAACTGAACTAATTATATTAACACAATATATTGAAATGATAAGATCTTTCAATTCTACAAAAATGTTGTAAAAAATAATTTCCACCTAATTGCTAACAAAACAATTAAAATTTCCAATGAAAATTACATGTTAAAATAAAACCTATGTTATTAACTTCAATGTGTGACTCATGTTCAACTTGTTTGATCGGGCTCATCTTTGTTACGACTGTACCGAGCTTATGAGCCGATGACAAACAAGATTGTGAGTCGGCGAATGAACCCATGAATGAACTCCTCTCTACAATTCATTGCTCTTTTGCCAGCCCTACTCGCAATCGAAACTTGTACTTTTATTTAATATACCATTTAGATAATAAATATTAGGCTGGTTTGACTAAAAACTTAGAATATATAACCTTATCTGTACCAATAATGATCTAAAATTAAAAAATAACAGCATGCATTACAATCATACTTGGAGATGCCATATAAATATTAAATTCTAAATTCTTTTTTTGGTTAAAATAGGGAGCCAGTTCCAACCTTTGTTAAGTGATGATCACTACCTGCTCATGCAGTCAACAACTACTACTACTCAAAAAAAGGTGGGGATAGTCCCTCCACCCTCTCTCTCTCTCTCTCTCTCTCTCTCTCTCTCTATCTATCTATATATATATATATATATATATATATATATATGGATTCAACTCACCACCGACCTTGTTCATTGATGTTTCATAGAAAAATTAGATCCTACTCACATTTTAAATGCTCATCAATTGCTTTTCGGTGGTATTAATATAATTTCAAAGTTTTTAAGGATTTTTGAAAAAATATGATATAATGTTATTATATTTATATCTTGAAAATCAATGATCGGTAGGATCCAATCACTTTATATATAGAGAGACCAGATCTTACTCACTTCTAACATGCCCATTAGTTTTTAGTGGCATGGTAGAACTTAGGATTTTAAGCACTTATACCCTCTAAAAAAGCAACATTCAAACATAAGTAAGAAGAAGAATATCCAATTAGTTTATATATATGAAAACGAGGCTCTACTTATTCATGCCACTCTATTGCTTTTCAATATAATGAGTGTATTTTTAAAAAATTTAAAGTTTTAAGCAAAGAATGAAAGATAATATTATTACACTTATATCCTCAAATAAGTAATGATCAAATATCAATATAGAAAGCGAGCATGGTCTAATCACTCTCTCTCTCTCTCTCTCTCTCTCTCTCTCTCTCTCTCTCTTTCTATATATATACATAAATATAAAATACTGTATGAGACAACATAAAGGAAAAAAGAAAAGCGTTTGTCTATGCAGATTTTGCGGGCAACAAAAGGATGTAAGTGGAGTGAGTTATTATTATGGGCACGGCAACTTTATTATAACAATCATTTAAGATATCCCAGGTTTCGAGGAGTTCCCCCCTCTCCCCCCCCTCCCACTTGGAATTCCATATACTACTTAAATAATTCCTCCGAAGTTTTAATATATGTTGTATTATATATATATATATATATGTGAGAGAGAGAGAGAGACTGAATTATTCATGGCTTGTTGGTCAAGTCAAGATACATAGTCGTCTTCTTGCTTAGCTCATTAGCACGTTTAAGCCGAACTGAACATGAACTGAATTTGAGCTGAACCTCAGCTGCTTGATATCATTAAGAATTATTAATTTTCGCATATACTTTTCGTATAATAATTTATTCAAACAAGGAAATGGGGATCTTTTAGAGTACAAAACATAAAATCATAAAGTATACGGTGTTAAAAGAACAAAAGATCGATCAAAACTAACCACCTTGCATAAATATCATGTGAAAATAAGTAATGGACTATTTTAGTGAAAATATGTTTACTTTAAATACACACACACACATATATATATATATATATATATATATTTTTATGTGTATAAACTAAACCTATTTTTCAAAGCCATATAGCTCAAGAGCTAGGGTTTGGCTCCATGACAAAAGGTAAGGAGTTCAAGACAAGAGTTAACATGCATTTGGTACTTCTATCTAAACCCTAACTTAACAATTAAGCCCTTTCCCATACTAGATGGAGTTGGCTACATTGATTTTTTGTTTTTATAAAATCCGATCACATGCCATAATAACAATTAACTAAATGTAAGCTATATCATTTTTTATTATTTTCTCCGTGATCTTTTTCTTTTAACATTTTCATAATCAAGTTTCTCATACATCACTAGAGCCTCATTTAATCGTTCCAACTTGTTTGTTGAAAAAAAAACTAAACATGCTAATACAATCTGGACCAGTTCAAGTTTAGCTCGTGTTCGATTTATTTACATCACAAAATGCTCATTAGCAATCGAGCTAAGCCAAACCAAATCACAAGCCACTCGTTTCATTCTCCTTCCCTGAGTTTTAAATGCAATCAAACTTTCTTTCTTTACGAAACTGCCTGTGTTTGTGTCTGTGCTTGTATTGATTTTACAATTTTAAATTGAGAAGATAAGATTGTGTGGCTCTTAGAAAGGACTTTTGCCCACAAACAAAGGCAAAGAGAAACTCAGCAATCCCCTTTTCCTTAGGGACATGGCCTTGGGGAACTCCCAAATGGAATCTCTCCACGTTGTCACACTGTGAAGCATAACTTTGTATAATCAAATAAAAACAACCTCTTTAGTTTTTTGTTCTTTTCCAAAACATATATATATATATATATATATATATATATATATATATATATATATATAGAGAGAGAGAGAGAGAGAGAGAGAGAGAGAGAGAGAGAGAGAGAGAGAGAGAGAGAGAGAGTCATTAGGGCACTAGGTGAGGGTCACGTGCCTGGCTCATTTAAAGCAAAGAAGGGCCCTTATGAGGCTATATGGCCTAGCTAATAAAAAATGGGACGAGGACCTAAAAGGTGCAGGGTCCAGAGTCCTGCATGTTGTACATTTTATATGAATACAAACTTGATGCACTTAGCTGGGTTGAATCATAAGGGACACCACGCTTGGTCTATGTCCAAATATTGTAGTCAATTCCATATTGACAAGTAGTGTGCTTGGTATCTTCAAAAATATTGCTCAAGAGGATGAGTCTTCTGTAAAGATGGTGAAAAGAATCAAAAGAGTGCTTGTTTTTTTTAATGATATCTGACCACACAGATGTGTTTGGCATTGCTAGAATATGACATGAAGTAGGTATGATCGAGCCGAGTCAGGTTCAAGCTCAAGTACATGCAAGCTAGACTCGACTTGTGAAGAAAAGGCTCGGTTTGAGCTCGATTGAGCTTTGATCTTGAGCTCGAGTTATGTAACAAAAGCTCGAGCTTGAGCTTACATAAAACTCGGGAAAAAAGCATTGATCTAGGTCTTCATGTAAAGATCAAGGCACCTCTAAGGATTGAGAGGGTGCTTGGTGACCATTGATACGTCTCGTAATTAGATAAAAAGTGAGGTCATACAACCTTGCTTTTTATTACCTACTGAAGCCTGCAATTGATTACGACATAAACTAGAACTGTAGTCTCAGTTCTCCTAATCAAACACAAACTGAGGTACAAGTCAAGGCAGTGTATTGTTTCAGGCCCAGTTGTTTTTTGTACTACTTGTGTTCGTGTTACTTTGCCAACACGGATAGTTTTGGTCTGTGTTCATGTCATGTCATTTTGTTGTTGTGTCAAAGCAGGGAAATCACAAACTTCTCTCATTGCCTTTTGCATGTCGTTTTGGGTGGTTCTGAAGGGCATGCTTTCTGGGTCGTGTTCGTGTTGTGTCTCATATTTACAACCCTAATTACTCTTAATATAAAATAATACTTGAGATGCACAATGAATAATATCTCACCTGGGTTCAACATACAAGTCGAAAGTCACAAGTTCGATACCTGCATCTCGCTTCGACTTCTCCATTATAACAAAAACAAAGGAACTTGAAATGAATTACAGACCGGCCGGATAATATTGAGGCAAGGTGAGGCGACCGTTTCACCTGAAATTCAAAAAACCAATAAAAAAAATTACAAGAGACGATTGGATTCACGAACAATTTCCTCTCTAGTATGATTCCTTATTTTTAAATTTGGGTCAGATTCGGTCCAACAATCCAATATAGCCCGTTTGTAGCAGCAAAGTAACGATTCCCTCTCTACTAAGTCGGTTCTTTTTAATATTGGCAACCTAGCTGGCTTATATAACATAAAATAATCATCATAATAATAATACAATCTGAACATCAAAAGAGTTTCAAGTTTAAAAATGAAGTGACAGAACCTCCGATTCTCTCTCTCTAAGATTATGATGATTCAAACTCGTACGAATCAGTTTGCATCTTTAGTAGAGAGTACCAGCTGTAACGTGCCTCTTATCAGTTGAAGACTCTATCGCTAGCACAGAAGACGAGGAAACCAATTAGTTACCTCTCTTGGGGAGTATAGACAGCAATGTAGAAGCAGCCAATTAAGGGAGTGTAGTGTACTGCTTGTGTAGTAGCACACACTCTCTCTATATCTATCTATCTATGTATTTATATATATATTTATTTATTTATCTCTCTCTCTCTTTCTCTCTCTCTCTCTCTATATATATATATATAAATATATATATGAGTGTTGCTATTTATATACTTTTTTTATTAAACACAACTTTTTTAGGAAAATATTCTTTTTTGGTTTTTCTTTCTTCGTTCTCTCTTTTACCGTGGATCATCCTTCAAACACTAATGCATTCAAGACATTAATCTTGAAGGAGTGACGTGCTTAAGACGCATATATTATTTTTATATAACACACCTTAAACACGCTTTATCATGGATCATAATAAAAATGCACTCACGTCACATTGCTCCTTAAATAGTGACACGTCTTAGGTGCGTCTCGTCGTCATTGGTTTCTTTTTTTATCAAAACTGTTCATCGTAACTGAGGACTTGAGTTTCATTTTCTATCAATTTATGTGAGATTATGTTTAGATAGAGACAGAGTTTGACAATAAAAGAAAAAAGTTTGTAAAAGATCTACAAAAAGAACAAAAATACCATTCATGAAGTTAAAAAAAGAGTTGAAGAGGGTAAAATTTAGAGAGGAATCAAATGCTTGAGAGAGAGCCATATTAAAAGAGATTGCAGGAGGAATGAAAATCATGAAAGGTTGTTGTGAAGAAAGGAAAAGCGTACACGGATCATTGGGAAGAGAAAAAACAGGTCGGAAAGAAGGAAAAACTAATGAAAGAAAGAGAGGAAAGAGAATATGCAGTAAGTGTAATTTCAAGTTGTTTTTTGAAAAAAAGAATGCATGTTTAGTAAAAAAAGTGTATGAAGAATAATTATATGTGTGTGAAAATCAAATAATGTCTCTCTCTCTCTCTCTCTCTCTATATATATATATATATATATATAAGAGAAATAACACTAACACACTTAAGGTATTGATATATTCAAACACATCTTAACCATTCATCTTTTTATATTTTGAATTCAAATTTTAATATTCTACCATTTGTTTGGACATACTAAGATATACTAGCACTTGAGTGTACTAACCTATATGTGTGCATGTGCATATAGTAGGTTAATGTATGTATGTATATATATATTATGTCCGTGTGCACGTATGTGTGTGAGTGTGAGAGAGAGATGGGATCTATGTCGACCTGCCACGATGGAGGCTTACGTTTCTATTTCTCAATTATTCTAAACAGGAGCGATTCCTTTAAGAGCTACAGCTCCACTGCCGATGGCGTCGACTCAAAAGATCTAACCTTCAAGTTGAATGTCATGAGTTCGACACCACCAGCTGCATCTGGCAGACGCCCGCTTGCCCATCAAAGAAAAGAGAATTCCGTTCTTTGGACACTGCAATGGGATACATTTCAAAGCGGGTTCGAGACTCCAATATCCAGGAATTGATCTGCCAGATGGTGAACGAGAGAGGAGGATCTCGTCATCCCGTTTAGGATGGGTTGCATCCTATAGTAGGTATTAGCCAACCACACACACACATACACACGCACACACACACACACCCAATGGGTCGGCTAAGTGATTCAGCCAGGTTAGCACATATTTTAATAACTCATTCTTCTGAAATAAAGCATCAAAACGTTGAATCTCATATTATATGGTTTATAATGCATATTGAAAGGCTCAAAGCCATCAAAACTCACTGTCAAGAGTATTGAGCACGAATGATTGTATCTTGAATATATACGTATATATATATGTATATATATATCTTTCATATGTACACTAATGTCATTCATACGTTGTTACATTAATATAAAAAACAATAGTCGAGCATGATTCAACAACACGAGTCGTAGATAGAATCCAATCTCTCTCCCTCTTTCTCTCTCTCACACACCCACTATATATATATATATATGTATATATGTATATATCTATATATATATATATATATATATATGTATATATATATATATATATGTATATATGTATATATGTATATATATACATATATATATATATATATATATATATATATATATATATATATATATGTATATATATATAACTTATATGTATATGTATATATATATAACTTAGATCGAATGATGAAGAGGGACCAAACCCTGCAAGCCAAGTTTGACTCGGCTTATTCAATGCAAAGGTCGACCTTGGGCTCATCTTTGCTTGAACCGGAAAGAGAGGCATCACTGACCCATGAGTGATATCTTGGTTTGCCAACTATCGTTTACAAGTTGGTATTTGACTAAAACCTGATATTGGTGCTTCAACTATTGGATACATAGAAAAAACTTTTTGGGTTGTATCAATGTTTTCGTGTTTCGGATTGTGTTCTCATGTCTGTCAAAAACAGGTCCAGCAAACGCCACCCGTTTTTGTTCAAATCTCTTTATATAGACACATGCACAGACAATTCTCAGGTCCAGTTCATGTTGGGTTTTCGTGTCGTGTCTGAAATTGTCACCGCTACTAACTTATTTAAGAAAACAGTTTTGGGGTTTACCGTTAAATAGCTTAAAAGTATGCAGTTTCTTGAAAAATGTTTTGGACACTTAACCTTTGAGAGTAAGCAAGAACGAACACAAATTCAAAAATTGCATCGATCCGCACTTCATAATATTAAATTCATTAAGATTGACTTTAGACAATTTACATATATAAAATATGTAATTATCGAGCTGGCCATTGATCGTCACTAATCCTGTTTTATTTTTCTCGTTTCGGGATTAGCTATTTTTAGACTAATTAATTATTTTTTAGTAATAGTTCCAATTAAGCTTGAAGGATCTTATTCTTGCTTGAACATGGAAGTTATAAACCACTTCAACTCGGTGAGATTCGTGCCGGTGAGAGCAAACAAGGTATCTTAGGCAGTGCTAATCCCGAAGATTAAGGTACATAGCGATGCTTATAATAAGAATTCAAGAGCTAGAAGGGAGACATATTCAGTAAAAAGAGAATAGGCTTATTTCTGCTTGTTGAATAATTCCTTTTTGCAAAATTCATTTCTTTCTCTTTTTGGTAACCCGAGCTCCCCCCCCCCCCCCCAATCCTTTGGTGAGGACGAGGAGGACGAATCCAGGTATGTACACCCCGGGTATCGAACTTAGGACCTTGATCTTGCAAGCTGAGGACGAGGAGGACGAATCCAGGTATGTACACCCCGGGTATCGAACTTAGGACCTTGATCTTGCAAGCTGAGGACGAGGAGGACGAATCCAGGTATGTACACCCCGGGTATCAAACTTAGGACCTTGATCTTGCAAGCTGAGTCTCCGCCCAGGTGAGGTGATGCTTCTATTCAACGGTGAGCAGGTAGAAGCACACACACACATATATACACATATACATTTATATATATGCATATATATATATATATACACACACATATACATATACATACATACATACATATACATATATATATATATATATATATATATATATATATATATATATATATATATATATATATATATATATATATATATACACACACACACACAAAGAGAGAGAGAGGTAGAGGGGTATTTGCTAAATGCATAAGGCCCGTGGGTGTATTCTTAAACATTTGATATCAACGATGAAGATTTGAATTTCTTTATATACAAGGCATCCTAAATGCATGATATTTATTAGTACATAATCTTGCATAAACAACTCTATTGTTCGATCTTTGAAATCAATAGTGTATATTTAAATTAAAAGTACTACTATACTTTTATACTTTACATTTAATGCATCATATACATTAAATATAAAATAACTCAAATCTATATTATTATCTTAAAATATTGAACACATTATCGATTTTAGAACTCCCTCTCTCTTGATCTATAAACACAAACATATATATATATATATATATATATGTACATAGATTATGTATATATATGCATGTACATACACATACACATATATATAAATAGAGAGTGGGAGTTGTGAGATGATTTATCACTGTTATTCATGCAATCAATCAAATGATAGTAATCAAGGCGCTCATCCTACATCATTCTTGTATTATAAAGAGAGAGTGAGAGTTGTGAGATGATTTATCACCGTTATTCATGCAATCAATCAAATGATAGTAATCAAGGCGCTCATCCTACATCATTCTCGTATTGATGTTGATGGGTGGCTCGTCTGAATCGTTCATGCGATCACACGGACGACACATATAATCTAGTAGAGTTGAGCTTCGAAGGGTGTCTAGCAACTCCCAAATTTTTTATATATGTATATGTACACACACACATATATATAATATAATATAATACATGAAAATTGAAGGATGCAAAACACTCACATATAAACATTATTTGAATTGATCTCAATCATCTCATCAACGGTCATATACACCCCCATATATATATATATATGAAAGTTATCTAAACCGATCTCAACCACTTGATCAAACCACACACATGTATATATAAAGACACGCTAACACACTTATTCTACCTGAACGGTCCGAATGCATTGTATTCCGACGGTGATGCATACCGTCAGAATTAGTCTTTATAAACTGTCGGAACATATCTATTCCGGTGCTTCATACGTCACAGCGAGAAAAAGTCTCCTGCAATAATTCTGACGGAATATGCCAGTCGGAAATAGTTTTCAGATAGATCCTCTTCATTGGTGGGCTATTAGCTTCACTTTTACAATCTTTCTACATCAACCCTAGAGCCCATCTACTATTTTTTTTGAAACCAAAGCCAAGTTTAGGCAGAGTCCTATCAGATGAAACAAGCAATCGAACCCAGATTTACCATTAAGGGGCCAACAATCCACCAATCTTAGCCAGACAATTCGTTGGATTATTGGGTGTCGATATCTTTATAGAGCCTGCATTATTTGACAGGATTCCGAAAGAGATCAGCCAGAAATGGTTCTCTCGTTCAAAGTACGACTTGGTTGAATGTCTTGGCAACTCATTCCTGATGAATTCAATCAATGAAACCCAACTTACAGAAAGGTTTCATGACTCGTTACATCTAACAATAATGGAGTTTTCTTCTTTGGTTTGTTGGATATTTTCTCTTCTCTCCAAACGCTGTGGAAGTTAAGTAGCTTCTTACTTGGGAGCTAAAAGATAATTGGCGACTTTGATCTTACCATCTACTAGAAATATCCGTTTTGTAGCAGATGATCATTTCTGAAAGAGAACATAGGGTCATACACTAATCCGATTTAGGGTTGAGAACTGAATATTAGAGCTTTTTCTTACGTAATCCTATCCACAGCAATCCATCCTATGTATACTTTAACACAGATGCAATAGTTCATAAGATTCTCTACAACTACATGCTCGAGCGTGTACATGCGCGCGCACACGCACACACACATGTATGTACCTATGTAAATGAATGTATGCACTTACGTTATATCACAAATTTTTTTTTAACAGGGATTCCAAGCCTACCAGGAAGTCCTTGGTGAAATTCACTACCAGTCCGAAGACCTATTACTTTGCTGTCTGTCTATTGAACAGAACAAAAGATAAGAACAAAACAGTGTGGACAAAGAAAGAGTTCGCCGTCCTTTTGCGTATCATCTTCCCATTTGCTCCCGATGAATCGAAATGTCGAGTAGCATACGCTCTTGGCAAAGTGTGTGTGTGTGTCTGAACACCAACAAAGGACACTCCTTTACATCGTTACCTCTCAGTAGATTATTCGTTCCCATGGTCTACAATGTTATTATAAGTGACAGAGTGCATAAATGGACGTTCTTGGTGATGCCGATAAACGAAAAAAGCAAAGATTTCACATTCTCTCTCTCTATAGATAGAGAGAGTGGTAAATACACACACCCCATCCATTATATATATATATATATATATATATATATATATATATATATATATATATATATATATATATATATATTTAGAGAGAGAAAAAACATGCTAAATGCATACATCCCATTCATGCTCAACCATCATTAAAGATCTCAACCTCCATCAATGAGATCAACGGTTAAAATTTAAATTTAAAAAACCAAAATCAAATGTACGAGAGTACTTCTCTACGTGTATTAAGTATAACTGCAACAACAACAACTAAGCATTTTCCCATACTAGACGGGGTCGGCTACATGGATTCTTTGTTTCCACGTATCCCTATCATGTGCCATGTTAGCAGTTAACTCACAATAAACTAGATCATTCTTTATTGTTTCTTTCCAACACTTTTGTGGTCGTCCCCTACCTCTTTTAACACACTCTAAATTTAGTTTTTCATACATTCTTACAGGTTCTTCTTTTGATTTTCTTTCTATATGTCCAAAACCATCTTAAATGATATTCTCTCATTTTATCCTCTATTGGTGTCACTCCTAATTTGTTTCTAATAACCTCATTATGTATATGGTCTTTTCTTGTATGACCACTCCTCCATCTCAACATCTTCATTTCTGTCACAAATATCTTTTGTACATGTTGATGTACATGTTGATGATTAACCGCCCAACACTCATAACCATAAAACATAAAAGGCCTAATTGCTGCTCTATAATATTTACCTTTTAACTTTAATGGTATCTTCTTATCACAAAGAATACCTGATGTTCCTCTCCATTTTAACCAACCAGCATTAATTCTATGCGTAACATCTCCATCAATTCTTTCATTACTATGAAAAATTGACCCTAGGTATTTAAAACTTTCCTTTTGGGGAATTCAATGTGTGCCAATTTTAATTTCTATGTCATCTGAAGTAACCAAATGATCAAACTTACATTCCATATATTCTGTCTTTGTTGAACTAAGTCGGAGGCCTTTGCTTTCTAATGTTTCTCTCCACAATTCCAATTTTCTGTTAACTTTTTTCCTTAGACTCCACTAACACAATGTCATCTGCAAATAACATACACAAGGTACTTCATCTTGAATATATTTTGTTAACTCATCAATCACCATTATAAATAAGTGTAGACTTAAAGTTGATCCTTGATGTAACCCAATATTAACTTCAAAGAAGTCCATCATTTCTTCATGAGCCCTCACACATGTTTTTGCACTATCGTACATGTCTCTTATAAGGTTAATGTATGTTAATGGGATACCTCTTTTTTCCAAAGTTCAACAAAGAACCTCCCTCGGTACCCTATCATAAGATTTTTCTAGATCAATAAATATCATATAAAGGTCTTTCTTTTTTGCTCTAAAATATTTTATTGGACGTCTGAAAAGGTGAATCGCTTCAACAGTAGATATGCCTGGCATGAATCCAAATTGGTTATCTGTTGTACTTGATACTTGTCTTAACCTATGTTCGATATTTTTTCCCCACAATTTCATAGTATGACTCATTAACTTGATACCTCGATAATTCGCACAATTCTGAATGTCTCTCTTGTTCTTATATATGGGTATAAGTGTACTCACTCTCCATTCCTCGGGTATTAAGTATAACTAATATAATTTTTTTTGCGCTAAAGATCACCATTAAAAAGATTTTATCACGAATGAACTATGGTCTCTCCCTATATATATATTGGTAAATCTATATAAAGATAGATAGTTATATAGAGAGAAGAAGGTGGTATTGCTACTGTTGCTTCAGTCTTGCATGGAATCTGATAATCTAAAGTACTACAAAGAACCTGGTCAATAATTAAGTGATGATTTAGGGCTTACTAAAGCAGGCTTAGGTTCACTTGAGGCACGTTTTACTCGGGCCGCAATGCGTGAAATGGATTTTACTCGGGCCCATGAGATCAACTCGAGGCCAAAAATTAGAATCAAGATAAGGATCAATCTCGCATCCTGTGTAAGGATTGGAAGCAAGTGTATTGAATCCTGTGTAAGTAGCAGCAAATATGCCCTTTCCTAGCAAAGGTGAGGGGGGGCGAACCCATGAAAAAGTTACAGGCAACAATTGAATCCATGACCACAAAGTTAAAGAAGACAATTGATTCCATAGCCACCAAACATAGTTCGCCCCACCTCAAAAGGTTGGACACCCAGTTCACCCCACCCCATGAAAAATTCTAGATCCGTCACTCGAGATGAAACTCATCACCTTTGAACTTGAAGTCCCTTTCCTAACTTAGAGAGCTTTGGCGTAACATTTGGATGATTGATTAATGGCTAGTATCTAACCTAATTGCTAACTAAAGATGGGTCTCTCTCTCTCTCTCTCTCTCTCTCTCTCTCTCTCTCTCTCTCTCTCTCTCTCTCTCTCTCTCAAGTTAGAACCTCACAACTCATGAGGGCCAACACTCTGAGGGGTTGACATGGGACTGAAGGGCAGTGGAGGGATACCTCTCACTTGTATGTGGGAGAAACAAACATGGCGATCAACGTCAAGTCCCTCGTTTTGTTACGAATAAATATAACAAGCAGACATGGACAGAAACCTAACAAGTTCATACAAGAACTAAACCTTGACACAACACTTACCGGAATATTCAAGGTCCGGCCACTGACTTGAAAACAAACGTATCCAGATAAGACAGTAGGAAGGAAATTCAACCACATATTCCTATCCCAATCGAAAACACTAAAAGCTTCATCTCTCATTAGAGAGAATTTGATCCACACTACTGACAATTTGCAAGAGTTTTCTGGACATATCATCCTTGAGTTATCCAGAAGGTGCAACTATCTGCAAAATTCTTCAATGATTTAAACGTTCTCAGTGGAGGATGAAGGCGGTAGCAGTGGTTGTGTGAGAGAGCCCTTCTGCTTTGATCCCTCTATTCCCGAATCTAATCTTCTATTTCCGATTACTCCATGCGCCTCATGTCTCTCACTGTTGATTATCATCAGATTCTCTTTAGCCCTTCTTTTCTCCTCGCTTTTCCCCCACAGAACAAGATACAAGCCTGCTATTATGAGCACTGCGCCGATAATCCTGCATTATATATAGCCAAGTAAAAAGAGCAAATCAATTAATGCGTGCTTATTGCGCTCTCTTTCTCTCTCTTATATATTTATTTATTTATTAAAGAGAGAAACGAGAATTGCTAGACTCCCTTTTATTCCCTATACCATCCATATTAATACGGATTGTTGGATTGAAGAGGTTGTTAGATAAAAAAATGCAAAAATTGGAAGTTGTTATTTGAAAAGCAAAAAGTTTAAATTATAGCAGGTACCTTTTTTCATTTTGCTTTCTATATAGACCTTCACTTCTTGAATCAGATGGTTTCCAATACATATATATATATATATATATATATATATATATATATATATATATAGAGAGAGAGAGAGAGAGAGAGAGAGAGAGAGAGAGAGAGAGAGAGAGAGAGAGAGAGAGAGAGAGAGCATACCCTCCCAAGTAGAACTGTTCACCTAAAGCAACGGAAGCCATGATTGCAACAACTAAGGTCTGTACTGGCTGATAAACTGCGACAAAGACTGGGCCACCCCTGTCAATGCACCAAATCTGCACGGCAAATGCTATCCCTGAGGCGACCAATCCCTTCAATAAACATCAAACGCAGTCAGAGAATTTAAATGATCTAAATTGTATGCAGCGTGCTAAACTGAACTTATAATTGTACACAAGAAGTATTAGCAAGGACAGCAGAACTACTTTTTTTGGACCCTACGTTGCTGTATTAATTTTCCGGGCTATTTTCATTGTGTCAACCACCTACCCACCAAGAAATAAGCAATTGAATGGCCTCTACCCAGCAAGAAAACGTAAATTCCACTTCCTTACTATGAACAGATTCCTCTGCAGTTGAATACGGTTAACACTCGTCGTCCTTTACATAATGGCCATCGTTTGGATCGCTTAATGCTAACACTGTCTTAGAGAAAATTGTTGCAAACTGTTTTTTGAGTTTCTCTTTTATGTAAACTGATAAGATGTTAATGTGAGAGAAGTTTCTGTTTAGAGTTGAGGATATGGAGTTCTCTCTGTTCATTGTGAAAAAGGCGGTTCTCATCCCACTATATATGTAAGCATGGCATCTTAGTCATATTCCAAACCACAATAAATTGCTCTTTATCTTTCTTCTTTGTCAATTGACACTTTGATGTGTTTTAGATTGGTTCTTACGGTTTTGGTTCTCTAGAAACTGATCAAGCATAGTGTTGATTGAGTTAAGTGCAAGAAATACTGAATTTATTAGGTTAATTATACAAAAATGCTGAATTAGAGCAAGACAAGCTCTCCAGGCTCATACCGTAGCCAGAATATCTCATCACAAAGCACGAAACTTACTGTGATTCCCAATTATTATGGCTGGAGTCGGAGAATGGAAATAGGAGATGGGCAATAAAAACGGAAGCACAAAACACAAAGTGCCCATCTACAGAAGCAATTGTAATATGAACTTGTACATTCTTACCGCATATATGATGGTAAACAACTCTCCTCCTGAACGAACAATCCAAGCTTGGGAATCCCTCTCTATGAAAGCTGCAATGATGAGAAACTGTATGACCCCAAAGAAGCAAGTGTAGGAGGTGACGGAGAGGCGTGCCGGATATTTCTTTAGCACTGGTGCTTGGAGCACCAACCAACCGGACCAAGAAAGACAGTGGCCGATCAGAAAGATGCAACCCAGTGTCCAGTTTTTGCCTTTAGTAGCGCTTCCAAGTAGTAAAAGGGTTTCGTTGCTTGTATCAGTGAGGTTTAAGTAGGGCTTTATGATAGCTGGCCCTTTGTATAGAGTTATGACTGTTGCTCCACCAACACATAGAAGAGTTCCCGCCACCTTGGAAATCCCATCTTTACGGTTCAAGTGAACTTGTTCCAATCTATATGATTAAATATCATATGAATTTGCGAAAATGAGAGAGAGAGAGAGAGAGAGAGAGAGAGAGAGAGAGAGAGAGAGAGAGAGAGAGAGAGAGAGAGAGAGAGAGAGAGACCTTAGTGCTGCTGCCATGAGGAATGTTATGGCTGGCACTGAGTTCTGAATGGCGGATGCAAACGTTGGAGATGTATGCTCCAGCCCCAACAGGTAGAATCCTTGGTTAGCGGTTATCCTGTACCAAGATTGACATGATTCCCTCCATTTCTTTAATGTATACCATCATCACTTTAGAAAGCACACACACACACATATCCTGTACCAAGATTGGAATGATTCCTTGCAATTCCTTTGATATAAACCATCATCACTTTAGAAAACACACACACATAAAGATGATTCAAGTGAAGATATCTGTTTTTTCATTACCCACAGAGAGCTAGGAGGAAGAACTGAACCAAAAATGATAGGTTGATTCTTGGCCTCTCCTTCCTGCAGATGCAATAATGCTTTAATGTGAGAGATCAAAGGGCACACAGCAGGATAGAAAACAAACAAGCGAGAAATTTAAGTGTGAAATTAAAGAAGAAATTGGATCCGACTTACTTCTCTAGGAAGTATGCAAAGGGAACAAGCAAGATTAGTGCAATGATGTTTCTATACACAGGGAATACAACTTTGCTTATCCCCATATTGAGTGCCGCTCTGGAAACAACATGAAAGCCCGCATATCCGAATTGCAAGGCCAGCATAGCTAAGTGCAGCTTGGCTCTCTCTGGTATTAGCCATGTTTTCCTCTCCGCGGAAACGCTATCTGCCATTGCTTCTGTATCACAAAGCTAGGGAGAGAGAGAGAGAGAGGAGGTGACAGTTTTGTGTGCAATATGAAGCAACGGAATGGATGTTAATATACTATCCAGTGAGGGGTAGCATGAAGGGATTGTCTTCTTGATTGAGATGATGCTAGTGGATCCCATTATTCTCATGAAAATTGAATTGGGCAAACTGTAATTGTGGCTGTCTCCCACAAACTTAAGTTCGTGCTCTCTCTCTCTCTCTCTCTCTCTCAGCAACCCCCCACCAGCACTCACACCGACTTTATGCTTGCCTCCTCTTGCTTGATGGTCCTTTTCTTCTTTTTTATATTATGCCTTCACTTTTTCTAAACTGAAAAGTCACCGTATTCCATCTTTCGTTAATAAGATAAAGCAATGGATATAAGTAATTACCATTGCGACAAGCAACTAAGCTAGATGCCATTGAAATTCCCTCCAAATTTTAAGAAATCATAGTATTCCCTATACGAAAAATGAACTCTAACGTGCCGAAAGATGGCGAGACACGACAGATAATACAAGAAGAAACAGGAAGGCGCCGGAGGTCATTATAATATTGATTCAAATTCTCATCTCTCATTTCATTCTGAAAACCCCGTGGTTTGGTAACTCTTCTGGTTTCGAATGAAAATATTTCTTAGATCCAAATAGACTATGTTTTCTTAGCTACTAAATTGGTTTTTCTTCGATCGGCTTCAAGTCTTCTGCTAAATGGGTAGCTCCACAACACGTTTTCTGTTTCTGTGGCTTGAATTTGTGATAGGCATGAACTGTGACTGGACCCGAAAAGCTCACAGTGCTGCCAGAATTGGACATGATGACTAGGTTGCAGAGCATATAAAATGAAAGTGCATAGGAGTTGAGATTTCAGAGGTTATATGAGATCACTGTAATTGTACTTTGTTCTTCGTCGTAGTAAAATTTTCTTCCTCGTCTTAATCGTGAAGTAGGCATTTCTACTCGAACCATGTAAAAACGTCTCCCCTTCTTTCCTTTTTCTTGACTTTTCATTTTGTGTGAATTAGCTTATGTTGAGTTAACTGTTATATGAAACAAAGAATTCATGTAGCCGACCCATCTATAATGGTAAAAAGCTTAGATTAGATGTTGTTGCTGCATTTTGTGTGAATCGATTTTCAGGATGTGTGTGCTTTCAAATAGTATTCGCGCAACACTATCTAAATGATTTAGAAGCTCCAATTTCTCAGGTTTTTGCTCAGCGAAGAAACTTTCTGGAGTGTTCACAGTTACCCTTAATTCATGGAGATTTTATTGTACTTACAGAGGGTGATTTGGAGATATAGAAAGATGTTAGCTGTTAGTGGAAAGACGTGAGAAGTTGGGAAATCCGCAGCACAGAGAAGATATTTGATCAAGTCATGAAATATAATCTTACTCTTTAACATCTATGTGAAGGTGCAATCCGAGATAATCAGAATGACAACTACGAATCTGTGCAGGAAGTCACCAGGAAGTGTGTTAAAAGGCATGGCTTGATTCTGCTTTTGGTAGTTTATATACTGTTCTAAACGTTTTCTCTCACATAGACAGGTAATTTAGTATCCTCTATTTTATTCAATTTGCTTCCTTTTGTCTAGAAGTTCCACCTGGTTAAGGCGTCAACTCACAAATTGAAGATCATGACTTTGATAGGGGTGTGCATCTGGCTTCGGCCTCCCCATTGTCCCCCAAAGCAAAATATCTTCTCATTGTGAAAATCTGAATATTATCAAATTTATCAGACCTTGATCAGTTCTTGTAATTATGTATCTAATTTGATGGTTGTATTTGATATTGGTCTTCCTAAAGAAAACCAGTTAGAACCATGCTCATTAGAAAGTGTGAAATAGAACAAAGTCCATTTAGTTGAACACATCCAGATACCTGATCTTAAAATTTTCCCTTACATTTCCGCTACCCATTTGGAGTTGAATGCGCGCGCGCGCACACACAACCATGCTCATTAGAAAGTTTGAAATAGAACAAAGTCCATTTAGTTGAACACATCCAGATACCTGATCTTAAAATTTTCCCTTACATTTCCGCTACCCATGAATGGAGTTGAATGCGCGCACACACACACATGTACACAGAGAGGATGGTTGGCAGACAGAGTGGTTCTTGATTAGAAGACAGCAGCATAGCAATACAAAATGACTTGTCTATACACTGACGAAGGCATGCACGAGTTAGGGACCGATGGTGAGAGAAATGATGTCCACTGAACTGTGTTAAGTAGCAGCTGTATTGCTGTGCCCATCAGCAGTTGTTCCCCACTCCACACGAGGGTTTATGCTGGGCACCCACCTCTCCACATGGCCCTGCATTCTACACACTGATCCCAGTCTGCATTGGCAACCTCTCTCTCTCTCTCTTGCACGCGCGCACACACACACATATTCAATAACTCGGAAGAGGTTAGAAAAGAGTTATGTTGCTAGAAGACTTTAACCATATTCCTGCACTAAAGCTGGTTTGATATGCCTTTTCTACCGCAAAGCTGCATTCATGTGGCTTTTCTTAGGATTAGTTGGTGCGGACCATTTTGTCACTTTTGAGAGAGATGGTGCTTGCTCAAATGAGACCACTTCATTTTCCGTAAAAGGTTAGCACAATATGGGATTCTAAAGTTAAAAAGAGGCATGGGTCTGTTGTTTTCGTCCTTTTCTTTTTATCCCAGCTTTTGCTTGCATTCATCCATGTATTATATGAAGGAAACAGTCCTGTTTTGCTGCTATATTGTTGTGGACTTGGTCTTAGACCAGCCGATGAGCGGATGTCGCTGCTCTTGGCTCAGTTAAGATCCTTTCAGAGCTTGTTTGTGTTTGGTTCATGATTCTTTCAGAGTCGTTAAGTTATTTGAGCTGAATAGGGAACACTTTGTGTCCAGTTGTTCATGTTTGGTTAAGGTGAACGCGATGATAAAAGAAAGACGATTTAATTTGGTTGATGATCGAGCGAGCTAGAAATTAAGTGTTTTGCATAGGCTACGCAAGCCAACGAGCAAAGCCCAATGAGCACAGTTAGCAAAGGAGCCACAAACAACCCCTGTTTGGTTCTTCCGCTCATTGACTTAAACCTACTTGGAGTGGCCCGCACAACAATCCCACCACTGTTCATTAGCATAGTTAGAGCTCAATCAACTCTGTTTGAATGAGTATTGCAGAGTCTGCATTCCTCAAAAAGAAGAAGAGAGCACAGCGGAGTCCACACATCTTTCAGGTGACTGCTTGTTCAGATTGTCATCATGAACTGTTGGATCTGCTGCAGCAGGAAACTACAGATGAAAGATAGAAAATTCTCTTTCAATCTTTTTTCTTTTTCTAACTGGCCAGCTGGGTTTAGGCAGGCCACCTATCAAACAGAAGTATCGAACTCGTTACCTTTTTGTTGAATGAACTTCTGCGTCGATGGCTATCAAAGACAGTCATCAGCGGCAGATCTAAATTGACGCTAAATGAGGTGGCCGTCCTACCTGAAATTAAAAAGACAAATAAAAAAGTTACAGAGAACAATCAAATCCTTAGCTACCACACATAACTCGTCCCTCGCTAAATGAGAGAGTAGGCAGTTCGCCCCACCCCACAAAAAATTGTAAATTCACCAGTGACAGATATAGTTTTTTGTGAAAAGTTTGAAAGAGTTGGCAGTTCTTATAACAATATAAGAGAAAAGAAACACACACACACACACACACACACACACACATATATATATATATATATGTATATATATTATAAGAGTGATTAAGGACATCGATTGAGAGGTTTATCTGTTCAACATAGTACCTTCTCCTAAAGCAAAATAAGATCAAATAACCTAACAATGCAGGGGATATTAGTTCCAAATTAAGAAGGAAGCATCCGAAGCAATCTCTTGTTGTTTCATGTACATAAGTACAGCAATTATAAATGGAAATATGTTGCTTTTGCACAATATATTGAGCTTTCCAATACAGTGTCGTGTGTGATACGCAGAGACATTGACGTACTCATGTGAAGAGGGGTGCAAGATGCACAAGAAGCATCAATAGCAGTAACCATTAAAACTAGACATCCAAAGCAGTGAGTTCAGTCTTACCAAGTAGATATTGTTTCATTTTGATCTGTACCCATAATCATGTTAACTTGCTTAAGCCACGCATAGACACACACACGCATGTGCTCAACACCCCCCACTCCACACACACATACTGTGGAAAGTGGCACAACCGGGGTCCAATCCTCGCTACAAATCATCATTAATGCTTTCAGAAATATCTGCAAAAGATCAATCATAATATCGACAAAGTATTTTTTAAATTTATTTTAATTTCCAAGGGTTATTATTTCTATTAATAGATAAGATACGTTCAAAACACTAAACATTTGTAAATATTATTAGACGAACACAAGAACAAGATTGATTCGTGCACAAATCAGCTGTTGTTGAGATGTACTTTGGATGTCACTGTGGATCTGTTTGGGAAGATCTCCACAACATTTTCTGGATAGGCTGATTTCATAGAGAGGAGATACGAAAGATCCAAAGGGTTCCCATGGGTATGCGTTTGGCTTCATTATGCATAGAGTGATTCCTTTTGAATTATGAACTTCTCTCTTTGTAAAAGAAGCAGCACATGACTTGATGTTTACGAATCTTCGCTTCCCTTTCGTCTCTTTAATGCAGAAAATGGTGGTATCATTTTCTGCGGAAAGTGCAGCAACTTATTACACGAGAGAGGCTATTTTCTTCTAAAAACTATAACACTTGTCAAAGACATTTAGAGCTCTAGAGTATGGACAAACATTGCAATACCATAATCGACGATCTTTTATATATATATATATATATATATATATATATAGGGGTCCATGCTCAAATCCATACATCATTAAATCCACTCAAAGATCTATACCTTACGATTGCATGTAGATATGAATTTAAAAGAGAAATAGTATCTCTACAATTGATCTTACTCATAAATTGAAGAAGATGTTTGAGTAGATTTAAACATTGATAGGGGTCCATGCTCAAATCCATACATCATTAAATCCACTCAAAGATCTATACCTTACGATTGTGTGTAGATATGAATTTAAAAGAGAAATAGTATCTCTACAATTGATCTTACTCACAAATTGATGAAGATGTTTGAGTAGGTTTAAACATTGATAGGGTTTGAGCATATACCACTATCCTCTCTTTATATATATATATATATATATATATATATATATAGTGTAAGATATTTTTGTTTCCATGGCAAGAGCAGACTCCATTGAGGAGGTTTATCCTCACATATTACAACCAAGACTGCTATCTTTAATCTATGTTTTAGAAGATGTTGTAGGTGTTAATTAATGTAATATATCAAAGTGAGGCTGCTTTCGTTAAATACTTTAATAGCTCCTCGGTCAGTGTTTTAAGTCTCGGTGTGTATCATATCCCTTAAATATTCGATATGATAAATGGCATGTATTGCAAATATATACTGTAAGTAGGATACAACTAACAAAGGTCTATGTATTTCTATTTGGCCTACATTATCCGATACGGGTCGCATCGCTCTATATCGTACAATACAAACCGTATTGACCGTACCACATGATAAGACCAATTCGGGATTTTTGGATCCAAGATTTATCTCTAATCAGATAAATTTTTTTTCGGAAATACCATATGACTGATCATAATAATACATATAGGTTGTACGGTGATCTTTACTCAATGTGACACTTTATATGAGAAACAACTTATAACACAACTTGTAGTAAGTTTCCTAATTTTTATTTATTCAGTTTTCATTCAGATTGGTGATCACACGATATATTCCCTGATCTCCTTGCTTACTTCACCCTGATTTTTTTTTTGTTACAAGAGGAGGCCAAAGCCAAACACATACACCCTGAGAGAGTCGAAGTCCCTACCTACAGCAACAGCGCTAGAGTGCCCTGCCGTTGAGCTATTGCTCTTGGTGATCACTTCATCCCGATCTTTATTTTGCATGAAAGATCTTATGAATTGATGGTACAGGAATCTGAAAAAGGCAAAGATACTCAGAGAGATGTACAAGCACTCTTTTTGACTACAGGAAAAGATAAATAAAGTGGTGGTGGATTTTTTTTGGGGGGTTACAAGAGGAGGTCGAAGACTAACAGGCACATATGCACCCTCTTGGAGTCACTCTCCACCAACAGCAACAGCAGTGGAGCGCGCCGTCGTTGAGCGGGTGCTGGTGGTGGATTTTTTTATGAGCGTATTCTAATCTGAGATTCATTAATGGAGCACCAATGGTTATCGTCCCAATTATAGCAGAGATATCATACTTTTAAAATCTGTAATAATTAAATGGAGAATCAATATTAAGTTCGCAATTCTCATCGAGTGCTTCCACTTAAAATTGCACGACACCAACTTCCCCATTAAACATGCGGTGGCTTTTCTTAACACCCAGACATCTTTCAAAAGCAAGCATTTTCATATACATAATTCTTCACATGCATGAACTCTCTCTCTCTCTCTCTCTATATATATATATATTGTGGGTCCCACCAGAGTTCACATCAGGTAACTAGGATATAAGATCATGGCATGCATTTGAGTCAGGATTTTGAGATCCTACCGTACCTCTATTTATTAATAAAGTTATCTTTAATATGAAGATGCTTCTCTATTTGATAAAATCTATTCATATGGTAAATTAAACATTTGAACTTCTGGATAGGAGAAACAGGTTATAGACTTTTGTTGGCTGAATGGTCACACACACACACACACACACACACACACACACACATATATATATATATATATATATATATAGAGAGAGAGAGAGAGAGAGAGAGAGAGAGAGAGAGAGAGAGAGAGAGAGAGAGAGATTGGTACATGCTCACATGGTCTACGGCAATAAAGCCAAGCAGTCAAGAGACAGAATAGTGGATCCTTGTGATATTAAATTCTATCAAAACCTTGATCCCACAAAGATCTTTAAATGAGGGTTTCACACTTAGGATCTGGTCCCGCCTTTTGAATATCTTATATATATAGTGAGAGAGAGACTTAGGTGATAGCAAAGTAAATAAATTTCAATAATTCATTTTTTATGATGAATGATTGAAATCTTAATTTAAAAATAAAAAGTATATGTGTACTTTTTATAGGTTAACTTTATTCCCTTGAATACTTTTTATTTTTTAAATTTAACTTTCAATAATCAATCGTATGTTCATGTTTGAGATGTGTTTAAACCTCTCTCTCTATATCTATCTATCTATCTATCTATCTATCTATCTATCTATCTATATATATATATATATATATATATAGATAGATAGATAGATAGAGAGAGAGATTGTTAATGCTAGAATACCATGGCACTATGCAACATTCCTTGTTCTTTTGCCCCTCCAAGGAAAGTATGATGCATACGCGTGCCTTTAATGCTTCCCTTTCCACACTGGCAACAACCTTTTGAACTCAACATTCTACGGTTTCCCTCAATATGATCTTGGTTGGTTGGTAGAGAGGGAATGTCCTTCGCACATGTACCTCACATTAGCTCACCAGGTTAGGGTGTAGACTCACAGATTAAAGGTCGTGAGCTCGATTCCCGCGTGATGCGTCTTGCTTCTGCCTCCAACACCAAAGAAAAGGTCTTCATTTTAGGAAAATTTCCTCTCTTTGAATTTGTTACCTTTAGATTTCGAATATGAGAGGGAACTGCTCTATTTCCTCACAAGTGAAGGGCGATCGGGTACCTTCTTTGCCACCAATCACTAAGCAATCTATGTACACATGATACCGATGCTTAGAATATTCAGTACTTGTGGGATTTGAATATGCAGTCACATCCGTTATTAGTCTCACCATAAAAAGGGTCCTACCTTAAAGATATGCCCCTAATTCAAGGGGTTTCGTGCCATTCAAGTTTTAGTGCTCTCTCTCTCTCTATATATATATATATCTATCTATCTATCTATATATATATATATATATATATATATATATATATATATATATATATATATATATATATATATATATATATATATATATATATATATATATATATATAAAAGAGAGAGAGTGGGTGCTATTACACAACTACCCATGCTCATCGTCTATATGATTAATCAGATGGTGGTAATAAAGGCACTCATCTCGCATCACATTTAATCAAGTGTATTAAATGGTATTAATTCTCGTATTGATATTGACGGGTAGTTCAATATGTATCATTCATGTAATCGCATTAACGGTACATATCAACTGCTATAATCTGACATGAGAGGGTGTCTCCCTTCACGACCAAATATAGTTTTTCAAAAGTATGAGTATAATAATATTATCCTTTATCCTTTTTTATAAGCCCTTAAACTTTTTTAAATTACACATTATCACCAAAAAGTAATAGGCTGACATGGATGGATGAAGGCATCATTAAGTTTTTTTATATATATCACTATTGTACTTTTCAAACTTTTTTAAAATTTATAATTAAATCCATTGAATAGTGAAAATGTTTAAGTAGATTTAAGAGTGACAGCCTTATCATACATTAAAATAGCTCTACGATAAAACCTAAAAGTCGATCACTAATCCAATTTGAGTACCTTTACGACGGTAAGATGGAGCCTCTCTACCAAACACGGGTGGTCGTATGGGCATCGAATATTCTATGTATAAGCTCAAATCAGCATGGGTTGAAGGGAGAGTGTCCTAGCCAGTTTGCTTGAAAAAAAAAACTTTCCTACTTATTTTGCGCAAGTTACGTATGCTATTTGGATCGTTGTTTCTTTCTCTCTTTTTGGTGAAAAAGAATCTGAGACCAAATGTGCAATGGATGGATTATGCATCGGGTTCTGTTCATATATTTCATATTGCTGATTTTTGAACTCTTGGCACCCACTGTCTAGGGAGGGACGCCAATCGGGTACTATGCGGCCCGCCAACATTACACAAGTCAGAACCACCACCTTGTGTTGTGTTCGAGGAGGAATAATAACAACATCCACAATAATAATGTTAATAATAAAAAATTCATACAACCGACTTTATTTAGTACGAGAAAAGAGTTAATTATTGTTATTTGTAATAATAATAGTAAATTCATGTAGCCGACTCTATTTAGTATGGAAAAAAGCTTAGTTATTATTTGTAATAATAATGATGATGAACATGATAATGTTTAACGGCAGTGCACTTCTGTCATGAAAAAAAGAAGAGAAAGAAATGATCTTGCAGCATGTAAAAAGTATAGACAATGCTGTCTCTAACTGTGCTGTAAGAGTCTGGTGAAAAGTGGTAATAGGAGAGCACTCATCTTCAGGTGGACTTACTATTTAGAGGCTTTAACAGTTATCCACTTCACACTTAACTATCAATCACTGGTAGATATACCAGAGGTGTCTTCGGTTCTCTCGTAATAAGGAAAGGTCCTTTGAATGCTCTTACGTTCGAGATATGAATCGAACTATCTCACGACATTCTGAACCCAGCTTACTTGCCGTTTTAATGGGTGAACAGCCCAACCCCTGGGAGATAATAGAGCTCAAGGTGGCGAAGAGCCGATATCGAGGTTTCAAACCTTCCGGTCAATGTGAACTCTTGGGGAATAGCAGCCTGTTATTTTAAGGACAGGAAATGGAAGAAATATCAAAGATCACCATATAAGAAAGAGCTAAATGCTGTATGAAATGAAAGCTAGTTACCAAAAGTATTTACGTTCCCCGATCAGAGCTATCTCACCTGGTCAGGGGAATCGACTCATTATTTTACAGGTCGTGAGTTCAATACCTGAGGCATGCATACCAGGCATCGGCCTCCTCATTGTAACCCAAATAAAAGGAACCTATTTAGGTTTGGAATCGACACTCCATTAGGAAATATTAGATAATAATTCCTGGGTTTAATAGATTATGCTCTTTACTTTTGACATACCATAAATGCTGACAGTTTGACACAGAAACTCTGCACTCCAAGACTGTGAGTTCCAATTCCGTTGATGCAGAGTATATCAGCTTCAATAATAAAGATCTAGTTGAAGAACTTTGGTGGGAATTCCACGAAGACGACAGAAACAAATGATAAGCACTGACCAAGGACGTGTTTGAATCGTGGAGCACACATGATCACATCAATGTCTGAAATCCTGAACAGGTTCAGTGGGCATTCAAGAGATTGGCAATTTTGTCCAGTGTTTGATCAAGCGAAATAATGTTTTGTTAGAAAGAATAGACACGGAAATGCCAGACAAACTGTGAGAAGAGACCAGGTGAGGTCCATCATATAGCCTTCATGTTGGGCCACAGGCCTCACCTGCTCCTTCTTTCTGCCTTTCTGCTCTCAATTTCAAAATTGAATGAAAATTTTATGGCTTGCAAAATAAATTTTCCACCAACAACAATTAGTAAAAGACATGAACTGTTCTTTTTTATCCTGCTTACGAAGCTAGTCTCGAATTCTTATTAAGGAACAGATTTGAAATCCTCCAAGGCTACCTTTTGGTTTGGATCAATGAAAAGCTTGAGTTTAAATATGTAAACAGTGAGAGAACTGCAACACATTAACACTTCATTCTATTTGCAAGTGGTGTTCATGAATCAAGAAAAAGTCAGATTAGTATGAGATCATAACGAGTAGAGCAGATTTTGATACACTAATATTGCTGTGTCCTTCAAGCGGCATTTTGATGAACTTTCTGCAATAGAATTAAGAAGTTAAATTTAATGTAAGAAAAAGAACATCAGGCTTCAGATATGCCTCCATGCACGATGCTTTTCATGGCAAACTTTTTTTTTTTGAACAATTGGGAGGCTGGAGCCAAATGCGTGCGCCGGGTATCAAACTCATGACCTTGGACTTGTAAAGCGACCGAGGTGTGCTATTGCTCTTTGTGCCATGGCATCTTTTGGACATTAATATCTGTTTCTGAGATTATGTGGGTGCTTTCATTATTTTCTGGATGAACAACTGTATCAACATGGTATATAATACTAAATTTGTTATGGTCTCAGCTATATGATCATTGCCTTTCTGAAACTTGTTGGAAGCTGTGTTTTTGTATTTGCTTTTTCAGTTAGTAGTAAGAGTACTTTCTTGCTTCTCTTTTTTGTATATAAGGAATATATATATGTGTATATGTATATGCATATGCATATATATACATATATGTGTATATATATACCTGATATATGTTAGCACACTTAGGTCTTATCATATTCAAGCAAATCTCAACCTTTGAAATTTGAATTCATCACGCAAAAAAAGAAATGCGTATGAATACATTAAACTTGGAAAAAGTATACATGCATTTTTTACTTTTTAAATTAAAATTTCAATGATCCATCACTCACATGTTTCTCATAAACAGCAAGTCCAAACCCATATGCATGTCACTAGATTATAACTTTAGGATTTGTTCATTCCCTTGCTCCCAATTTGTTTCAATTCTTCTCATCAATTGATGGACTAGTCCCGGAGTAGGCATAATTTACAACACAATAATAATGTACCATTTTTGTGGCAAAGTTGCCAGTCAGCTGTGAACTTCTGGGATTAGTATTAGCTTTCTGCAAAATCTTTGTGAACTTGTAAATCCGTTTCATGAAAAGTGCCCACTTTGTACACATGAATGATCACCTCAGTGTTTCTTAAATAGAACCAAGTGAGAGAATGAGGTCTGCTGCTAGCAACTCCCTCTGTTAATTTCTGAGTTGCAGCACAGGTTTTAGACTTGAGGAGATGCACTTGATTGATTAGAAAGGCAAGATTATGCTTAATTGTTTTCTTTATAGTTGTTGAAATTCCGATTTATATCTTGAAATCCTTTGATCTTATGATCCCCTAAATGCTGAAAATTTGAAGTGCAGGATCTCAAATTGTAAGATCTTAGTGGGATTTCGGTGTAGACTCTAAGTTCTTTTCAATATTACAATCCTAACCATCTGATCACAACCTTCAAAAAATAACTTAAAAGAGATATCCTCTTGTTCTCCCAACCATTGCACCTAGCTGATGTATTCATCTCGGCTAACTTGAGTCCTGCGGAGACAACTGCTGCGAATTTAACCAATAGACACAAACAGTGGCGGACTCAAGAATTCTTTTGGGGTGAGACTTTGGGTGAGGCATATTTGTATTTCACATCCACAAAACTCATATTCAAAATGTTGGCATTGCTGGAGTCCACTGCAAAACGAGAGATTTGACAACAAATTAACAATCCTCACTATTGATCAAACGGTCATGATTTTGAGGATATGTCATCCAGAGGACCCTATCATTCTTTATATATTTATATTTCCAAACCATTGGTTCTGGCTTTCTTAAAAGTGTGAACCAAAACCAAATCCAAACCAAGCCGGTTCTGGTTTGAGCCCTAAACCGTCAAGAACTAGAAAACTCAAATTTAAAAATATTAAACTGATGGTTGGAACTGCTAGTTCCGGTTTGGTTCCTGTTGGAACTGCCAGCTGATTCCGAACTCGCCATATCTAAGATGGAGTAGGGAGCAAGGGGGAAGAGCAATAGGAAGCACAACTTTTACTAGTTTTGAGAGGAAAGTGGCCGCCCAATAACTTACGGTTCCCACCTCTGAAGGGCTCCTTTGTGGCTAGGCCGGCGCTTTCTGCAACTATGGTGCGCACTCGCTTTGCAACTTAACAAAGGAAGCAGCTAAGCAGTTCAGAGCAAAGGATCTCATGCATTCACTTGATACTTTAAATGAAGGCTTCAAAGGCAGAGTACTATAGTGCCGCCATTTCTGCTGGTGGGGTGTTCGACTCCGAGAGGGTGCATGTGTGGGTGGGTGTGTAAGGCTTCAGCCTCCTCTTGTAACAAAAAAAAAATGAAGGCCTCGTTCATTGCCCAAAGTGCACTGATCATGAACCACCATTGGCATTTGCTATTGGTATCCTCTTAAACCAACCAAAGTCTCTGCTTTTCAATGATAAGCTAGCGAAGTTTGTCTTGTTCTTGTAGGGGGACTGGTGGTGGGTCTCCCACCTCGAACCATGGAATTGTCTTGAACCATATGTGCTAGACCAGTCGATAATTCGAAAGTTGAAATATTCATAACAAAGGCAAACCTCTCAATTTTCACCTCAAATCAGCCACTGAAAGTGTGTTTGATTTGTGGTGGTAGGCCCATGGTACCAGCACTGAAAGCCTAGACTCATATCGACTTCCAGCCATATTTCGAAGGAATGATGAAGCAGTATTGATGCTTGGGTTTTGATGCAAAACAAGATAATAACACGAGAGAGAATGAGGTGTTTGGGTTTTCGTGTCTAAAATCTTATATGAAGAACACCCTTAACGATGAGTTCCGGCCGGAACTCGACCAGTCTACTCTCCAAGGATTGAATTCAAGGAATGATCATGTGGAAGCAATGACTCAATAATCCTCTTTATTGAATTAACAAGAAAATTCTTGTGAAAATCTAATCCTCACTACGCGATGAACACCCATTTACAAGTTGCTCTCATCCAGGAGGTCCAGTCCCACTACAGGAGGCACGAGGATGCACCCTATCATGCATCATGGTTTGAAAGCTAATGTGGTTGTTGAATATGAAAAGAACACAACCCTCTTGCATGTTAGGCGCTGCATGAAGAAAATGGCTTGACCTGTTTACAAGTTGCTTTCGTCGTCGTCGTCGTGGTCGTCGTCGACTTTGCCAAAACCTGAGCTCAGTCACCTTTTTCGCAGCTAGATGACGTATAAGTAAACCCTGTCCGACCTTCCTCTTTTGTCTTAAAGTGAAGAATACATGTGTTTCTATAGTTATTGCTTTCTGTGAGACGTCCTACAGACACCAAATTGCCAATACGTTGGCTTCGCAATTGCCAGTTTAGGAAGTGACTTGAAGCTCTCCCTTCGTTGATGGTTTAACCATGAGCTCTACTTTTTTCTCTGCATTTTGTGCGAGGCAATTGTATCACATCAAGATACATTGCGAAGATCTCTATGTCAAAGTCGACAGTTCAACTAGACATGTTCGATTCTGGGTAAACTGGAACCGACGGTTTAATCATGATTTGTATTTCTCCTTCTATGTTCTGTGCGAGGCAGTTGTATCACCTCAAGATAGCTTACCTAAGATGTCAATGATAAAGTTGACGGCAAAATAATCCGGTGAGTATGAGTGGCCGGACATGTCCAAACATTCCGATCTTCATTAAGATGGTATCTCGAAACCACTCAATTGCCTTGTTCAACAAACAATTTAGTGGTAAAAATGTTGGCAAGTGCCATTTCATTTAAGATTATTAAGTTCACTCAATTCTACCAGCCTTGCTAATAGAAGAATGTCAAGCCATTCTTCAACATGTTCCAACACAGGCTGTTTGGCTAGAAACTAGCTTGGTTCGTTCACATAGAAAATGAACTCAGCAAGAGTTGTTTAGTTTATTCAGCTTCATTTGCAGCCTTACAAGGCGCACAATGACAACATACAGACATACACACATAGACATGACCGGTTCTTAACTGGCTCGACCGTTTCGCCCCAAACCGAATCAGGCCAGGAACCAGCTAAACCCAGCACAAATCAGGAACCACTCGGTTTACTTCCAGTTTCACCTTTTATAAAATCAGACTGAAATAAACAGGAATAGGTGGCTCCAAATTGCTGATTCTTGTATTAAAAAATTTCTTAAACTTTTTAAAATAAATTATCGGAGCAATTTCAAACTCAAACTGGAATTGCCTAAAAACCACTAGTTCCAAAACTAGAACCAAAACCAGCCCTAGGCCAGTTCGATTATAGTTCCAGGTTTCGAGCTAACTGAAACATGCAATTCCAAGTTGTCGGTTCTGGTTTACCCAGAATGAAAAAATGTCAATACACAACACAGTGCGTGTGCACGCTCATGTGCACACACACACATGAAAAAAGGATCCAAGCCACTCCTAACATGTCTACTCATTACTTTTTGTTATAATGAATGTAATTTAAATTTTTTAAAGAGGTTTTGAAAAAGTATGAAGTTGATGTCTTAACAAAGCAATGGTCGAATATGAGCAAGTGATATAAGTGGTGGGTAAGATCCAATAACTAGTTTTTTGGCCGATTGATATCATTAAGTATTTTTAAGCATATATGGGTGTGTGCATGGACTAACCTCTCTCCTCTCTCTCTCTCTCTCTCCTTATATATATATATATATGTATTATATTAAAACTTTCAGAATTAAAATTGGTATTATGTGAAGTTGTAGCATCAAATAATTGTGCAAGTAAGATACAGCTCTAAAGAAACAAATCTTGCCATGATTTTCTTGTTCCCCCTCGTCCTCTGTATGACGAAGGTTTCACACCCCTAGGGAAGGGACCCCCCATTTTCCTATTTTCGTATTTTCTTTCCGTATGAGACATTCTGCGTATCCATGCAAATCATATGGCACGTCCCCCCTCTTCATATTTTATGATCCCTCCCTTAAGCCTCATAATTAGAATGCAGTAGTCCCACATTACACACACCCGTGCATGCACGCACACACACACACACACCATACCTCACAAACAGAAAGAAGATAATAAACTAAGCTACGTTAATATAGCTCACTTAGGAGTGTTCATGGAACGGCTGCCGGTTTGGTTGGGTTCCAGCAGGAAAAAAAACTGGTGGTTCGGTTCACGGTTTCAGTGTTGGAACCGAACCGTTTGAAGCAAACAGAACAGAATCGTATTATATATATATATAAGTTTTATAACATCATATGGGTATAAAATATGGATCATAGATCCAGATAATCTGATGGTATAATATATTTAGCAAAATCCATAAATAAGTAGAACCATGGTTCAAAACCAAACTAAACCGGAATATGCGAGTCGGTTCTGGCCATAGACAGTTTGGTTTGGCTCTCTAAAAGTAAAGAACTGAGACTAACTGTTTGGTTTGAGGTCGAGGTTAGAGCCCAACCATGAATAACCCTAAGCTTACCAGACTAGGGAGTCGACTTAGGTCATGAGTTCGACACCAGGAGGGTCATCTGGCTTCGGCCTCCCTACTGTACCAAGAAGAAGAAGGAAAGACTAGGTAGCAGTTTTTGACACGATAACAAAACCCAACATGAACATGACCCGAAAATAATTTTACATTCATATAAGGGTCTACCTTATATTTCGTGTTTGTGTTGGCACAATACAAAGAAAGTTCTCATGATCGGTATGACCCGAAAACCCGACACTAAACTCAAGAACAACACTGAAATGTAAGAACCCTTAGCTTTGCCTGTCACTGTTACGAATTGAGCCATTCTTAAAACTGGTTGAACTACGCAAGGCCGTAGATCGGTTATCGACGGCCGGCAAGAGGGCTCCAGTCCTGGGTCTTGCTAGACACGACAAGAGACAATTCCTGTTTGATTGACCTGCTTTTGAGATAAACACGAAATGACATGACACGATACGAACACTGAACCAAAATACTAAATTTCCAGCCTTGGTTTTGATCAGCATTTTAATAGTTACTATACATTGTTTAAGATTAGAATATGAACATACTAATTTAAACAATAAAAATTTTAAAAACGATTTCCCTTAGACATGGCCTGTTTTGGATAAAATGGAGCCGGCGTTTCGGTTTTCTTGGAACCAAGAATCAGAACCAAACTGGGTCAGACCGATTCCATTCCAGGATCCGGTTTGAGCCCAAAACCATCTGAAACAAGGAAAAAAGCATTAAAGAATTTTGAAAATTTGGAAAAAAATTTAAAAAATTTATACGGAACTGTCACTTTGAAACCACTGGTTCCATTCTAGTTCCACCCAAGGTGGAATCAAAACCGAACTGGGTTGTCTCCCGTTGGGTATTGTAGTGAAAATTGTCTAGCCGGTTCCGAACCGATCATGTTTAGATCATGCTTTAGTGTTGGGATCAAAAAATTATACCCTTGTTCAGCACAAAAAGGAAGGGGGGGGGGGTCGCTAAAGTAGGTAGAGTAGGATAAATAAAGGAAGGTTTGGCTGGTTTTATTGTCTTCAGTTTGATTGATAGGACTCAAAGTTGGCCTTGTACCTGAGTTGGGCACACTTAGTCAAACCAGAGGCGCCTACTTCCCAGTCTCACCGTTGGACTTGCTACTTGTGTACATAGAAATTGCTTTATTCGCAGACTCTTACCAGTTTTTTCTTGGATTTTATCATTATTATTTTTGCATGGTCAATGGTGAAGATGAAGTTGGTGCTTAATTAATTATCAATTTCAATTTAGCATGATTAATTTAATTTTTTTATTAACTATTAGTTTGTAGTAGTTAAATGTTGGAAATAAACAATAAAGAATGATCTAGCTTATTATGAGTTAACTGCTAACATGGCACAGGATAGGGATATGTGGAAACAAAGAATCCATATAGCCGACCCCGTCTAGTATGGGAAAAGGCTTTGTTGTTGTTGTTGTTGTATTAGTTTGTAGTTGCTGGCTCTAGACAGCCTTTGGCTGTCATAGGCGGTGGCGGAATTAGAACTTTTTCTGGGGTGGGGCAAACTGCCTATTCGACCATTTGACGTTGAACTATGTATAGTGGTCATGAATTCTGTCTCTAAACTGCCTCTGACTGTCATGGACGGTAGCGGATTTATAATTTTTCGTGGGGTGGGGCGAAGTATGCATAGTGGCCATGGATTATGGCTCTATACAGCCTCAGGCTGTCATGGATAGTAACGGATCTAGAATTTTTTGTGGGGTGGAGCGAACTATGTATAGTGGTCATGGATTCAATCATCCCCTTTAACCTTTTCATTGGTTTTTTCTGAATTTAAGGTGAGGTTGTCATCCCACCTCGCCTAATGTAGATCCGCCATTGGTCATGGGGTAGTGCAGTTTGGTTCCCTATTGGTGTTTTTGTTACAACCGGAGGCCGAGGCCCGTATATATGGCCTGGGTTTCGAACTCACGGTCACCC